>OX456523.1:173197763-173708911 GCA_949748255.1 Eustalomyia histrio | reverse complement strand
AATTAAACGCGATATAGTCAATCTTAAAAAAAAATCGATCTGAAATTACCAACTTGGCTAACAAAGTTTGGAAGTTTAAAGGTAATAGAAAAATACTAAATCATATAGTGGCAAGTTGTAATGAAAACATTATACTGCAAAATAAAATCTTTTGGGCTTTGACCTTATATTCATCCGCTCCTGGGTCATTCCATGTCAAACCGCACAGCATTCGGCAGATTACCTTAAAAATGGCATTCCATTAAAAGGTCCACGTTTTCCTTCATAACACAGGAACCAAATGAGTCTCCACCTTGAAATTTTGCCTCAAATATAGAGAGGCCTTGTTTTTTAATATATATTTTTTTCAGAATTTTAAAAAGATTGGATTTCGAGATATGGGTCTTTGAAGATTAAACTTATAAAAATGGCATTAAACCTTTTAATAGAAAAAAACTTTTGGCACGCCAAACATAACATTGTTTCATAGCGTGATACATACCTGTTGTTAATTAGGTTTAGCGAGTTTTTTGGATTGTTTACCTTCGCCGTTATGTAAAAGTTTGTGTGACAACTACTTTGCATTTTTAAAAAGCAATACCCTTAATACAAAATCCAAATGCTGGAGTTTGTGTGCCTTACATTCATCTGAATCGACAAAATAATTAAATTTTTCATTTGTCATCTTTAAAATGGATTTGAAAATACTGTTTTGACATTTTTTGGGTGCTATATTGATGAAAACTTTATTGTCAATTTGAAACTTGAAGATTTCATAATAATCATCCTTTAAATTGACTAATTTCAGATTATCGGATGATGTGTAATTTAAGGCTTCCAATAAAATTTCTGACTCATCTTTACCCAAATATCCTTTCGATATTGACTTAAAGCAACGTATGCAGTTTTTTTTCACAATTGACTGCAGTCCAATTCGCTGGGGTCGTATAACCCCCTAAATAACAGCTAATTTTGCCATCCACTAATTTGATGATTTAATCCGTAGTTCAGGTTCTGGATGGAAAGGGTTTTGTTTGGCTTCATTTTGTTCTCAACTTCTTGAACCAGTTTGTGGTCTGGATCTTGCGTGGTGTCCTCTTCGATTTCCCATTTTATGTCTGCATTCCAATCTAGCATTTCGTCGTTATCTTCTTCACAGTTCTTCAAACTGTGCTCTGACAATTTTTAAAGATACCATCCTTGCAGTTAAATATTTAATATCTTTAACAGAGCGATATGTGCTATTTCCTAAATCACCTCTCAATTGGGGAAAAAGTCTTCCAAGCAATCTTGATTTAACTTGCCTGTTTATATGAATTTTACATCTTCATACTCTCTAAATATGTTTTCCGAGAGCATGATTATGCCCCGAATCGTCTAGATAAATCCGTCAATACAACGAATGCTACTTTGATTAACTACAAAATTTGAAAATTTTTCAACGGCGGATAGAAGTTTTTCAATTTTGTGGGCCCTTAAACCACCCCGCTTTTATAGCATGTTCCATGGTCGTCTCTTTTTGAAGGCACATTTTTAATCTAAATTTTCACCATCCTTTCCATATACTTTTTTGATGACAATAAAATACAATACTACTTGTTTTTATTTTAATTTCTCTGTATATAACAATTGAGGAAAGTATAAAAATACATACAAAAAATTAAAAAGGCTTTTCTTTAAAACCCTGTAAATTCGAGAGCAGTGAAAATAACTAAACGGGTCTTGAAGTGTTATAAAGTTAAAAGTAGGGAGTAAGTACTCTGTTATTTTCAAGTTTGTATCTACTAACAAAAATGACCAAATTGTAGCCTGAAATATGCAAATTTTCAAAATTTCAAGTAACGATTTTTTCATAACGAGTTGCCAGATTGTGTCAATTTTAATTTTGTATTTTTCTTTGACATGTCTAATTTATATCTGAGAATTATTATGCTTTTATATTTATTAGCGTCGACACTGGAGTTCATTGAAAAACACAAAAAACCAGTGAAATATTCTTATTTTCAATACCACCTTATTTTTCGGGTGTATGAATTAAGTCAAATTTTAGATTTTTGATAGAAACTATAATTCTTCAGCTTCAAAACGATGCCTTGAACATGTAGATATCTCTAGGAGAAAAATTTCAACAGCTCAAACCACTAGGCACAAAAACAAGACTTTTTAGTTTTTTATTTTGCGTGAACCGGTAGTGCCGTGTGCAAAAATTAAATCCTCTTGGATTTTGGTTTTGAGACCCTAAATATCATTTCCAGTTAGTTTGAGTAAAATCTAAGATATGCCAGCTTTGCCGATTTGGTGATTTCATACAGAATAACTCGGTAACGTTATTTTAGGGATAACGATTTTTTCAGTTATTTCGGTGGCGGTATTTTAGGGGTAACGATTTTTTCAGTTATTTCGGTAACGGTATTTTAGGGATAACGATTTTTTCAGTTATTTCGGTATCGGTATTTTAGCCATAACGGTATTTTTCATTATTTCGGTAACGATTTTTTGGGGTAACGATAGTGAGTTTAAAGGGTATTGAATCGATAACGGTATTTTACGGGTATTGCCTGCCAACCCTGATTTATTATCCTGTTTTAAGAATTAACTTTTTATACACTGATATATATTTTTTTATCTAAGAAATTTTTGATTGTAAATTAGAGTGGTCCGAAAAAAACATCAAAGTTTGAATTCGCAATCTCCACACTGTTGCCACTAGACCTCAATGTCTAAAAACTCTCTGTGCCAAGTTTCAGCAAAATTCATTTATATTTAGAGGTAGCACAAGAAGTTAACTTTTAAGAATTAGTAATTTGTCGTTAGAGTTATATCTACAAAAAATAGGGTTGACTTCAAATTGAATTATTTTTCAAATTATACGCTATAATTTAACAAAATTTTCCAATACAGACATATTAATGTGCATAAATGAAATATGAGATCAAAAATTAAAAAAAATCAGTAACTGTTAAGTAGTTCGCGATTTTTTTTTTAAATTTATACATAAAAATACATATTTTATCAAAATATCAAAATTTTCTGAGAAGATGTAAGTAAAATTTAACTTGCTACCGCCTTATATAAGTAAATTTCTCAAATCAGATCTTAATTTTTATGACAATTAAGAACCTACGATCAAAATTCAAAACAAATTTGTGGTATTCGCGGTTTATGAAAACTCAACAGAATTCGATTTTTTATAGTATTTTCCTATCAAAAAACGTTGTATCGAAAAATCCAACTTCGTGTACTTTTGTAATCTACTTACCAAGGGCTTTCACTAGATATTACATTGTTTTTATATTCAAAAGTATAATTGTTATTATTTAGCGAGCATTTGGCCGATATTTTGTTTCACACACAATTGTCCAATATCAAAGCTATCAAAAATATTAAGATAATTCTCTGAAAACTTTTTGTTTTATATACAATTAACATCGTGCATTATGGTTGGACCACCTTTTATATTAGATTTGATGAGTCGGAATCATAATAATTATATTTAATTATTCTCAATTTTTAATTTGGCGATGTGCTACCTCTAAATAAAACATATTTAAGTTTCTTTGGTAGACCATATTTTTTCCATAATGGCATATTTGTAGGGTTGTGGAGCTCGTGAATTCGAACTTTTTTTTTTTTTGACTGCCCTGAAAAAATAATCACTTGGGATTTCAATATCATCACTTGAATTGTTTGAGTGTGGTTTGAAATTTGTTCAAGCTATTAAAAAAAAAACAGACAATTTGTAATAAATTTGCAATAAATTTTATTTTTATTAAGTAGTTTTTGATTTTTTTTTCTTAAAAATTTCAAAAATTGATGCATAAACTTTTATGCGGGTTTAGTTTTTAGGAGACCCTAATATATACATAAGGAAAAAATGATTTTCAATCAGCTGGTAACATTGGTGTTGACAATAGCAAAAAAGTAGGGATAAATGTAACAAATTAACTCATATCGTCGCAGCGTTCGATTATTCGAACTCTCGTTTTTATAATTTTTTTCTTTTTTTAATTAAGATTCTGAACTATTTTTTTATGCAATTAGATAGCTATAAATGTAAATATAAATATTTTTACCCACTTCACTCCCCCTTTTATAAAAAAGAAGAAGAAAACATTAATGTGTTTTAGCATAATTTTGCATATTTTAAACACTGACAGCTATGTATAAAAAATAAAAAAGTAAAAATGTAGTTCCATTAACAAACGATTAAATTTTCAACAATAGAAAACAAATGTTTTTGGTTTTTCATTTGTGTTGTTGTAATATGCCTTCAAAATACAGTGTTCGAGAAATCGAACACCATTTTTCTCAAAAACAAAAAATCTGAAAAAAATTTGATTTCAGATTCGTGTTTTTAACCCCAAATTACCTAAACTACCAAGTTTTATAAAGCTTAAAAAAATATCTGGGACGATATGAGTTAAACATAAATTCCATGTATGCATAAATGCAGGTAACACTGAAATTATTTTAATTTGACAATTAAAGTGATAATTACACTCGCGTTGGCGTTAGAAAGTGAAGTGTAGGTGAGGCGTTGAACGCAGGGGATTTACAAAACTTTGGCATTAAATTCAGTTTTATTTTCGAATTTTTAAACTCTGTACGTAAACACAAGTATGAAAAACTAAAATATTAAACAAACAAAGATCAAAAAAGGAAAAACAAAGAGAAAAAATAATAACATAGAAAAGGGTATACTGAACAATAAAAAATAGCATTATCCTTTTGCGCTTAAACATCCCGTCCCCGTTGCAAGATTGCAACAACGGCGCCTTTTACTTTTGCGCCGTTTTTTATTGCGTGGGTTTTGTGAACTGGTACTAGAGACAGTGACCAGAGGAACTGATGAAACATCACCACAGGTAGCTTGGGGTTGCGATGGAGCTATGGCTTTCTTTTCATGAATCGGTTGAGGAGGGTATGGTGTTCGGACGTACATTCAATGCATCTTTAGCGGCTTCGGTATTTGGCTTTCATCTGCGAGTGCGCTAAACAATTGAAGCAGTACCGGAACTTCTGCACAGTCTTTCACCGCTCCCGCAATGGATGTGCCACTTCCGCAATGGATGTGGCAGTTCCTTCTGAAGTTGTAAGGCGATGGACTTCTTGACGGCTCGAAATTCTCGACATCTTATCAACCAGTAAGAAAAAAAAAACAATATTAGTGGTGTGCTGACTCAGGTAGTAGAACAAGCTTCACAATTGGTCCGTTAAAAATGCCTGAAGCTGTTCTCACATCAGCTGCTCGGACTTTTGAGTCATGTCCTTTTAAAACCTTTTCAATACGCCCAAATTTCCATTCGTTAGGTGGCAAGACCCCTATTTCAAAATCCCTTTGAGGATATTTCCACTTCACCCTTCGGTGAAGTTCCTTCAGGTAATCTTCTTTGCACCGCAAAGCAAATTGGTGGTGAAGAGCCATGAGCTCAGAAATGACCCGTAAAGTTAGGGGAAAAAGTTCTAAGGGGTTGTCGCTCATCGCGCATAAGGGTCTGGAAGTCTAACATGCTTCAATTCAGGTTAGCATGGTCAAAAATTCCTCAAAAATGAATTATTGAGCATTAGAAATCTTTTTCAAATGAGATTTAATACTCTTTACACCGGCTTCCCATAAGTCGCCCATATTAGGAGCACCAGGAGGTATAAAATACAACTCTACTGGCTGAAAACTACTTCGTACAATAACTTTACTGTCAAACTCGAGTAAATTAGAAGCACCGACAAAGGCCGTGCCGTTGTCTATGTAAGTACAAATGGGATGGACATCCACGACGGGAGAAAAATCGAGTAAACGCTCTAAGAAATGTTTCGGTGGACATGTCGCCGGTAGCCTCCAAATGTATAGCTTTTGTAACAAAACATACAAAAACCAGAACATACCTTTTGGTTATTTGACTACCCTATCAATGAACAACTGGGTGTATTCGAGTATATAATTTCGCTGACATGCCAGAATCAGACGATCTCGTGCAAGTTTGATTTCGGATTAGGTAACATCTTTGGTGTCATGAAAACCTTTTCGGGTTTGTAAATAATAAAGAAACCGAAAACAATAAGCAATAACTGGCATTGCACGGGGTAAATTTGAAAAACATTCCAGTATGTCAAACGGTTTTACAGTCCAAACAAAATGTGACTGAACTTCTAAATGCGGGTGATCACTAATTTTGGCCAATTCTCTTTTGGTTAACTTAACCATTTGGTTCTATGCCACCATAAAGAGTTATCAATCATATCACGCGCTAGAGTTCCACTTGCCAAATCTGCAAGGTTGTCTTTTGAATCAACATGAGACCATCTGTCATTTCCACCTGTCTTTAAGATCGATGCTACTCGGTTCCTGACAACAGTAGGCCAATGGCACGGGAATTTCTTGAGCCAAGATAAAACTATGGTAGAATCTGACCACAAATAAATCTCTTTCTTGGCTAGATTTAATTGCCTACATAAAGATATTACCATATTTGCAAGTGCGTCGTTATCTCAGAGAAGGAAGAGATACTACGAACATACAGAGTAGCAGCGTATGCCTTTTTAGAAGCATCGCTGAATCCGTGAAACTCAAAATCATAATCGGGGTGAAAATTAACCCATCTGGGAATAAAAATTTCCTCAATATTAGGGTAATCATCTAAAAACGCGTGCCACTGAGAAAGAGTGAAATGTTTTACATATTCATCCCAATATGTCTTGTCCTTCCAAATTTGTTGCATTATGATTTTAGCTGCAATAGTTTTGGGAGAGAGCCAACCGGTGGGGTCAAATAGCTTTGCTATTTCTGACAAGACAGCACGCTTTGTAACAATATCCCTCATTTGCAGCATTCCACCGCAAACCTAGGGTTTTTGTACTACTAGCATCCGAAAATCCTCACGTAACGCTATCGGGTTCAGTAAAGTTCTTCACAATACTCTTCGGCTTCTGTTAACTGGGATGCTTGTGGAACTTCTTCAAGTTTCCAAAACCGAGAAAACTGTGAATTCAACTCAATATTGTTGAAATACGATACAACCGAATACGAGGGTTCAGGGTAGGGGTTTGTTTCAAGATGTGTTGCATACGTTTGATACGAACAAGCAGCCGTCCCAGCTACAGTCGGGGGCAAATTATCGTTAATAACAGGGGGTTGGTGTTGGCTATAAATTGAGATGATTGTGTTTCTAGAATCCATTCCGAGATTATAATTGGGGGTGTTTTGTGGTATAAAATTACTGGAATTTGTTATAGAAGCACTATTATTCCTATGCAGCAGTGAGTGGTGTTTTTGTTTACACATAATCTCTCATCAATGCTCTGTCTTAAAAATTTCGGACACAGTCCTAAGGAGTGCTGTTCCTAAAAGATCGTAAAACAGATAACAGTTGGACTAGATTTTGTCTTGGTTGCAAAACTTTTAAGGCTTTTCGAATTATTGAAGGATTTTTTCGGGATTCTGTTATTCGAATTTAAAACTTGGTTCGGACCCGAGTTTGGAAGAAAACTTCTTATATCGAAAATAGATTCAACCGTGTGATAACGCGAGGATAAAAAATGATCAATTTTGTCCCACTGCAGCAAATTCGCATCGCAATTTACCGACTCTTCCCATAGACTTAACGTATGTTCGGGTAATTTCGTTGAACAAACATATACGAAAAGCACGTTAAATAACTTTTCAGGGGTAAATTCCAACAATTTCAAATTTGCGATGGAATCGTTTATGGTGCGTTGTAATTTCTTGATATTTGGGCCAGATTCTTTTGCAAACGACTGGATATTAAAAAGAATCTTCATTCGAGCAGTTATAAGAACCCGCTTGTTTCCATATATGTCAACAAGATTTTTCCACGCAAGATCAAAACCCTCATTAGTAAACGGGCGTGTACTTACAATATCATGGGGTTCATTCTTAGTATTGTTCAAAAGATACCCAGTAGCAAAAAATACTAACAACAGAATCAGTTATGTATTAGTTTATTTGAACCAGACAACTAGTACGAGTTCTACCGCCTTTCCATTCAAACAACTGTAGAATTTAACATGGAGATGTCATAGGGCTGGGGGCAATTGTCTTCAAACTACCACTTTGGAATAGTTAAAGAACTAGTTAAACATTACTAGTTGCAGTATTAGTTTAGCAGTACTAGCAGCATTACAAAAAATTCAGTGGGAAAAAGGATATAGTACTTAACTGACAGTTTTGAACTAGTTCGGTATTATTTACTAAGATAGTGAGATTTAATGGTACTATATCAGTAGTTTTTACTAGAGATTAAATAAATGTTATTGGACTAGTGCTAAAATCACACTAGTGCGGTTCTAAAATCTGATGAAATAAAATAGTTTTATATTTTGATATAAGTATAAAAGTTATATTTAAAGTAATATTAAATTAAAACATATTAAGAAACAGGAAAAATAATATGTGAAAATTAAATAAAATTAATGAGTTTATATAAAATACTTTAAAAAATTAATTCAAATAGTATTAAAGTAAAGTCTATGTACAGTAGCAAAAAAAATGCACCTCGATGCCATATGACCTTCAGGATCGTGTCTTGGCCTATTTATGCCTCCTATTAATCTGTTACTTGGGGCTTTATTTTCTACAGTTACTGTTAAATTATTTAAGTGATTATGTCTTTATTAGAACAAAACATTTTTATTTTTTTTGCTTATTAAGGAAATTGTTAATGTCAAATTGATGGGCAACTTCATTCATTGATTTACCTTCTTCCAAAGCCTGTATAAAAGTTGACTATCAGCGGACAGCTGTTTCTATTAAAAAATTAATAATTTTTAAGTTTTTAATTAAATTTTTAGTTAAATAACAATTATTTACTTACTTTTACTTCTAATACATTGCGTTGCATTTTTTTTATCGCCAAATTTATTCACGTTTTTTTTAAAAAATATAAAAAAATAGGTTTGAAAAAAAGCAAACAACGCTTAATAATGATAATAATTATATTTAAAATGCAACGAATAAAAAAACAAAAGAAGAGTTGAATTGAATAACCGTTATTAGTTTCGAGCCTTGATCGAATATCATATGGCATAGAGTTGCATTTTTTTCTCGCATCTGTATATTGGTAGACACCATGCAACAGGGATTATGCATATTTTTTAAATCAGACGACCAAACTGGTACTAATGAAATATTTACGGAATTAGTTCAGGAGTGACTCTTTGCCACCAGTTATACACCAGTTTATTTGCACCTCCATTTACAACATATTTTCAAATCAGATTTTATTATTAAAAGCAAATGTAAACAAAATGAGAATTTCAAAACTTGTATTTCATTTTAGGCAATTTTTTTAAAAAACCCTACATCGATACTATTAAACTAGTACAAAACTGGTTCAGGATATCACTTTGAGAACTTTGTAATTACTAGTATAAACACTTGTACATTTTGCTACTGCGGTGGTGTAAATTACCTGGTACGTAACTGGTGGCAAAGAGTCACTCCTGAACTAATTTCGTAAATATTTCATAAGTACCAGTTTGGTCGTCTAATTTAAAAAATATACACAATCCCTGTTGCATGGTGCCTACCAATATACACAGACTTTTCTTTAATTCTATTTTCACATGTTATATTTTCTGTTTCTTAATTTGTTTTAATAAAATATTACTTTAAATATAATTTAATATAATTTATTTAATATAAAAACTATTTTATTTCATCAGATTTTAGAACTGGACTAGTGTGATTTTAGCACCAGTCCAAAAACATTTCCTTAATATCTAGTAAAAACTACTGATATACATAGTACCATTAATTCTCACTTCTTAGTAAATAGTACTGAACTAGTTCAAAACTGTCAGTAAAGTACAATATCCTTTGTCTCATCGATTTTTTTGTCCTGCTGCTAGTAATGCTTAACTAATATTGCAACTTGTAATGGTAAACTAGTTCTTTAACTATGACATCTCCATGTTCTATTCTACAGTTGTTTGCATGGAGAGGCAGTAGAAGTACATAACTGGCTCTGTACTAGTATTTTTTTGCTACTGGGTATGTATACAAAATAAAAAAAGTAAAAATGTAGTTCCATTAGCAAACGATTAAGCTTACAACAATAGAAAACAATTAAAGGCTTAAATTCGGCTGTGTCGAATCTTTGAATACTCTCCACCAATATGTTCTCTACTGTTTTTGATACAAATAATGTAAAAAACTTTTGAAGTATGTATGTAAAATTATGGTGGTTTAAGTTTTTAAGTTAATAAACTTTTTGGATACGAAAATAAATTTTGTAGTGGAAAAAAATTTTGGGTTGAGTACAAAATAATATTCACTTCTAAGCGACTGGTGAAAAAATATGAGAAAATATATTTTGTACTGTCGCTACTATGAAATTAAACTAAAATACACCAATTTGTATGGAAAAATTAGAGGTACCTTCATATTTTCACTCATGACTTTTTAGCCGCTGGACCGATTTTGCTCATTTTCAATAGCAAACTTATCGGAAGGATGTCCAATAATCTGGGTAAAAATAAGTACCCCAGCTTTCGTCTTCGCGCCGTTATCGCCATTTCAACAGACGGACAGACATCGCTAAATCGACTTAAAATTGGATAAGGATCACGAATATATGTATATACTTTATGGGGTCTTAAAGTTATATTTCGACATGTTACAAATAGAATGGCAAGCTGATATATACCCTCACCATATATGGTGGAGGTAGAGTTGCCAGATCCAAATTCCCTAAAATCTGGAGATTCGGATTAAAAACGCTGGCTTTTGTAAAAAAAACTGGACATTTTCAAAAAATGTTTTTATGAAAAAATAGTTGTCGGGCTTTATTTTCTGTGAATAATTTTTATTTCAAAAATATATTTCCACATTGCTAGGTACATAAAATAAATAAAAAATATACATATAAGTTTTTAATTCTGTCTTTTAAATTTGTTTGGTCTAAATAATATACTAAAAAAATAAAATTTTTCTATGCAGTCTCTCTGTGAGAATTAAAATTAAATAATTGAAACATAAAATTAACAAACAACTTAAAACAAAAATAAAAAAACAAACAAAGGTTAAACAAAAATAACATAACATTTCAGTCTATATAAAATTCTTTTACTTTTTGTGCCACATAAATTTTGTATTTGAACTTAAGGATTTTGCCAGTTCGAAACCTTTGGAAGTTTTTAAAAACTTTTGAAAATCTTTGCAAGATTCCTCTAAATTTGTTCGTATTAATATTTCAGCTTAAATTAGGTCGAATGACATTCGAATTCTTTCTTTGGTGTAAAGATAATTTAAAATGCTGAAAACTCTTTCACAAAAGGCATTGCTTAATGGTATTGAAAACACGAAACATATAACTTTTCGTGACAAATCTTTTGGTAATTGTTCATAGGCTTCACGAAGACAATAATCGCTATATAACTTATCATTGTTTATTGCTTTAGATATTTTAAAAATTTGTGGAAGTTGTTGTAAATCTACCCAAGAAAATAGATTTTTTAAGCTTAAAAACTTAATTTTTTAAGAAAAAGGATCATGTCCATAATCGAAACATTTTTCTAAATAACTAACAGCTGCTTTTTAAAAATCTTCTGCTTCTGTCGTAAACATTTTTTTGTTCATTAAAAGAATTTTTTTTTAAATAGTGTTGACTGCTGCCAAAAACTTTGTCGTTTATTCTACATTGAAGGCTAGTCAAAAGTCGGGTCATTATATCGTGCAACTCTAAAAACGTACAAGAGTCACTTTCGAGAGCTAAAATTGTTGTATGAAATTCTTGCACTATGTTGTGTAAAAAATATAAATATGCTGCTGACAAGCCTTCAGTTTTACATTCACCTTCTTCATTGATATCATTTGTTGAAATTCCATATGAAATAAATTCCCATAAAAAATTTTGGCATTTATTTTTTCCTTTTTTTCAAAAAATAGATACAGCTGGCCAACATAAAATAAGACGATCAATAGCTGGTAAAAGGGAGAGCCACCTCGTTGCAATATGCCTCAAAATTTCTTTATATTCTATACCAGGAAACAAAAACCAATCTTTTAGTTTCTCAGTGGTCAACGCCGATGAACTAAACTCATTGAATATTTTTATTATAATGGTTTCGATATCAACAGATGATAAGTTTAGTGCTCTTTTAACATACAAAAAAACTATTGGTAATATTGCATAAAATTATAGTGTGATATCACATATTTTCAAAGGCAACATAGAGTTTGCTATGTTTTACGGCAATTTTACAATAAAAAATAGGTAATTTCTACTTGACTTTTATATTCGAAAAATCACCTATAACTTTTGTTAAATTAACTGAGTAAAATAGGTGTGTTACCAATTTTAATGTAGGCAAAATATTGGTAATATTGTAAATAATAAAACCAACTTTAGTTTTGATTACCAGAGCAACTTTAGTGTTGCTCGAATGGTTGAATTAATAACACTAGCTTACAGCCAAAACGCGACAAGCATGTGATTATTTTTTTATGTATTAGGGCCTCCTAAAGCCGAAAATCGCATTAAATATTTTTTTCTGGGCTAGTTTTTGAAATTTTTTTTAACTATTTATTTTTTTATTTTAATTTATTAGTGAATTTACCATTTTGACTTTATCTCGAGTTTGGCTCAAAATTTTTTTTCAGTCAAATTGCAAACGAAAAACCAGTTAAAGCACAACATGTTTTGTGAATATAGTTTTTAAATCGGTTGAGCAGTTTAGAAGATATGGGTCAAAATTTCGCGAATAAATCAATTTTTTTGATAAAAACACAAATTTTAAAATTTCAAAAAATAAAAAAGATATTTCGGTTACATGCTAAAATATGGAATATTTTTTTCTTAAATGTTGTACTTCTACAAAGAAAATAAGCCATTTTAAAAGAAAATCTATACATAAATACCAAAGTTATGATCATTTATGTAAAGGTACTCAAATTTTTCTGTTTTCTGTTTTTTATTTTATATAACTATTTTTTATAGTATTACTGCAAAGAAATCATTTTTAGTTGAAGAAAACTAAAATTGGACAGTTAAAAAATCTATATTGGAAAAAAAAAAATAGTGAAATTGTTGTGCTTCTTAGCAGGTACTGAGAACCCGTTTTTATTTTATTTGCAAATTATGTAGACAAGAAAGCAAGTGCTTTCATAAATATAATTGACAAAAATGCCAAAAAGAGATGTCTAAAAATGAGAATGTATTAGTTATGTTACACAAAAAGTGATAATGTGTTGGTGGTATGCAATTTACTCAAAGACATTTATCAGAATTACTTTGGAATGCCTGTCACAAATTTGCAAGAAAGATTGACACCAAGTATCGTATGTCTTCCGTACTATAGAAATCTTAATCTTATGGCACGAAATTTAAATTATTTTTTACTGATTTATTTAATGTACGTAAATACCTCATGTGTTAAAATTTGTTTTTGTTAGCCGATGCATGAAATTCGGAGTACCTATAATTTGGAGAAAACCATTAAATCATATTGGCGTTTGCTATTTTTGTCAATGCAAAAGTTCTAAATTTTGAGCCAAAAAAGGGTGGTTTTATGCTAATGTAGACTCTGTCAGTTTTCCAGTTCCTCATTCGGATGTATTGCCCATTCCGAAATATCCAAAATTAACTAACACCAACGTAAGTTCCGACACATCATTTGCAAATCAAAACTCACCTGAAGAGAATTATAACACAAGTGGTGAGAGCCGCTTACTTAGGCTCAATTAAATGAAGATGAGATATTATTCTGCAGGGACATTCCCAGTTTGTTCGAGGAGCTTGGAGACCCTTACAATGCAATTGAGTGGCGACTATTTGTTGATAGTAGTAAAGAAAGTTTCAAAGCAGTTATTTTACATAACGGAAACAAGAAACCATCTATACCCATCGCACATGTTCTAAACACTAAAGAATCGTACGAAACAATGGTTAAATTGCTAAAATGTATTAACTATGAAGATCACAATTAGAAAGTTTGTTGCGATTGTGGATATACAAAATATTGTTGTTTTATTTGCCTCTGGGACAGTCGAGCTCGTGATTTTCATTATAAGAGAAAACATTGGCCGGAAAGATTAGCCATTACAGTGGTCCAAGACAACATAAAGTATGTGCCTCTTATTAGGAAAGAAAATATTATTCTTCCACCATTACATATAAGACTTAGACTCTTGAAAAACTTCGTCAAAGCAAGCTTTCGCCTATTTAAATAAAATTTTTAAAAGTATTTATTTGTAAAAATCAAGGAAGGAATTTTTAATGGTCCACAAATAAAAAAAAACCTTTTAAAGATACAAAATTCGAGAAATATTTGTCTCCACATGAGACTGTAGCTTGGAAATCATTTCAATTGGTGGTTTCTGATTTCCTGGGAAACAACAAAAACTCGTAGTACAAGACTATTGTTGAAGATTTCATTAAAAATTATGGAAAAATGGATATGTAATATTTTTTTCTAATTTAACAAGTATTATTTTCTAAGTTTCTCTTTTACTTTTTAACAGGAGTTAATTTGTCACTTAAGATTCATTTTTTACATTCTTAACCCTAGAAAGTCATTCTTATTTTTGTTGCGTAAAGGTCATTCCTCGTCGAATCGACGACGGTGATATTTAAAAGGATACTAAAGCTGACTTACGCACGAAAAATGTTTAAAGTTGAGTTTTTTTAATTATACGTTTTGTATATTATCGAAATAAAACAATAAAATTTTTTTTTTATATTATATAATTATAAATAAAGTTTTCACAGCACTACTTCACTTGGCTTGTTTTACAAAACATTACTTTAAAAAATAATAAAAATAAAAAACTTAAGAAGATATAATTCATTAAATGGGTTTGCATCTTGAAATTAATATATTAAATAAAATAGGTACACGTTTTCATGAGTATCAGTCTTCAATTTATGCAAGAGGCACAAAGCTCTATTTTGTGCTCCCCACACAGGCTTTTATCACATTTTGCGCAGGATGATTTTGTCACCCGTCGTTTAAAAGAAGGGCAGAGAGCGCATATCTTCCGCTTCTTGTTTTTTGGTTCTTGGGGCACATCATCATTGTTTTCAGTATCATTCGGCAAAATATTTGCAATATTCGCTCGCACCGACGTTCTCAATGTTGGTATTTCAAGTCTATCAGTCAGCTGACTTTGGATAAGGGCAAGATGCAATTGTTTCATGAACTCGGGGCGACTGAGAGGCTTTTGTTTTATTTGAAACATATTATGTGTGTAAATAACATAGCAGTTTATGAAAGCCATTTTCAATATGCCATAAAATTGGCACATTGGCCATCTATTGGCTTTTCTGGAACAGCTCATTACACTACACATTTGGTCAAATGTATCCACACCGCCTTTTGTTTTGTTATAGAATTCTATCATGTATGGTTTGTTCGATATTTGGTTAACTGATCCCTCTTCATCACACGATGATAGTAAGTAAACAATTTTGTTTGGTTTTGGCTTATAAGAGAGAAGCGTTAACTCGTTGTCATAACAAAACATAGATGTGCTGCACTTCCGACCCTTAACATTTTTGAATTCTTTAGGAATTTCTTTCTTATTTGAGCGCAGAGTTCCAACTAATGTCAGCTTATATGGTTCACATAAAAGTGATTTGGCAAGTGGAACTGATGTGAAACAATTGTCCATTGTAATGTTTCTGTTAGATCCATGGACAGTTTTTGTTAATTCTTTCACATAGTACTCACCGAGTGGCAGTTTAGTTTGGTTTGAGCCTTTGCCCAAGTATGGTGAAGCATCAACCATGTATTTTGTGCCGCTATCACACATCATCACCATTTTCAATCCATATTTTGATGGTTTATTGGGTATGTACATTCGGAAACTGCACTTGCCTCTGAATGCCAGTAGTTGCTCGTCAATCGTTAGGTATGGTCCAGGAATATAATTTTCACGGCATTTCTGAATGAATATCTCCCACACTTTTCTAATAGGAGCAAATTTGTCACCAACTTGTTGAATACGCATAGTTTTATCATCGAATCGAAGGCAGGATAAAAGGAACTTGAACCTGGCTTTTGTCATTGTTGCTATATATTGAGCTCAAGAATAGGATCGGTCAAACAATTCGTCAGCGGATAGATGCTGGTCCTTCTTCACAGCGGTCAAGACTAATATTCCTATAAGGGCTTTTATTTCTTGCGATGAAGTTTTTCTTCTTTGGGTTTCATCTGTTGTGCAAAGTAAGTTTGATTTACGATTGACTATCTCAACATTAGTCCACTGCACTATTTCATCGATGATATCAATGGTTATAAACATTTGAAAGCATTGCAGGGGGTCAGTAATATTTTTACATTGGCGCGTTGGTCCTCTTACTTGGTGCACAATATTAAGCCCATTACGATGAGATTTTCCTTTTTTTGTAGACCACTTGTGGTTATTTTTTCCACGCAAAATGGATTTAGTGAACGGAATAATATTAGACTTGTCTCTTAAAATATTTAGAGGTACATCGTCTTCATCTATATCAGCTGGATCTTCTGACGAACTAGCAGCCTCTGATGAACTTTCATCTTCTACTAACTCTATATCAGATATGTCGTTATCATCAATGTCATCGTCCAATTCGCACTCGTCGTCACACATCGAAAGAAATTTTTCAATTTCTTCATCGGTCAAACCTGCTGTAGTGCTCATTTTATATTATAGTATCAAATACTAACCACCAACTGCAAAAGCAACCAAAAATGCAACACTTGAAACACGCAGTCAACAATTCTAAAAGTTACACAAAGTTCATACTTCGTCGTTTCGACGACGCACATACAAAAAAAACAAACTTACCCAACGCGTAGCAAGCTAAACATGCGCACACACCTAGAGCATGTCAACGACTGCCACTGTACGAAAAATTAGCACAAAATATACGTAAATACAGAAAAAAATAGCAAAATTTGAGCATACGTCGTCGATTCGACAAAGAATGACCTTCCAGGGTTAATAGAGATTTTTCCCAAATAATCTCAGTGATGTAAGTGATGAGCACGGAGAGAGGTTTCACCAAGAAATGAAGCCCGTCGAGAGGAGATATGAGAGATATTGGGATGAGAGAATGATGGGAGATTAGATATGGTTTCTCTTAAGAGAAACGGACCCCAACGAAAACAAACGTAAAAGAAGGTCCAACAACTATTTTTAATACTAAAATACAAATAAATTTAAAGAAAATCAATAAACAATATTAATAAATAAAAAGTTAGTTTTATTTTTTTTTTAATACTGTTGATCTTAACTATACAATATTATTAGGCATGCTTTCATAATAATATAAAGCAAAAAAAGGAGAAAATCTCAAATTAGGTACTTTCACATAAATGGTCATAGCTTTGGTATTTACCCATAGATGTTCTTTGAAAATGATTTATTTTTTATATAGAAGTACTACATTTAAGAAAAAAATTATTTTATATTCTTCCTTTCAAGATTAATACCATTTTTATTTTTTTGAAATTATCAGATTTCAGTTTTTGCCGAAAAAAGGAGAATTTTCTGTAAAATTTCGACTCATAGGTCCAAAACTACTGAACCAATTAAAAATCCGTACTCTAGAAACATGTTGACCATTAAATGACAATTCTTTTGCAATTTGGTTAATCAAAATATCTTGGTCCTACTTTGGGATATAGTCAAAATAGTAAAGTTACTTAAAAAATTAAAATATAAAAACAAAAAAATTAAAAATTTTTCATAAACTACTCCAGAAACAAAATTTTTAAATGCGATTTTCGGATTCAGGAGACCAAAAAATAGTTGCACGCTTGTCGCACAAAATTTGTTAAAATTCGTTAACTATTGTCGCCGACTGCGACGGTCGCTCGTGAGGGGCGAATTTAACAGCACCAAAACGTTCCAAAAAATAACAAAGTTGGTTTGTACGTTAATTTAAAGCACGGGTCGGTGCTTGTGTTTATTTACTAAATTAAATAACAATACGAAAGGGAAAAGAACCAAAAAAACTTAACGAATATAAAAAACCACTGCAGTAAGATCAACATTAAAGAAGAATATGCAAATATACTAAATATGACAATAACAAAAACATAGGGCAAAACGTTACTTTAAATTGTACATTAGGGAAGATCGCAAATTATCATATTAACAAAATACAAAAAATTTAATATAAATTGACAAACATTCTAAATTATTTTAATTAATAAATTTATTATGAGCCATTGAGCGACATTCCCACCCCCGTGGATCGACCACGATTCACTACATCAAATCAAGGACTGCAAGCTTGGAAACAGGACGCTTTAGAACACCTGTACTCGTTCTAATATCGGCACGACGAATGACACCATCACTGCCTTTAAACACCTGCTCAACACGACCTCTCCTCCAATCTCTGCGGGAAACAGCAGGATCCCAGATGAGAACCAAATCACCAATTGCAATTGGCTTTGTAAACTTACACCATTTAGAACGCCTGGTCAAAGTAGGTAAATATTCGTTTATCCATCGATTCCAAAAGTGGTCACGCGATTGACGGGATATGCGCCACTGTTTCCTCAAAATAGCTGGTTTATCTGATGTGGCTCCGGCAGGACTTTGAGCAGTGTTAGCTGCTCCCAGCAAAAAATGGGAAGGAGTTAGTGGCTCTTCGTCTTCGTGGCTTAAAGGCAAATGTGTTAACGGGCGTGAATTTACAATATTTTCTACCTCAATCAAGAAACTTTGCAGAGTGTGTTCTCGTGGACAGGTTTCTTTCAGGGTCACACGTAAAACTCGCTTCACGCATTGGACCATACGCTCCCATGCACCACCTTCAGCTGGGTTATGTGGACAATTGAATTCCCAATTGATATTTCTAGTGGACAACTCATTTTGGATTCGGGCTACATCAAATACTTCGTCGAACTGCTTCGATACCTGGTCAGCACCAATAAAATTTTTACCATTGTCGCTCCTCAACTTTGTAGGTGTACCGCGTCGATTTATAAAATTTCGTATAGCAAGAATGCAGGCATCAGTGGAAAGATCAAAAACCACCTCTAAATGAATAGCCCTAATGGTAAGGGATGTGAATAAAGCAATCCAGTGTTTCTCGTTTACTGTAACGGGGCCAAAGTAATCCAAGCCCGTATATGAAAAAGGCCGAACAAAGGGCGTCAATCGGTCTTTTGGCAAGGAACCCATAAGTGGTGGCACTGGCAATGTACGACAAAATTTACAAATTAAGCGATTTGAAATACACTTACGTAAAACTCTTCGAAGGCGTGGAATCCAAAACGTTCTTCTAATTTCACATATAGTTGCCTCAAAATTTTGATGTTTCATCTTTTTGTGTACGTGGGCTACAAACAATTCGGTGACTGGATGAAATGGTGGCAATATTATTGGACGCCATGTATCCAGTGGTAACCAACCCGCTGCGTCGACACGACCATAGACTCGCAGTTATGAATTTTTATCTATATAGGGTAACAAATTACCTCCATTTTTAATAATTTGTAGTTCGGATCCAAAACTATCATCTTGAGCTTGGCGGCAGAGAAATATTTCAGCAGCTTTCAATTCGGCAGCGGTTAAACCATACATTTCATCAAGACTGGATCTATTTAGGCAACGAATAACGAAACGTAACACCCATGCCATCGAACGTTTTAGCTTCAGAAATGATGAAAATTTTCCAAATTCAAAAATAGCAGGCGTACTGGCCAATAAGGCAAATTTTGGACGAAGTTCTTCTTCATTAGAGCCATTTGTAGTTACGGAATTACATTCTGGCCATTCATCTTCACCATCGTATAAAAAACTGGGTCCACTTAACCACGGAGAATCATTAGAAAAATCAACATGGCTTTTCATTCTTGTAGTTTCATCGGCAACATTAAGTTTCGTTGGCAGCCATCTCCAATCTGCTGGGCTGGTGGAATCTAGAATCTCAGTAATTCTATAGGCAACAAAGGGTTTATATCTTCGACATTTAGAACCAATCCAACTAATGACTGTTGTAGAATCACTCCAGCAAATAGTACGAGATACCTTGAGGCAATGTTCTTTCAAAATAATAGACATCAAACGAGTTCCCAAAACAGCAGCTTGCAATTCAAGACGTGGTATAGTCATGGATTTCAATGGAGCACATTTTGTCTTAGCAGAAACAAAAGACACGTTTATTTTACCATCTGCACTTATTGACCTCCAGTATGAAACGGCACCAAAGGCGTCTTCGCTGGCGTCGACAAAAATATGTAGTTCCAGGCAATGAGGAACTCCATTTCCAAAGTAATGCCGTGGTACGTTTACATCAACAACATTTTTAAGTTCTTGGCGCCAACTATTCCATATGTCGCTTAAATTACTAGGTAACAATTCATCCCAACGTATATCGTGTCGCCATACTTCACGCATCAATAGCTTGGCCGTTACCATGAAATTGCTCAGAAAACCAATGGGATCAAAGATGGACATTACCACACTTAATAACTCACGTTTTGTTGGAAACCGTGTACCTTCTAAAACAGCAGCCTTCACTTTATGGAATTTCAAATTATACCTGAAAGTATCATCTTTTGGCTGCCAATACATTCCAAGAACCTTTTCTGATTGTAGCTCCATGACATCACTAGAAAAGTTGACTGGCTTATCCACAATACCTTTAAGAGCCTCGACCACTTCTACAGAATTAGATGAAAAGTTTCGCAATTCGAAACCAGCTGATTTATGTATGTCCCAAACTTGCCTGGCAACTTCAGTGGCCCTTGATGACGTTGGAAAGCTGTCCACAAAATCGTCCACATAATGATGATCACTTATAGACTTTAAAGCACGAAGATATTCTTCACGGTAGGACAATGCATTCGTTACTTTAACGTAATGTGCCACACAAGGAGAACAAGCAGCGCCAAATGTCATTACCAGCATTTCATAAACATCTAGAGGTTTATTTAAATCATCGCGCTAGAGAAATCTTTGGGAACATCTGTCTTCAGGAGCTACTAGTATCTGGTGAAACATTTCTTTAATGTCCCCACACACTGCCACAGTACCAACAGGAAGATTAAACAAAACGGCTTATATTGTTGAGGGCCTTTTAGCAAATTTGAATTTAATGAAACTCCTTCAACAGATGCGGCAGCATCAAACACCAAACGAATTTTCCCTGGCTTGTTGGGATTGGTCACTCCAAAATGTGGAAGGTACCATGTTCTAGGGTAAATATCAGCAGCTTCGATGGACGACAATTTACGTACATACCTTTTTGAAACATAATCAATTATAATCTGGATTCCTATTCATCTTTCTTTCGATACCAAAAAGTCTGTTTAGAGCCATGGAGTAGCTATCTGGCAACACCACACATTCACTTCCATCAACTTTTTGACAGCCTTCAAAATTTCTCGAGCGCGCAGATCATCTTTGGATTCTATAACTGGCAAAATTTTCACGCCAAAATTTTCAGTTTCAAAATAATTTGCCACCAAGTCATAGAAATTCTTCTTTGGCTGAACTGAAAGTAGACATAATTGGGAATCGGATGGCCTACCTTTCATCTGACCAAAGACGACCCAGCCTAACGGGGTGTTAGCTGCAAATGGACCATTTTCCTCCAATGGCACGATTTCATCTGGCAGACCTAGATGGCAATGGTCCAAACCAATCAACACTTTAGGAACCACACCATCATATGATTTTATCGGCAAACCACGATGGCCACTCAAATCCATATTAAAACTTTGAGCCGGAAATTTCAAATTGGAAACACCATACACTCTGCGCAAGGCGTATTTTCTTTGCTTACCAATACCGCTCACATGTAGATCAACCACCGAAGCCAATTCCTGTGATGCCTTTCTAGCATATCAATGAAGATTCAATTTGCTTTGTTGTTCCTGAAGACCAAGCTGCTTCACCAAGGAACTATCCATCATAGTAACCGATGAACCTTCATCTAGCAAAGCATATGTTTCAATTCGGCTATTAGGACCATAAAGTACAACTGGCACAACACGAAATAATAGAACACCTTTTTTAGCACTAGCAGACATACAGCTGAGAACTGCCTCATTCCTATTTGTTGAACCGCTTGGACCAGCTTTATTTTAACGTCATGTAATAATTTGTTATGTTTTCTTAGGCAACCATTCACTGGAAACTGCTTACTTGAATGCCCATAATTGAGACATGAAAAACATAACCTTAATTTTTTAACTTCAGTCCACCGGTCAGGCACACTCATTGAACAAAATTTTTTACACTCATATATTTTAAGATTTGCCTGGCGAATTGGGCATTCATGTTGTTTTCGTTGTTCCTCTGCAGCATGGAGGACAACTTTTCTTTTCGGTTCACTATTTTGTTTATTTACACTGGCACTTTGAACTATTCTTACCAAATCAGCGACACCCTTAAGCCAGTTGTTAAAATCCAAAATTGTTGGATAAGGCTTAATTTTTGATGCATAAAGAGCCCACTCCATCCGTTTACTCATAGGAATGTTACCAACTAATTCTTCCACTAAAGTTGGATTCGCCAAATGCTGTTGTCCGTTAGCAGTTACTAAAAAGGCGGCAAGATTCTGCACCATTACAGCAAATGGTATAAGTTTATCTATAGCGTTTTCTCCGATAGGCAAAATTTCCTTTACCCGTTGTAGCTGGCAGCGAATTAGAATTTCTGGGCGACCATATTGGAATTTTAATTGTTCCATAACCATATTCACATTATCTGGATGAATTACCAATGATTTTACGCTATCTCGTGCCTCACCATTTAAAGCTTTTTGTAACCTCAAACAATTTTCAAAATTATTGTATTGGTACATAAAAGTTGACTGTTCAAAGGCCGTTGAAAACATAGGCCAATCTTCAGGAGCGCCACCAAAACTAGGCAAATCATAAATTTTTTTATACATTGGTATTGAACCACCATTTTGAAACTGGTTTTGTACATTTGGCGGCATCATGTTTGATAATGGCGGCTGCCTACCATAAAAACCGTAAAAATTATTTGTTAAGAGAACTAATAAGCTCTGATTGGATTTTGCATAAGCTCTGAAAAAATAATAAAATAAAATATATTAAGCGTTTAAAAATAGAAAAAATACTATAAAAACACTTATATAAACAACGTTCAACCGGTTGAAATAAAAATTTTTTTGTAAAAAAATAACATTGATCGGCTAATAAAATAATAATACAAATGAACGATGGTCGAGTGCAGTGCATGCAGATCATCAATTCGTGGTGAGACGGGAATACGATGTAATGGTGTATGTGATAAAGTTTACCATGCTTCTTTGAAGTGTGCCGGTATAGACCAATACTCTATGGGAGTTTTGGAATCGAAAAATTTTGTAAGGTTTATATGCGATGACTGTATACAATATATTCGCAATGTTGATTTGGTTATAAACGAAATCCAAAATGGTGTACACAAAAACAACATAAACTTACAGGAATATAAAAATGAATTTGAAGCTTCAATGAAACAAAATGAAAAAGAAATAAAACAATTATTAGAGGCTATAGAAAAACGATATGATGATAGATTTAAAAAAATTGATAATGCTCAAAAGATATGTGAAAAAATGTCGAAGAAGTTAAAAAGTTATGTGGAACAATAAATGACATTGGAAATAAAAACAATAAAATGTGTAACTCAGTAGAAGAAAACATAAAAGTGTGTAATGAAATAAAGGAGGCGATTAAAGAAAATAAACAAAAAGAAAACAAACTATCATATGCTCAGTCAGTACGAAACAATACAGCGATGCCAGAGGTGATAAAAAAAATACCTTTAATTGTAAAACCAAAAGAAAAACAGGGTGTTGAAAAAACTAGGGAGGAATTAAATAAAAAGGTTAACCCAGTTAATTTAAAAATATCGAATGTCGAAAATAGAAAAAATGGTACCGTAGTAATTCAAACTGAAACTATTGAAGAAAGAGAAAAAATTTAAAAAGCTATTCAAAGTGAGATGAACGAAGATTATGAAATAAAGGTTCCCAACCCAATAGAAATGTCAATTACAATAACGGACATGACTTTTAAATTTTCGGAAAGTGAGTTTTTGGATAAAGTTAAACAACAAAATCCTATGTTAAAAGAGTGTAAATTGAAAATTATCAGAATGTATGAATACAAAAGGAACAATAGAACAATTAATAATGTTAAATGTAGTATAGATGTTGAATCGTACAAAAATGTGATGGCAGCACGAAAAATCAATATTGGATGGGAAAGATGCAGAGTGTTCGATGGCACCGAAATTTTACAATGTTTTAAGTGCAAAGGGTTCAACCATAAAGCTAGTGAATGCACCAATGATGAAATGTGTCTTAAATGTCACGGAAAACATAAAACAAAGGAGTGTGAAAAAGAAGTTATTGAAAAATGTATAAATTGTATGAAGATAAATAGAAAACTAAACTTAGGCCTGAAAGAAAATCATTATACAATGGATAAGCAATGTCCAGTTTACCAAAATAAACTGAACACTAAAAAAAGAAGGATAGGTTTGAATTTTTAACAACTAAAGCAAATTCGAGGAATATACACAAATGTACAAGGACTAGTGAATAACTATAATCAATTAGAAGTAATAGCGGCTATCGAAAATCCAGATTTCATTGTACTGACTGAAACGCATCTGACGGAAGAAATAGATGAAAAAGAAATTTTACTACAAGGTTATAAACAGACAATTACATATTCAAATTCGTCAAGAACCGGTGATGTTATGAGTTATTTTAAAAATCAGTGGAATATAACCAACCTTTTTGAAAAAGTGGAAAATTCAAAATACTGGATAAACGTATGCACAGCAAGAAATAAAAAAATAGTTTTCATATTAGTGGTAGTATATAGATCACCTAACTGTAGAGAAATTGAATTTCTTGAAGCCTTTGAAGAAACTATAGAAGAACTTTATGATAAAAACTGTGACATTTTAATAGCAGGAGACTTCAACATAGATTGGTCTAAGGAAGGAACATACAGAAATAAAATGGAGGGTATCCTTAATGATAATGGTCTTACACAAATTGTTTCGGAATATACGAGAATAACAGCAAACTCTAGAACAATAATTGATTACATTATAACTAACAACAGCATAATATCAGTGAAAAATAATAATAAAAATAAGATATCAGATCATGAATCAATAGATATAATAATAGAGTGTAATAATGAAAATGATGAAACAAATCATACTAAGGAAATTGAAATATTTAAATATAATAGAAATGCATTTAAAAGAGAAATATCTATGTTAGTAAATAGAAGTGATAATAAAAATTTAAATAATAATGTGGCCTTATTTGACTCATGCATTGAAAATACTATAAGGAAATTTACGTGTAAGAAAATATTTAAAGAAAATAATAATACTAAAAAATGGTTTAACAACGAACTAAAATTTATAAAAAGACAAAAAATCACCAAATATAATGCAGCCAAAAATGAAAATACTATTGCAGCATGGAATGAATATAAAGAAATAAGAAATACATACAAAACAAAAATAAATAATGAAAAAGATAAATATATTAATATTAAAATAAGCAATACTAAAGATAAAAAACAAATGTGGAAAGAAATAAAAAACCTAGTACTTAAAAACAACCAAAATGTGATTCAATCTGTGATATTTAACCAAATAGAATGTAAAGAAAACTTCCAAATAGCTAGTCATTTTAATAATTATTTTGTAAATAGTATTAAGGAAATTAGAGATAAAATAGAATATGTGCAATACGTCAACCAATTATCTGTGATAAACCATAAATTTAAGTTCCGTGCAATAACCTTACAAGAACTAAAAAAAATATGTAAAAATCTAAAAAACAAACCTGACTATAATAAAGTATCAACGAAAATTATCCTGGATAACTGGAATCTAATAGGCAACAAAATGCTAAATTTAATAAATACATCGCTTGATACTGGAATTTTCCCAGACAACTGGAAGGAATCAATGGTAACTCCAATAGAAAAAATTGCTAAAACCAAAAAATGTGAAGAGTTTCGCCCAATAAATACATTGAAGACATGTGAGAAAATTATAGAAAAAGTAGTTAAAGAACAACTGGAAAATTATATGGAAAAACACAACCAATTTTTAAATATCAATCGGGTTTTCGTAAGAAATTTTCGTGCGAAACAGCAGTTAATTACGTTATAAATCGGTGGAAAAAACTAGAGAAAAATAAAAAAATTATGGCAATTTTCTTGGATTTTAAAAGAGCTTTCGAAACAATAGATAGAAATATATTGATACAAAAATTACACATGTACGGTATTAAAAATAATGAATTAAAATGGTTTAAATCATATCTCACGCATAGAAGGCAAATAACAAAAGTGAATGGTGTTAAATCTAACCCATTAAGTAATGATTTTGGAGTTCCACAGGGTTCGATCCTAGGGGCATTATTATTTATTATTTACATAAATGATATGCCAAATATAATAAAAAGATGTGAAATTGTATTATATGCAGATGATACTTTAATTTTTACGGAAACGGATACAGATGAACAATGTCAGTTAAATTTAAGTGAAGACATGGCAACGATAAATAATTGGTTAAAAATGAATAAACTAAAACTTAATGAAAATAAAACGAAATTGATGGAAATTAACATGAATAGTGAATCAATATTTAAAATAAATAATGAAATAATAGAAAAAGTTGATAGTATAAAGTATTTGGGATTTATAATAGATAAAGAATTAAAACTAAAAAAACATATTGAATTTATATGCAAAAAAATTGGTAAAAAGATAGGATTTTTTAAAAGAATAAGAAGCAAAGTTTCAATAATAACTGCAATAAACATTTATAACACAATGGTAAAACCACATTTTGAGTTTGGATCAACAATTTTATATACGTGCTGCAATAAAACACAAATAGATAGACTCCAAAAACTGCGAAATAAAGCAATGCGCTCAATTTTAAAATACAACAGATATACACCGATACAAAACATGCTAGATGCATTGAAATGGCTAAACATTCAACAACGATTGGAATTTAATACAATAAATTTCATACAAAAACTGAAAATGGGAAATGCACCAGAATATCTAACAGAACAATTAACTTATGTTGGAGACATTCAACCATACGGCCTTAGAAATATGGATAACTTTAGACTGATGAGGGCAACAACGAATACAATGCAAAAATCATTATTTTTTAAAGGACTCCAGTTATACAATATGTTACCAAATTTTGTAAAAAATGAAAGAAATGTTAATGTTTTTAAAAGAAATGTAATAAACTTTGTAAGAAATAATACGCAACAGGGCATTTAGAATATATATATTTTATAAAACATTTTTGTAAGATACATTGAAAGTATTTTAAATACTACTAAATAAATAAAAAAAAAAAAAAAAAAAAAAAAATAAAAATTAGCATAGCTCGCGGTAGAAAATGGCGTCTGATTTTGGCGTTTAGCAAAAACGGCATTCGCAGCGGCAGAATTGGCGTTGGCAGCGACATAATTTGCGTTCACAGCAGAATTCGCGTTTACGGCGGTAGAATTAGCTGCTGAATTATTTTCACCCTCACTGTTACCTGTTGCAGGTGGCGTAACATTTGATGGCTGCGGCAGAACCACGGATGAATTTGAAGCAGCAGAGGAATTGACAGCCACACTTAATGCTGCTTGGGCTTTTAACAACTGGGCCTGAAGTTCATTTATTTGTCGTTGCAGCTGATCCAATTGTGTACCAGTACCAGTAGTCGACGTCGACAAACCATAAATATTTTTTTCTTTTTGTAGGTTAGGGTTCATATTTTGATTACCGGCAGCAGTGGTGGTGGTTATGGCATGAATTCTTCCGGCAGCAGTGATGGTGGCACTTATTGACCTCCAGTATGAAACGGCACCAAAGGCGTCTTCGCTGGCGTCGACAAAAATATGTAGTTCCAGGCAATGAGGAACTCCATTTCCAAAGTAATGCCGTGGTACGTTTACATCAACAACATTTTTAAGTTCTTGGCGCCAACTATTCCATATGTCGCTTAAATAACTAGGTAACAATTCATCCCAACGTATATCGTGTCGCCATACTTGTCCGTTACCATGAAATTGCTCAGAAAACCAATGGGATCAAAGATGGACATTACCACACTTAATAACTCACGTTTTGTTGGAAACCGTGTACCTTCTAAAACAGCAGCCTTCACTTTATGGAATTTCAAATTATACCTGAAAGTATCATCTTTTGGCTGCCAATACATTCCAAGAACCTTTTCTGATTGTAGCTCCATGACATCACTAGAAAAGTTGACTGGCTTATCCACAATACCTTTAAGAGCCTCGACCACTTCTACAGAATTAGATGAAAACTTTCGCAATTCGAAACCAGCTGATTTATGTATGTCCCAAACTTGCCTGGCAACTTCAGTGGCCCTTGATGACGTTGGAAAGCTGTCCACAAAATCGTCCACATAATGATCACTTATAGACTTTAAAGCACGAGGATATTCTTCACGGTAGGACAATGCATTCGTTACTTTAACGTAATGTGCCACACAAGGAGAACAAGCAGCGCCAAATGTCATTACCAGCATTTCATAAACATCTAGAGGTTTATTTAAATCATCGCGCCAGAGAAATCTTTGGGAACATCTGTCTTCAGGAGCTACTAGTATCTGGTGAAACATTTCTTTAATGTCCCCACACACTGCCACAGTACCAACAGGAAGATTAAACAAAACGGCTTATATTGTTGAGGGCCTTTTAGCAAATTTGAATTTAATGAAACTCCTTCAACAGATGCGGCAGCATCAAACACCAAACGAATTTTCCCTGGCTTGTTGGGATTGGTCACTCCAAAATGTGGAAGGTACCATGTTCTAGGGTAAATATCAGCAGCTTCGATGGACGACAATTTACGTACATACCTTTTTGAAACATAATCAATTATAATGGCTTTATAGGCGGAGTCAAAATCTGGATTCCTATTCATCTTTCTTTCGATACCAAAAAGTCTGTTTAGAGCCATGGAGTAGCTATCTGGCAACACCACACATTCACTTCCATCAACTTTTTGACAGCCTTCAAAATTTCTCGAGCGCGCAGATCATCTTTGGATTCTATAACTGGCAACATTTTCACGCCAAAATTTTCAGTTTCAAAATAATTTGCCACCAAGTCATAGAAATTCTTCTCTGGCTGAACTGAAAGTAGACATAATTGGGAATCGGATGGCCTACCTTTCATCTGACCAAAGACGACCCAGCCTAACGGGGTGTTAGCTGCAAATGGACCATTTTCCTCCAATGGCACGATTTCATCTGGCAGACCTAGATGGCAATGGTCCAAACCAATCAACACTTTAGGAACCACACCATCATATGATTTTATCGGCAAACCACGATGGCCACTCAAATCCATATTAAAACTTTGAGCCGGCAATTTCAAATTGGAAACACCATACACTCTGCGCAAGGCGTATTTTCTTTGCTTACCAATACCGCTCACATGTAGATCAACCACCGAAGCCAATTCCTGTGATGCCTTTCTAGCATAGCAATGAAGATTCAATTTGCTTTGTTGTTCCTGAAGACCATGCTGCTTCACCAAGGAATTATCCATCATAGTAACCGATGAACCTTCATCTAGCAAAGCATATGTTTCAATTCGGCTATTAGGACCATAAAGTACAACTGGCACAACACGAAATAATAGAACACCTTTTTTAGCACTAGCAGACATACAGCTGAGAACTGCCTCATTCCTATTTGTTGAACCGCTTGGACCAGCTTTATTTTAACGTCATGTAATAATTTGTTATGTTTTCTTAGGCAACCATTCACTGGAAACTGCTTACGACGATGGCAGGTTCTACTTGAATGCCTATAATTGAGACATGAAAAACATAACCTTAATTTTTTAACTTCAGTCCACCGGTCAGGCACACTCATTGAACAAAATTTTTTACACTCATATATTTTAAGATTTGCCTGGCAAATTGGGCATTCATGTTGTTTTCGTTGTTCCTCCGCAGCATGGAGGACAACTTTTCTTTTCGGTTCACTATTTTGTTTATTTACACTGGCACTTTGAACTATTCTTACCAAATCAGCGACACCCTTAAGCCAGTTGTTAAAATCCAAAATTGTTGGATAAGGCTTAATTTTTGATGCATAAAGAGCCCACTCCATCCGTTTACTCATAGGAATTTTACCAACTAATTCTTCCATTAAAGTTGGATTCGCCAAATGCTGTTGTCCGTTAGCAGTTACTAAAAAGGCGGCAAGATTCTGCACCATTACAGCAAATGGTATAAGTTTATCTATAGCGTTTTCTCCGATAGGCAAAATTTCCTTTACCCGTTGTAGCTGGCAGCGAATTAGAATTTCTGGGCGACCATATTGGAATTTTAATTGTTCCATAACCATATTCACATTATCTGGATGAATTACCAATGATTTTACGCTATCTCGTGCCTCACCATTTAAAGCTTTTTGTAACCTCAAACAATTTTCAAAATTATTGTATTGGTACATAAAAGTTGACTGTTCAAAGGCCGTTGAAAACATAGGCCAATCTTCAGGAGCGCCACCAAAACTAGGCAAATCATAAATTTTTTTATACATTGGTATTGAACCACCATTTTGAAACAGGTTTTGTACATTTGGCGGCATCATGTTTGATAATGGCGGCTGCCTACCATAAAAACCGTAAAAATTATTGGCATTAGCATAGCTCGCGGTAGAAAATGGCGTCTGATTTTGGCGTTCAGCAAAAACGGCATTCGCAGCCGCAGAATTGGCGTTGGCAGCGACAGAATTTGCGTTCACAGCAGAATTCGCCTTTACGGCGGTAGAATTAGCTGCTGAATTATTTTCACCCTCACTGTTACCTGTTGCAGGTGGCGTAACATTTGATGGCTGCGGCAGAACCACTGATGAATTTGAAGCAGCAGAGGAATTGACAGCCACACTTAATGCTGCTTGGGCTTTTAACAACTGGGCCTGAAGTTCATTTATTTGTCGTTGCAGCTGATCCAATTGTGTACCAGTACCAGTAGTCGACGTCGACAAACCATAAATATTTTTTTCTTTTTGTAGGTTAGGGTTCATATTTTGATTACCGGCAGCAGTGGTGGTGGTTATGGCATGAATTTGTTTCGGCAGTCATGGAACTGGCTGACACTCCGGCGGCAGAGGGAGTAGTGTTTTTTCTGAAATTTGTTCCAATGACAGTAGAACCGGCAGGCAAAGAAGGCACTCCAGCGACAAGGGGAGCATTTTGTTTCGACAAAGTTGTTCCGACAGGCATGGAACCTCTTGGTTGATTAGGTGGACTTCTTCTTATGGGCGATCGTTCCATTATAAACCACACATAAACTCAAAAAGTTGCACTTGGAGTACAAAAATTTTCGCACAATATTGCATAAAAAAATTCGCACCACAAATATTGCGAAATAAAGAAATTGTCGCTGACTGCGACGGTCGCTCGTGAGGGGCGAATTTAACAGCATCAAAACGTTCCAAAAAATAACAAAGTTGGTTTGTACGTTAATTTAAAGCACGGGTCGGTGCTTGTGTTTATTTCGCAGTGTTTTTCCTCACAAACTAAATTAAATAACAATACGAAAGGGAAAAGAACCAAAATATTCTAATGTATAACACATAAGAACTAACGGCCCTTTCATAACAAAAAAAAAAAAACTTGACGTATATAAAAAACCACTGCAGTAAGATCAACTTAAAAAAAATATGCAAATATACTAAATATGACAATAACAAAACCATAGGGCAAAACGTTACTTTAAATTGTACATTAGAGATGATCGCAAATTTCATATTAACAAAATACAAAAAATTTAATAAAAATTGACAAACATTATAAATTATTTAAATTAATAAATTTATTACGAGCCATTGAGCGACAACTAGTGTAATCAATCTTTATTTAAATTATGGTTCCTATTCATACTTAAATTATGCTTACTTAGCATTAAACTATTAACTCATAACTCCCAGGGAAAACTAAATTTTAATAGGACAAATTTATTGATTACATGTTCTCTCCTCATTCGTAGATAACGGTTTAAACCGGTTTTTGATTATTTAACACAGTATTAAAGTGTACAAAAAGAAATTTATTTAAACTGTATGAATTAATAGTGGTCTTATTTACCTTTACTGAAGAAATAATATCTACACTAAGTTTCTAATTTCTCTAACTACATTGAATCAATTTTTGTTTTTTTACTAAATATTAATAAGGCAACGGAGTACCTTTAAAAAAATGTAAATTAGTATTTAGTTATTGTTAAAGGAAAGATCCAAAAATATATAAATCACATATACGAAAATGGCTTAGTGTATGAATTAATAGTGGTTAGGGCTCGTAGTATGAAACAATTAAACCAAACGTACGTGGACAAGGTGCCCAACTTGAAAACAACAATCTACTCTACATTACTTGAAGAGTTGACTGTCTGTGCAATACGATATTCCTACTTCATACCGTATATAATACCGTTGGTATAAACGAAATATATTCATATAATAATATAACTTGGATATTAGGTAGATTTTTATTACAAAAGGCACCCTAAGAAAGAAAATTTTTATTTAATTCAAATTTATTTATAAAAATACATGCAATTTTATAAATAAAAATTTAATTATACAAATTGCAAAAAATTATTCAATTCGATACAACATAATATTATGGGTTTTATAGAAGAAAGGTCCTTAAATTTTTTCACAATATTTGATAGTTTTTTCTTTCAGAAAAAGGTGCTCTGATTCCTTAAGGATTTTAAAAAGCAAATGTTTTTAGATTATGTAGGAGAAAGTTCTAAGTCTAAAGGTTTTTCTATAAAAATGTCTTTAAAATCTTAGGGTTTTCTACAGGAAAGAGTCCCCAGAACTTAATGGGTTTCCTTTAGAAAATATTCACAGAACTTGAGGGTTTTTCTGCAGGAAAAGATTCTAATTAGTTCTTTCATAATAAACATTACATTCTGATGCATTTTCCTATAGAAAAAGCTTTAAAATCGGATTTTTTTTATAGAAAATTTCAAAGATTCCTGGGACTATATCTTATAGAAACCCCTCAGATCTTAAAGACTATTTTCTATAGAAATACCTTAAATTCTTAGAAATATTTACCCCAGAGAGACACCTTAGATTCTGAGGTATTTTCCTTTTTAAAAACCTTCAGATTCTCGAGAAAACGCTGTTGTGAATCTAACCTCTGTTTTCTGAGCGAAAAACAAACATTTATACTTTTTGTATAATTTGAAAACTAATTTCGCATATTATTTACCAATATATATTGGGCAACAATATTGTTGAACATTCATCATCCTTTTCTCATTTGATGACAGAATGGCAATGGATGACAAAATTGTAATGATCCAATCGTTCTGGAGTATAAGAGTGTTGGGTGTGCAAGTCTATAATAATATTTTAGTTGTTCATATAGAATAAGTGTAGAAAATTCAGTGATACATCCCTGTGTTTACTGTGAATTATTGCCCGATCTGATGATTTTGATTATCATACATCATGATCACGCATCATTTGTCAATTACTCTGCATACATAAACTGGCAGACTTTTGTTTACGCACTATATCTTGTTATTTTTCTTTTTTATTTTAGAATTGCAAACATTTTGTTGCATTAAATATGTATTTTTGTTTACTTTTATATAAAATAAAGTAAATTGATATTTGTTGACGTTCAAATTTTTAAAACTATTTATCGAAGAGCTACCTGTTTCCAATCGTAGAAATTACATTGCCAATAGGCAAAATTCTATAGTTAAATTACCTATTAGCATAGGTAATAACACCTGTTTTTTTAATTTGATACAAAAATAGGCTACCTATGCCAGCCAAGGCAATATACCCTGCAATATTTTTGTGTGTGAAGGCAATTGTTTACAATAAGATAAAATTCAATTTCCTTTAATAATTTGCTCCGACTCATCTTTCAGTTTTTGGTAAACAGAGTTGTGAATACCGTAGTTAACAGTAGTATTATCAGCACTATATGATCTTATTTGTTTTATATCTAAATTGCAATCATTGGTTATTCTCATTACATTTGAAAAAATATACCATGAAGTTTTATATGGATCATTATAAAAGTCTAAAACTTGTTTGCGAATTCCATATTCTGGATCAAAATACCGAACACCGTATGGGTAGGTTTTAATATTACCAATATTAGATGCATCGCTATTTACAGAGAAAAAATAGTTATTTTTTAAAGCATCGACGGTTACTTCTTGTGAGTAAGGGGCTAAAACATTTCTGGCAATTGCTGCTGCTTTTGTTCTTCCACAAGTTATTTTCTTGGCGATCTTGCTATCACAATATAAAAACGCACATAATTTAATGTGGCAATCAAGACTATTATAGCTAAGTCCGTGCACAACATTATGGTAAAGACTTACTAACTCCGCCCAGGAGATTTAAGTTTCAATTTTTTGTCTCTGTTGGGACAACAAATTTTGAAATAGTTTGAGATTATTTCTGCGACATCTCCATTTTAACATGCTTTTTTGTTTTCATATGTTTATTTAGCGATCGGCTGCCTTCATATTTTATTACAATATCTGTTAGACATAATTTACACTCTACCGTGTAATTATCTTTTTTCGTATCCAATTAGCATATTTTGGATATCCTTTCTATTGATCGCAAAAAGTTGTAAGTCTTCTTTTTGATGGGCCAGCATCACCATCATTTTCCATTTCAAAAAGTTGTGCTAGAAATTATAAAGCTTATTTCAAAATTTAATAAATAAAAGAAAACTTTTAACCTTTTATTCTTTCAACAATATTAATTATGAGATCAGCTGTTTAAGTATTGGTAGATGTCGTTAGTGATGATAAAACATAAGAGATGATATTTTTAACATAACATTCATTGTACAATCAATGTTGACTAATATATTAAAAGTGATTCCAACAAAGGGAACATGAAAATGTCACTTCTTAAAAGTTAATTTTTCAAATGTGCTAATAAGGATATTTATAACTTAAAAAAAGCTATTGTTTGATTTTTTTTCGAAAATTCAAATTTAGCTGGACAAATTTTATTTTATCTCGACCCTGGACAAGAGTAAAAAAAGCTGGACGATTCAGCCAAGTCCAGCCCGTCTGGTAACCCTAAGTGGAGGGTATAACAAATGTTTATTTATTTGTATACAGTGTTCATTTGCATACAGTGTTCGAGAAATCGACCATTTTTCTCAAAAAAATCTGAAACAAGTTTCAGATTCGTGTTTTTAAACGCCAAATCACCTAAGCTACCAAGTTTTATAAAGTTATAAAAAAAACCTTTGGGACGATAAATATAATAAATTTCATATATGCATACAAGCTCTTATTTGAAAATGACATGGTCCATGACTAAACGTGTTTAATCTTGAACACTAAAAATTATAATAATATTTTATTGTATTTATCTGTATTGTATTATATTTAGTTCATTCGAGATCAAGCTCTTGTTGTAATCAGACGTATACTTAAATATTCTCTTCATAGTACAGTATTACACCAATTGTATGAATTATAATTAAAACAATATCAATAATAACTAGTAAAAAATAAAACAAAACAAAATAAACATTAGCAAACAAGGTCAAACAAGATCAAACGTGCACTAGCTAGTGACAATGTTAACGCACAGAGCGTAAAAAAATGATTAAAAGGAAAAACCAAACAACAATAATGCACCTAATGCATCACGTTCTAAAAATTACTTTTCTCCTCTTCAAACAATAGAAGATGACGTATTCGACGACGAAATAATAGCTGAAAAAAACGTAAAAGTCGATATACCACCGGTTACAATATTAAAATGCAATCTATGTAAAATATCAGATTATGCCATTAGGAAAATATCAATTGGGCTCAAATTGTTCCTTAAAACTAAATTAGATTTCGATACCATATGTAATCGCCTATCAGATGAATATGAGTTCTTTACCTATGCCACCAAAAATAAAAAACCTTACAAGGCTCTTATATTCGGTATGGATAAACAAAATCCAATGAGTGTTAAGAAGAAGCTGACTGATATGGGTCTTAAATGCTTAGATGTAAAAATAGTTGTTAAAAAAAAACTCATACAACACTGAATATGTTATATATGTAGTACACTTTCAATGACAAACAATCACTATTAGGGAATTAAGACAAAATTATTCCGTAGTCGACTATATGAAGGTGAGATGGGAGCTTCAAAAACCCTATAAGTCAAAGATTACTCAATGTTACAATTGCCAAATGTTTGGCCATGGTTCGAATCGTTGTAAGGTTAAAACATTTTGTGCGAACTGTGCAGGCCAACACAAAACATCTGAATGTAAGGAATCGTCTATTAAATGTGCAAATTGCAGTGGTTCGCACAAGTCAACTTCAGATCAATGTCCGAGTAAGGAAAACTATATAAGTATCCGTCAACGTATGCAACCAGCTCCACGTCGCCACACTCGAGATGTTCCCTCACTTATGTCTACCAGGAACTACAATAATAACTTTCCAGATGCGCTGCGTCAAAATGTACCTACCCATTCTGGTATTTGGCAGACCCAAAGGGAGATCCTCAGCAATGGTGGAAATAACTTAGGTATTAATAGTGACAATAATGAACTATTTTCCCTTAAGGAATTAAAAAGCTTAACTCTTGAGTTAATTACTAACCTTAAGAATTGTAAAAATAAGGCAGATCAGTTTGAGGTAATTACCAATCTTGCAGTTAAATTTCTCTCATAATGGATTACAATAATATCAGTATAATAACTTGGAACGCAAGAGGCGTTCGTAACAAAAGTATTGAACTTTTTCAATTTTTAATATCCCATGACATACACATTTGCTTACTAACTGAAACAGGGTTACAGTCAAAAATTTCTATCAGGCACAATCAATTTTATGTGTACAGGAACGATAGGACAACATCAAGAGGGGGTGGTGTTGCAGTCATTATAAGGAAGAATATACCACATCAACTACTTCCTATTGTAAATACTAACATTATTGAAAATATTGGTATAAAATTATTTACTAATACACAATGCGTTAATATCTTTTCATGCTACTTCCCTGATGGTTAACCAGGGGAAGATGGTATAAGGAAACGACTCTTTGCGGCTGATATCCACAAACTTAGCCGTGATAATGCGTATATATTAGGTGGCGATTTTAATTGTAGGCATCAGTCCTGGGGATGCATTAGAGCTAACTGCTGGGGTAATATCTTGTATGAAAAATTAGATTCCTATAACATTGATATTATATATCCATGTGACCACACACACGTACCAGCAAGTGCTAACAGGCAAGGATCCACTTTGGACATATTCTTGACAAACTTACCAGGCATTTTGTCCTCTGCAGGAGTACTTAACGACTTAAGCTCCGATCATTTACCCGTGAAAGTCTCTTTGGTTAGTTCTTATATTAATTCAACTTTATTTAAATATGATTTTAACAATGGTAACTGGGTCAATTATGCTAGATTTCTTAATAGACATCTTACTGTACCCGATATTGATAATGTATCAAATAATGAACATATTGACAAGTTAATAACTGATTTCAGAGAAGTCATAAATAGTGCAATAGATTGCAGTGTCCCCAAGAGATACCCCTTACATGTGAACAGGCCGCTGCCGCAATTTTTGAGACATATGATCAAACTGAGAAATAGTTACAGACGAATCTGGCAAAGATATAAAAACTTAAATGATTTGTACCAACTGAAAGTACTTAACTTAAGTATTCGTGAGGGGATTGAGAAATTCAGGAACAATTCTTGGAATAGATTACTGTCCAAATTAGATAAAGGCTCTCCCCCTTTTTGGAACTTAACAAAAATTTTGAGGAAGAAGTCAATTAACATTCCAATACTTAAAATGAACGATTCTCGTTACACCACCAACCAAGAGAAATGCGAAATCTTGGCTCAAAATTTTTCTTTAAGCCATTCAACTTCTGAAAATCTTGGGGACCCTGTTACAGAATCCCTGGTTAACGATACCATTGAAACGTTCAGATTAGATGTAAACAATACAAGTGATATGCAAACTGATGCTTCTCAGATTTCTGTCATTCTAAGATCACTAAAAAACAGAAAATCACCAGGAATAGATGGCATCAACAACGTATGTCTAAAAGCTCTCCCTCGTAAGGGGATTAATTACTTAACAGTGCTTATAAATGCTTGTCTAAAATTATGCTATTTTCCCTTAGAGTTCAAAGAGTCTAAAATTATTCCAATCAAAAAGCCGGGTAAAGATTCGAGTAGTCCGCTATCATATCGTCCTATCAGCTTGTTGTCATCCGTAAGCAAAATTCTTGAAAAGGTCAGAAAATGCAAAGTAGAAGATTTTATCGAAAGCAACAGTATCCTTCCTTCACAACAGTTTGGTTTTTGTAGGGAACACAATACTACACATCCACTGATCAGAATAAGAAACTTGGTTAATAGGAATTTCAATGACCAGAAATCGACTGGAATGGTCTTACTAGACGTTAAAGCTGCCTTTGACTCAGTGTGGCATAAGGGCTTAATTTTTAAACTGTTAAATTATAACTTCCCTATACCGCTTGCTAAAATAATGGTCTTACTAGACGTTAAAGCTGCCTTTGACTCAGTGTGGCATAAGGGCTTAATTTTTAAACTGTTAAATTATAACTTCCCTATACCGCTTGCTAAAATAATTTACAGCTTCCTCATATTGGTTCCTCTTGTTCTAACCTTTTTTCTATTACAGCAGGGTGCCCTCAAGGTTCCTGTTTATGACCTATTTTATACAATTTGTACACGGCTGATTTTCCACAATTAGACTATTGTACTATGTCTATTTTTGCAGATGACACGGCGATACTTAGCTCTGAGATTATGGCAGTTGACGTTATAGCCAATCTCCAAAGAGCTCTAGCTGAAATTCAACTATATTTTAATAAGTGGAAAATAATGCTTAACCATGAGAAAACACAATCAATCTATTTTTCCAGAAAACGTAAACCATGTTTTTTACCACAACAAAACATACATTTCAATAACAATCTAATTCAATGGAAAAAAGAAGTTAAATATTTAGGCGTTGTTATTGATCCCAAGATGAAGTTTCAGAGCTATGTAGCATATATAACAAATAAAGTAAACATACTAACTCGTATATTGTATCCGTTTATAAATCGAAATTCAACTCAGCATTGATAACAAGAAATTGATCTTAAAGGCCATATTTCATGCTGTCATATTTTATGCAGCTCCTGTCTGGTCCACAAGTGCAAAGTGTCATATAAAAAAATTGCAAGTCTTGCAAAACAAGTTATTAAAACTAATATACAATTTGCCATGGTTCTTCTCTACAGAGCGTCTGCATGCTCTTGCAGGTGTAGAATTAGTTAAAGTTAAGATCGAAAGGTTGTCCCAAAATTTTAACATTAGATGTTCCAATTCTGATTATACCCATATTAATGAGCTGGCATCATTGTAGGTAGTTAAGTAGGTTAGGTTGTTTTTATAAAAAGTCAAATAGGTTTTGTAAATTTTTCCCTCCGATAACACTGTTAATATAAATATCCATTAATTTAGTAACTAATAATTAATTATTAAGTAGAAAAAGGCAAAGTCTTGAACTCTTTACAATGTACATAAATTATATTAGAACTGAAATGTAAAATGATAAAGATCTGAATAAATTGAATTGAATTATATTTAGTTTGGACACACATTGTTTTCCTCAAAACCAATGTGTTGTAATGAAAGTAATTTAAACAGTAAATGATCTACATTCTGTTGATCATTAAGTTTAGACTATGGATTTTTCTTAACTCTTAAGAATTCCCAAAAAAGGCCTTTTTTCTTAATAGATATTTAACTATTGAATATAAGTCAGATTACACCTATAATAGCAGAGTTTATGCTAAGAGAACTGAAATTAGTAAGCCGAAATTAATCAGATGTGCGCAGGACGTTGATGACATTCTTTTGGAAGCTGCCACAAATAAAGTGCAAAATCGTAGGTCAATCTTTCATGCACAAGTCACAGTTGATGACACTGATGAAGATTAAAACCGTGCTGTGTTTATGTCTTCTGTCTGAGTATAAATACAATTGTGATTTTATTTTTCTTTTTATTTAATGAAATATTTCTTTTTTTCTATAATTATTAATAATCATTTTTCAAGTTTTAAATTTTTTAAAAACTATTTTGATCAAATAAAGTTTCCTTTTTTGAATATTTTATCTGTGAACATAAGAAGCATTTTAGGTTTAAACAAATTTAATAAATTTAAAACTATTATTTTCAAACTTAAAAAGCTGCCAAACATCATAGCTGTTCAAGAGACGTGGTTTGATTCAAATTATTTGGTACAGATTTATAAAATTCCTGGGTATAATGCTTTACATAGCTGTAGATCAGTAAAGATTTTAATGAAACCACAACAATACCATTGCAAATAATAAGATTGATGGAAAATGTTTAAAATTTACTTCCTTTTATTGATCTCAGAAGTGTAATATCGATATATTCCTAAGTTTTATTGAAAATTTCGTGGCTGTTAATGGTAGACTTCCATGTATAATTATTAGAGATTCTAAACTTGATTTTTTAAATAACACAGTATCAACAAACCTGTTGAATATTTTAACTAGTCTAGTCTTAATATATAATAACTTGTGTTACGGCTGTAATTTTTACTTTTCTTAAATATACTTTCATAAATTTTGAAAATAAAAATATTTTCAAATTGTGCTAGAAGAAAAAAAAAAAAAAGCATTTTCAATATGTTTTGCAACTTTATAAACTAATATCTGAAAAAATCTCTTGAAACTGGTTTAAATTTCCAAAAAAAACACAACTGATTGGAATATTGTTTGTTTTTTGAAATTAATGCGTGGTAATAAGGCAAGAAGCTACATATGATAATTTGTCTTAAAAGTTGCCGTAAACGTTAAAAGTACAAATATATGTGGTCGTGGAATTTCACTGGATACAAGAATAAAACAGATATAGTTATATCGAAATCGTTAAACTTAAATTTTTACGTTGCTATTTGGTTAAAATTTTACCTAACAATACATTACATTAGTTAATATTAACCAAGTTAATTTGATATTTAAAATATAGTTTTCCTCTAATATTAATTTAAGTGCCATAACATCGTTGGAAATTTCTTTTGATAAGATATAAATAAAATTAAATATATGTTACGTAACTGGGAAAAATTATTTATAAATATTTATGTAACACGTTTAATTTTAAATCAATTTAACTTTGTTTTTTTTTCCTTCAAAACAATTTTTTAATATATGTATCTTTTTACAGTTTACGTACCGGTTTCAGTCCGTCATAAACGGAATCCAACACCGCTTACGTACCTTTTTCTTTATCTGTAAACGGACTAGAAAACGAAACATCGAAACTGATTCGAATCTGATAAAGGTCCGTCAATGACGGACCGTTTACGGACCGATATATCGGATAAAAAACGTAGTTGTCCGTTAAAAGTCCGTCAATGACGGACCGATATATCGGATGAAAAACGGAATTGTCCGTTAAAAGTCCGACAGTGACGGACCGTTTACGGATCCGTATTTGGTACGCATTTGCACCGTTTTTTCAACAAAAAACGGATTTGTGTAAAGGCATATAATTTTAATTTTTAATAACTAATTTTTGTTTTTTTCTTTAAATTTATTTACAAAGATACTTAAAATAAAATAACAAAACAAAATGCCATATTTATCTCTAGCACAATTAGCATCCATCAATCACTGCGATTGTTTCCCATTAAAAATCATGAAAAAAAACAAGTAAGAGCGGCTAAATTCGGCTATGCCGAATCTTATATACCCTTCACCATGGTTGGGAAAAAACTGAAGTTTATATATGGACATATATGAAATGGACAGATTTATATACGGACGCCTTTAAGAGGAAATTAACCATTTAGTTTGGAGATAAAACTTGGACTCGGGAAGATTTATGGTTCCAGAAAATATGTATTTTAAAAAAATTTATGTTTTGGGCATAACTTTTTTGTATCTGAACCGATATTTCCGAGTTTTTCAGCAAATATGTTATACTAAAGATTTTCGAACTTTTGCTATATAAGACGTATCCATAGGTCATAATACAGCTCTAGAATAGTGTTTGTTGTTTGTGTATAAAAGGTTAAGAGGTGAAAGAAAAGAATTTCAACAAATCGTTAAAAGAAATCACTACAACTGCATGTGTTTTATTTCTACAAAATAGTTTGATTTAGCTGGCAAATTTGCATTTAGGATTTTATTTAGCTTTTTTATTAGAAATATTTGTAATTTCTTTAGCTTAATTTTAAAAATTTGAAGGAAAATAGTTTATAATTTTTTTTATAAATTATTATTAGTTATGACCTAAAATAGTTGCCCTCAAAGGTAAATTATGTATAAAATTTTCTTAATATGTGAGAAATAAATGGTTTAAAAATGTTTTTATAAATTCTTTTAAATCGGAGCAAAAAATAGAAATAAAACCGTTTGTATTTTGTTTGTATCAGAGGGTTTTTATACAAATTTTGATGTTTTTAGCCTATTTATGGATTATTTAATTATTAATATAAAATTTTATTTAAATTAATTATTAAATGTAAAAAAAAAACAAAAAATAAACAAAAAAAAAATCTTAACGAACCCGCGACCCTTCCACCTGTGGTGAAAGGTATAAAAACGTTTGTATTTTGTTTGTATCAGAGGGTTTTTATAAAAATGTTGATGTTTTTAGCCTATTTATGGATTATTTAATTATTAATATAAAATTTTATATAAATTAATTATTAAATGTTAAAAAAAACCAAAAATAAGCAAAAAAAAAAGTCTTAAGAAAATAATAAAAAAAAAATGTAAAAAAAAAGTGAATTGACCTCACCGAGATTTGAACCTCGAACCCCACGGCCTTAGAGAAAAAAAAAAGTATTTGTGACACAGCGTCTAGACAACTGAGCTATTGAAGCTCACACAAAATCATCGTCAATAGAGGTACATATATAAAAGTCTTCGTTCATTAGAGATTTGTTTAGTTTTTATTTAAATGACAAATCTTTATATGTGTGTTGTTTGTGTATAAAAGGTGGAGATGAAAGAAAAGAATTTTAATTATTAATATAAAATTTTATATAAATTAATTATTAAATGTTAAAAAAAAATATAAAATTTTATATAAATTAATTATTAAATGTTAAAAAAAAAAACAAAAATAAGCAAAAAAAAAGTCTTAAGAAAATAATAAAAAAAAATGTACAAAAAAAAAGTGAATTGACCTCACCGAGATTTGAAACTCGAACCCCACGGCCTTAGAGAAAAAAAAAAGTATTTGTGACACAGCGTCTAGACAACTGAGCTATTGAAGCTCACACAAAATCATCGTCAATAGAGGTACATATATAAAAGTCTTCGTTAATTAGAGATTTGTTTGGTTTTTATTTAAATGACAAATCTTTGTATGTGTGTTGTTTGTGTATTGAATTTTAAAACACATGGATGTGTAGTTATGCTCAAAATTCTACATACATATTAAACAAAGGGATTTTACTGGAAAAATTAGAGGTAGTCCTGGTTTTTTGCTAATATCTCAGCCATTTATTAACCGATCTGTCTGATTTTTAATAGCAAACAGAAATGGATCACATGTAACAGAAATAAAAAAGAATCAAGTCCTCATCATGTCTGGGTTCTTCGGAAAACCCATTTCAACACACAGACGGACAGACGGACAGACGGACATCGTTAAATCAACTTCGCTCTTCATAAGGACCCAGAATATATATACTTTATAGGGTCTAAGATCAATATTGTAGAAATTACAAACGGAATGACAAACTTATATATACCCTTCCACCTATGGTGAAGGGTATAAAAATCCAAAAATTATATGTGGTTAATGCAGAATGGAGGTAAAAAAAACAGCATCGAATGTGATTTGAATATGTATGCAAAAATAATAGTGAAGATTTCATATGTAGTGCTTGTAATGAAGTTGATGGTTCAGTAAAAGGGGAGCTGTGTGAAATAAAAATGAGTAAAAAAAGGCTTAAATTCGGCTGTGCCGAATCTTTGAATACCCTCCACCAATAAAAAAATGTTCTCTACTGTTTTTGATACAAATAATGTAAAAAACTTTTGCCTAACGGAGGATGCCTAATGGAGAACATCGCGAATATATATACTTTATGGGGTCATAGACCTATATTTCGCCATGTTACAAACGGAATGACAAACTGATATATACCCTCACCATATATGGTGGATGGTATAAAAAACAACAACACGAAATAACAATGCAACTAAGTAAACAGCTGCAAGAGACTATGAACTTTATGTCAAAACAATATGATGATATTCTACGAAGGGTGGCTGAAAACAAAAAGAACACTGAATAAGTTCAAAAAGAAAATCGTTTGCTTAAGCAAGTAAATTCTCTTATAGATTCCATACATATTTTGAAAGTCAAGAGATCCTGAATGTCTTTAAACATGCTTAAGCCCTTAAAACTATTGAATATAAGTCAGATTACACCTATAATAGCAGAGTTTATGCTAAGAGAACTGAAATTAGTAAGCCGAAATTAATCAGATGTGCGCAGGACGTTGATGACATTCTTTTGGAAGCTGCCACAAATAAAGTGAAAAAGCGTAGGTCAATCTTTCATTCACAAGTAACAGTTGATGACACTGATGAAGATTAAAACCGTGCTGTGTTTATGTCTTCTGTCTGAGTATAAATACAATTGTGATTTTATTTTTCTTTTTATTTAATGAAATATTTCTTTTTTTCTATAATTATTAATAATCATTTTTCAAGTTTTAAATTTTTAAAAACTATTTTGATCAAATAAAGTTTCCTTTTTTTGAATATTTTATCTGTGAACATAAGAAGCATTTTAGGTATAAACAAATTTAATAAATTTAAAACTATTATTTCCAAACTTAAAAAGCTGCCAAACATCATAGCTGTTCAAGAGACGTGGTTTGATTCAAATTATTTGGTACAGATTTATAAAATTCCTGGGTATAATGCTGTACATAGCTGTAGATCAGATAGGTATGGTGGAACTTCTGTTTAAAAGTAAAGATTTTAATGAAACCACAACAATACCATTGCAAATAATAAGATTGATGGAAAATGTTTAAAATTTACTTCCTTTTATTGATCTCAGAAGTGTAATATCGATATATTCCTAAGTTTTATTGAAAATTTCGTGGCTGTTAATGGTAGACTTTCATGTATAATTATTAGAGATTCTAAACTTGATTTTTTAAATAACACAGTATCAACAAACCTGTTGAATATTTTAACTAGTCTAGTCTTAATATATAATAACTCGTGTTACGGCTGTAATTTTTACTTTTCTTATATATACTTTCATAAATTTTGAAAAAAAAATATTTTCAAATTGTGCTAGAAGAAAAAAAAAAATAGATTTCATTTTCAATATGTTTTGCAACTTTATAAACTAATATCTGAAAAAATCTCTTGAAACTGGTTTAAATTTCCAAAAAAAACACAACTGATTGGAATATTGTTTGTTTTTTGAAATTAATGCGTGGTAATAAGGCAAGAAGCTACATATGATAATTTGTCTTAAAAGTTGCCGTAAACGGTAAAAGTAGAAATATATGTGGTCGTGGAATTTCACTGGATACAAGAATAAAACAGATATAGTTATATCGAAATCGTTAAACTTAAATTTTTACGTTGCTATTTGGTTAAAATTTTACCTAACAATACATTACATTAGTTAATATTAACCAAGTTAATTTGATATTTAAAATATAGTTTTCCTCTAATATTAATTTAAGTGCCATAACATCGTTGGAAATTTCTTTTGATAAGATATAAATAAAATTAAATATATGTTACGTAACTGGGAAAAATTATTTATAAATATTTATGTAACACGTTTAATTTTAAATCAATTTAACTTTGTTTTTTTTTCCTTCAAAACAATTTTTTAATATATGTATCTTTTTACAGTTTACGTACCGGTTTCAGTCCGTCATAAACGGAATCCAACACCGCTTACGTACCTTTTTCTTTATCTGTAAACGGACTAGAAAACGAAACATCGAAACTGATTCGAATCTGATAAAGGTCCGTCAATGACGGACCGTTTACGGACCGATATATCGGATAAAAAACGTAGTTGTCCGTTAAAAGTCCGTCAATGACGGACCGATATATCGGATGAAAAACGGAATTGTCCGTTAAAAGTCCGACAGTGACGGACCGTTTACGGCTCCGTATTCGGTACGCATTTGCACCGTTTTTTCAACAAAAAACGGATTTGTGTAAAGGCATATAATTTTAATTTTTAATAGCTAATTTTTGTTTTTTTCTTTAAATTTATTTACAAAGATACATACTTAAAATAAATTAACAAAACTTAAAAAACTAAATACAACAAATACCAAACAAAATGCCATATTTATCTCTAGCACAATTAGCATCCATCAATCACTGCGATTGTAGCCCATTAAAAATCATGAAAAAATAAAACAAAGTTTTAATTTTGGTTTAAATGGTGGTACTTACGATATGCGACATCTCCATTTTAACATGCTTTTTTGTTTTCATATGTTTATTTAGCGATCGGCTGTCTTCATATTTTATTACAATATCTGTTAGACATAATTTACACTCTACCGTGTAATTATTTTTTTTTTCGTATCCAATTAGCATATTCTGGAAATCCTTTCTATTGATCGCAAAAAGTTGTAAGTCTTCTTTTTGATGGGCCAGCGTCACCATCATTTTCCATTTCAAAAAGTTGTGCTAGAAATTATAAAGCTTATTTCAAAATTTAATAAATAAAAGAAAACTTTTTACCTTTTACTTCTTTCAACAATATTAATTATGAAATCAACTGTTTAAGTATTGGTAGATGTCGTTAGTGATGATAAAACATAAGAGATGATATTTTTTAACATAACATTGTACAATCAATGTTGACTAATATATTAAAAGTGATTCCAACAAAGGGAACATGAAAATGTCACTTCTTAAAAGTTAATTTTTCAAATGTGCTAATAAGGATATTTATAACTTAAAAAAAGCTATTGTTTGATTTTTTTCGAAAATTCAAATTTAGCTGGACAAATTTTATTTTATCTCGACACTGGACAAGAGGAAAAAAAGCTGGACGATTCAGCCAAGTCCAGCCCGTCTGGCAACCCTAAGTGGAGGGTATAAGAAATGTTTATTAATTTGTATACAGTGTTCATTTGTATACAGTGTTCGAGAAATCGAACACCATTTTTCTCAAAAAAATCTGAAACAAGTTTCAGATTCGTGTTTTTAAACGCCAAATTACCTAAGCTACCAAGTTTTATAAAGTTATAAAAAAAAACCTTTGGGACGATAAATATAATAAATTTCATATATGCATACAAGCTCTTATTTGAAAATGACATGGTCCATGACTAAACGTGTTTAATCTTGAACACTAAAAATTATAATAATATTTTATTGTAGGAAATAAAGTAATTATATTTAGATCATTCGAGATCAAGCTCTTGTTGTAATCAGACGTATACTTAAATATTCTCTTCATAGTACAGTATTACACCAATTGTATGAACTATAATTAAAACAATATCAATAATAACTAGTAAAAAATAAAACAAAACAAAATAAACATTAGCAAACAAGGTCAAACAAGATCAAACGTGCACTAGCTAGTGACAATGTTAACGCACTTAGCGTAAAAAAATGATTAAAAGGAAAAAACAAACAACAATAATGCACCTAATGCATCACGTTCTAAAAATTACTTTTCTCCTCTTCAAACAATAGAAGATAACGTATTCGACGACGAAATAATAGCTGAAAAAAACGTAAAAGTCCATATACCACCGGTTACAATATTAAAATGCAAAATAGAAGAAGTCCACGAACTTTGCAATCTATGTAAAATAACAGATTATGCCATTAGGAAAATATCAATTGGGCTCAAATTGTTCCTTAAAACTAAATTAGATTTCGATACCATATGTAATCGCCTATCAGATGAATATGAGTTCTTTACCTATGCCACCAAAAATGAAAAACCTTACAAGGCTCTTATATTCGGTATGGATAAACAAAATCCAATGAGTGTTAAGAAGAAGCTGACTGATATGGGTCTTAAATGCTTAGATGTAAAAATAGTTGTTAAAAAAAACTCATACAACACTGAATATATTATATATGTAGTACACTTTCAACGACAAACAATCACTATTAGGGAATTAAGACAAAATTATTCCGTAGTCGACTATATGAAGGTGAGATGGGAGCTTCAAAAACCCTATAAGTCAAAGATTACTCAAAGTTACAATTGCCAAATGTTTGGCCATGGTTCGAATCGTTGTAAGGTTAAAACATTTTGTGCGAACTGTGCAGGCCAACACAAAACATCTGAATGTAAGGAATCGTCTATTAAATGTGCAAATTGCAGTGGTTCGCACAAGTCAACTTCAGATCAATGTCCGAGTAAGGAAAACTATATAAGTATCCGTCAACGTATGCAACCAGCCCCACGTCGCCACACTCGAGATGTTCCCTCACTTATGTCTACCAGGAACTACAATAATAACTTTCCAGATGCGCTACGTCAAAATGTACCTACCCATTCTGGTATTTGGCAGACCCAAAGGGAGATCCTCAGCAATGGTGGAAATAACTTAGGTATTAATAGTGACAATAATGAACTATTTTCCCTTCAGGAATTAAAAAGCTTAACTCCTGAGTTAATTACTAACCTTAAGAATTGTAGAAATAAGGCAGATCAGTTTGAGGTAATTACCAATCTTGCAGTTAAATTTCTCTCATAATGGATTACAATAATATCAGTATAATAACTTGGAACGCAAGAGGCGTTCGTAACAAAAGTATTGAACTTTTTCAATTTTTAATAGCCCATGACATACACATTTGCTTACTAACTGAAACAGGGTTACAGTCAAAAATTTCTATCAGGCACAATCAATTTTATGTGTACAGGAACGATAGGACAACATCAAGAGGGGGTGGTGTTGCAGTCATTATAAGGAAGAATATACCACATCAACTACTTCCTATTGTAAATACTAACATTATTGAAAATATTGGTATAAAATTATTTACTAATACACAATGCGTTAATATCTTTTCATGCTACTTCCCTGATGGTTTACCAGGGGAAGATGGTATAAGGAAACGACTCTTTGCGACTGATATCCACAAACTTAGCCGTGATAATGCGTATATATTAGGTGGCGATTTTAATTGTAGGCATCAATCCTGGGGATGCATTAGAGCTAACTGCTGGGGTAATATCTTGTATGAAAAATTAGATTCCTATAACATTGATATTATATATCCATGTGACCACACACACGTACCAGCAAGTGCTAACAGGCAAGGATCCACTTTGGACATATTCTTGACAAACTTACCAGGCATTTTGTCCTCTGCAGGAGTACTTAACGACTTAAGCTCCGATCATTTACCCGTGAAAGTCTCTTTGGTTAGTTCTTATATTAATTCAACTTTATTTAAATATGATTTTAACAATGGTAACTGGGTCAATTATGCTAGATTTCTTAATAGACATCTTACTGTACCCGATATTGATAATGTATCAAATAATGAACATATTGACAAGTTAATAACTGATTTCAGAGAAGTCATAAATAGTGCAATAGATTGCAGTGTTCCCAAAAGATACCCCTTACATGTGAACAGCCCGCTGCCGCAATTTTTGAGACATATGATCCAACTGAGAAATAGTTACAGACGAATCTGGCAAAGATATAAAAACTTAAATGATTTGTACCAAATGAAAGTACTTAACTTAAGTATTCGTGAGGGGATTGAGAAATTCAGGAACAATTCTTGGAATAGATTACTGTCCAAATTAGATAAAGGCTCTCCCCCTTTTTGGAACTTAACAAAAATTTTGAGGAAGAAGTCAATTAACATTCCAATACTTAAAATGAACGATTCTCGTTACACCACCAACCAAGAGAAATGCGAAATCTTGGCTCAAAATTTTTCTTTAAGCCATTCAACTTCTGAAAATCTTGGGGACCCTGTTACAGAATCCCTGGTTAACGATACCATTGAAACGTTCAGATTAGATGTAAACAATACAAGTGATATGCAAACTGATGCTTCTCAGATTTCTGTCATTCTAAGATCACTAAAAAACAGAAAATCACCAGGAATAGATGGCATCAACAACATATGTCTAAAAGCTCTCCCCCGTAAGGGGATTAATTACTTAACAGTACTTATAAATGCTTGTCTAAAATTATGCTATTTTCCCTTAGAGTTCAAAGAGTCTAAAATTATTCCAATCAAAAAGCCGGGTAAAGATTCGAGTAGTCCGCTATCATATCGTCCTATCAGCTTGTTGTCATCCGTAAGCAAAATTCTTGAAAAGGTCATAAAATGCAAAGTAGAAGATTTTATCGAAAGCAACAGTATCCTTCCTTCCACTGATCAGAATAAGAAACTTGGTTAATAGGAATTTCAATGACCAGAAAGCGACTGGAATGGTCTTACTAGACGTTAAAGCTGCCTTTGACTAAGTGTGGCATAAGGGCTTAATTTTTAAACTGTTAAATTATAACTTCCCTATACCGCTTGCTAAAATAATTTACAGCTTCCTCTCCTGTCGAACATATAAAGTTCATATTGGTTCCTCTTGTTCTAACCTTTTTTCTATTACAGCAGGGTGCCCTCAAGGTTCCTGTTTATCACCTATTTTATACAATTTGTACACGGCTGATTTTCCACAATTAGACTATTGTACTATGTCTATTTTTGCAGATGACACGGCGATACTTAGCTCTGAGATTATGGCAGTTGACGTTATAGCCAATCTCCAAAGAGCTCTAGCTGAAATCCAACTATATTTTAATAAGTGGAAAATAATGCTTAACCATGAGAAAACACAATCAATCTATTTTTCCAGAAAACGTAAACCATGTTTTTTACCACAACAAAACATACATTTCAATAACAATCTAATTCAATGGAAAAAAGAAGTTAAATATTTAGGCGTTGTTATTGATCCCAAGATGAAGTTTCAGAGCCATGTAGCATATATAACAAATAAAGTAAACATACTAACTCGTATATTGTATCCGTTTATAAATCGAAATTCAAAACTCAGCATTGATAACAAGAAATTGATCTTAAAGGTCATATTTCATGCTGCCATATTTTATGCAGCTCCTGTCTGGTCCACAAGTGCAAAGTGTCATATGAAAAAATTGCAAGTCTTGCAAAACAAGTTATTAAAACTAATATACAATTTGCCATGGTTCTTCTGTACAGAGCGTCTGCATGCTCTTGCATGCAAAATTTTAACATAAGATGTTCCAATTCTGATTATACCCATATTAATGAGCTGGCATCATTGTAGGTAGTTAAGTAGGTTAGGTTGTTTTTATAAAAAGTCAAATAGGTTTTGTAAATTTTTCCCTCCGATAACACTGTTAATATAAATATCCATTAATTTAGTAACTAATAATTAATTATTAAGTAGAAAAAGGCAAAGTCTTGAACTCTTTACAATGTACATAAATTATATTAGAACTGAAATGTAAAATGATAAAGATCTGAATAAATTGAATTGAATTATATTTAGTTTGGACACACATTGTTTTCCTCAAAACCAATGTGTTGTAATGAAAGTAATTTAAACAGTAAATGATCTACATTCTGTTGATCATTAAGTTTAGACTATGGATTTTTCTTAACTCTTAAGAATTCCCAAAAAAGGCCTTTTTTCTTAATAGATATTTAACTATTGAATATAAGTCAGATTACACCTATAATAGCAGAGTTTATGCTAAGAGAACTGAAATTAGTAAGCCGAAATTAATCAGATGTGCGCAGGACGTTGATGACATTCTTTTGGAAGCTGCCACAAATAAAGTGCAAAATCGTAGGTCAATCTTTCATGCACAAGTCACAGTTGATGACACTGATGAAGATTAAAACCGTGCTGTGTTTATGTCTTCTGTCTGAGTATAAATACAATTGTGATTTTATTTTTCTTTTTATTTAATGAAATATTTCTTTTTTTCTATAATTATTAATAATCATTTTTCAAGTTTTAAATTTTTTAAAAACTATTTTGATCAAATAAAGTTTCCTTTTTTGAATATTTTATCTGTGAACATAAGAAGCATTTTAGGTTTAAACAAATTTAATAAATTTAAAACTATTATTTTCAAACTTAAAAAGCTGCCAAACATCATAGCTGTTCAAGAGACGTGGTACAGATTTATAAAATTCCTGGGTATAATGCTTTACATAGCTGTAGATCAGTAAAGATTTTAATGAAACCACAACAATACCATTGCAAATAATAAGATTGATGGAAAATGTTTAAAATTTACTTCCTTTTATTGATCTCAGAAGTGTAATATCGATATATTCCTAAGTTTTATTGAAAATTTCGTGGCTGTTAATGGTAGACTTCCATGTATAATTATTAGAGATTCTAAACTTGATTTTTTAAATAACACAGTATCAACAAACCTGTTGAATATTTTAACTAGTCTAGTCTTAATATATAATAACTTGTGTTACGGCTGTAATTTTTACTTTTCTTAAATATACTTTCATAAATTTTGAAAATAAAAATATTTTCAAATTGTGCTAGAAGAAAAAAAAAAAAAAGCATTTTCAATATGTTTTGCAACTTTATAAACTAATATCTGAAAAAATCTCTTGAAACTGGTTTAAATTTCCAAAAAAAAACACAACTGATTGGAATATTGTTTGTTTTTTGAAATTAATGCGTGGTAATAAGGCAAGAAGCTACATATGATAATTTGTCTTAAAAGTTGCCGTAAACGGTAAAAGTAGAAATATATGTGGTCGTGGAATTTCACTGGATACAAGAATTAAACAGATATAGTTATATCGAAATCGTTGAACTTAAATTTTTACGTTGCTATTTGGTTAAAATTTTACCTAACAATACATTACATTAGTTAATATTAACCAAGTTAATTTGATATTTAAAATATAATTTTCCTCTAATATTAATTTAAGTGCCATAACATCGTTGGAAATTTCTTTTGATAAGATATAAATGAAATTAAATATATGTTACGTAACTGGGAAAAATTATTTATAAATATTTATGTTACGCGTTTAATTTTAAATCAATTTAACTTTTTTTTTTCCTTCAAAACAATTTTTTAATATATGTATCTTTTTACAGTTTACGTACCGGCTTCAGTCGGTCATAAACGGAATCCAACACCGCTTACGTACCTTTTTCTTTATCTGTAAACGGACTAGAAAACGAAACATCGAAACTGATTCGAATCTGATAAAGGTCCGTCAATGACGGACCGTTTACGGACCGATATATCGGATAAAAAACGTAGTTGTCCGTTAAAAGTCCTTCAATGACGGACCGATATATCGGATGAAAAACGGAATTGTCCGTTAAAAGTCCGACAGTGACGGACCGTTTACGGATCCGTATTTGGTACGCATTTGCACCGTTTTTTCAACAAAAAACGGATTTGTGTAAAGGCATATAATTTTAATTTTTAATAACTAATTTTTGTTTTTTTCTTTAAATTTATTTACAAAGATACTTAAAATAAAATAACAAAACAAAATGCCATATTTATCTCTAGCACAATTAGCATCCATCAATCACTGCGATTGTTTCCCATTAAAAATCATGAAAAAAAACAAGTAAGAGCGGCTAAATTCGGCTATGCCGAATCTTATATACCCTTCACCATGGTTGGGAAAAAACTGAAGTTTATATATGGACATATATGGAATGGACAGATTTATATACGGACGCCTTTAAGAGGAAATTAACCATTTAGTTTGGAGATAAAACTTGGACTCGGGAATATAGGTACTTTAAAAAAATTTATGTTTTGGGCATAACTTTTTTGTATCTGAACCGATATTTCCGAGTTTTTCAGCAAATATGTTATACTAAAGATTTTCGATCTTTTGCTATATAAGACGTATCCATAGGTCATAATACAGCTCTAGAATAGTGTTTGTTGTTTGTGTATAAAAGGTGAAGAGGTGAAAGAAAAGAATTTCAACAAATCGTTAAAAGAAACCACTACAACTGCATGTGTTTTATTTCTACAAAATAGTTTGATTTAGCTGGCAAATTTGCATTTGGGATTTTATTTCACTTTTTTATTAGAAATATTTGTAATTTCTTTAGCTTAATTTTAAAAATTTGAAGGAAAATAGTTTATAATTTTTTTTATAAATTATTATAAGTTATTACCTAAAATAGTTGCACTCAAAAGTAAATTATGTATAAAATTTTCTTAATATGTGAGAAATAAAATGGTTTAAAAATCTTTTTATAAATTCTTTTAAATCGGAGCAAAAAAAAGAAATAAAACCGTTTGTATTTTGTTTGTATCAGAGGGTTTTTATAAAAATTTTGATGTTTTTAGCCTATTTATGGATTATTTAATTATTAATATAAAATTTTATTTAAATTAATTATTAAATGTAAAAAAAAAACAAAAAATAAACAAAAAATAAACAAAAAAAAATCTTAAGAAAATAAAAAAAAATGTACAAAAAAAAAAGTGAATTGACCGGGATTCGAACCCGCGACCCTTCCACCTGTGGTGAAAGGTATAAAAACGTTTGTATTTTGTTTGTATCAGGGGGTTTTTATAAAAATGTTGATGTTTTTAGCCTATTTATGGATTATTTAATTATTAATATAAAATTTTATATAAATTAATTATTAAATGTTAAAAAAAAACCCCAAAAATAAGCAAAAAAAAGTCTTAAGAAAATAATAAAAAAAATGTACAAAAAAAAAATGAATTGACCTGACCGAGATTCGAACCCGCGGCCTTAGAGAAAAAAAGTATTTGTGACATAGCGTCAAGACAACTGAGCTATTGAAGCTCACACAAAATCATCGTCAATAGAGGTACATATATAAAAGTCTTCGTTCATTAGAGATTTGTTTAGTTTTTATTTAAATGACAAATCTTTGTATGTGTGTTGTTTGTGTATAAAAGGTGGAGATGAAAGAAAAGAATTTTAATTATTAATATAAAATTTTATATAAATTAATTATTAAATGTTAAAAAAAAACAAAAATAAGCAAAAAAAAAAGTCTTAAGAAAATAATAAAAAAAAAAAATGTACAAAAAAAAAGTGAATTGACCTGACCGAGATTTGAACCTCGAACCCCGCGGGCTTAGAGAAAAAAAGTATTTGTGACATAGCGTCTAGACAACTGAGCTATTGAAGCTCACACAAAATCATCGCCAATAGATGTACATATATAAAAGTCTTCGTTCATTAGGGATTTGTTTAGTTTTTATATAAATGACAAATCTTTGTATGTGTGTTGTTTGTGTATAAATGGTGGAGATGAAAGAAAAGAATTTTAATTATTAATATAAAATTTTATATAAATCAATTATTAAATGTTAAAAAAAAAACCAAAAATAAGCAAAAAAAAAAATATTAAGAAAATAATAAAAAAAATGTACAAAAAAAAAGTGAATTGACCTGACCGAGATTTGAACCTCGAACCCCGCGGCCTTAGAGAAAAAAAAGTATTTGTGACACAGCGTCTAGACAACTGAGCTATTGAAGCTCACACAAAATCATCGTCAATAGAGGTACATATATAAAAGTCTTCGTTAATTAGAGATTTGTTTGGTTTTTATTTAAATAACAAATCTTTGTATGTGTGTTGTTTGTGTATAAAAGGTGGAGATGAAAGAAAAGAATTTTAATTATTAATATAAAATTTTATATAAATTAATTATTAAATGTTAAAAAAAAACCAAAAATAAGCAAAAAAAAAATATTAAGAAAATAATAAAAAAAAAAAAGTGAATTGACCTGACCGAGATTTGAACCTCGAACTCCGCGGGCTTAGGAAAAAAAGTATTTGTGACATAGCGTCTAGACAACTGAGCTATTGAAGCTCACACAAAATCATCGTCAATAGATGTACATATATAAAAGTCTTCGTTCATTAGGGATTTGTTTAGTTTTTATTTAAATGACAAATCTTTGTATGTGTGTTGTTTGGATGGAGATGAAAGAAAAGAATTTTAACACATGGATGTGTTTGTTATGCGTAAAATTCTACATACATATTAAACAAAGGGATTTTACTGGAAAAATTAGAGGTAGTCCTGGTTTTTTGCTAATATCTCAGCCATTTATTAACCGATCTGTCTGATTTTTAATAGCAAACAGAAATGGATCACATGTAACAGAAATAAAAAAGAATCAAGTCCTCATCATGTCTGGGTTCTTCGGAAAACCCATTTCAACACACAGACGGACAGACGGACATCGTTAAATCAACTTCGCTCTTCATAAGGACCCAGAATATATATACTTTATAGGGTCTAAGATCAATATTGTAGAAATTACAAACGGAATGACAAACTTATATATACCCTTCCACCTGTGGTGAAGGGTATAATAAAACAAAGTTTTAATTTTGGTTTAAATGGTGGTACTTACGATATGATGAAGCAGGCAATGCAAATATTTTCACAAAATCTACATAATTTTGCACACATCATCGTAAAACTTGTTTTCAATTTCATAAATATTTACCTAAGGGATATTTAAGTATTATTTTTTTATAACTAAATAAATCCAAAAGCAACGGAAGAAAAACTGATGATGTATGGGTACCCTAATTATGTTATTAAAATTAACATAAGTATTGTAATCACTTATATTACATGTATTTGCTCATCCTCAGTGTTTTTCTTCTTTTGCTACTGAACAGAACCGGTTTGTTCTATATTTTTGTTAGTCAAACAATATATATTTTTCAGTTAGTCAATAAACAGTTATTTAAGAAATTACTTTTGTGTTAATTTATTTGATACTAATTTGAAACGAATTAAAATTATTACACTGGCGCAGTTGGTAGGATTTTAAAAATCAAATGCACAAGAGAAACTGTTTGCGACAATATATAATATTAAGAATTTTTATGAAAACAGTTATAAAGTATAAGAAATTCTGTGTTTTTTTTTAACAACGAACGGTTAATTAAAAAACACGTTGAACTAAAATCTTAAATGACAAAAGAAGAAAGAACGGGTATAGTAGAACAAAAATGCATCAAGTGTGGTGGTTATTAGAACGTCAACTGCTGTAAATATTGAACCATTCGACATCTGTCATTCCGAGAACTGGTCTAGTTACTACGCGCGCTATGAGTTATTCATGCTAGCCAATGAGGTCCAAGGTGATGACCGAAAAAATGCAATTTTCCTTACCTTGGCAGGAGCCCATTTATTTAATCTATTGAGATGCCAAATCTCCTAAAAAGGTAAGTTAAGTCTTTTTGAAATTAAAACTACGTTGACTAACAAATTTTCTCCTCATAGTTCCAAAATTACTATGTTCTATAAATTTCGCAACAAGCCGATGATAATTTTGCGGAATATCTGGCAGCTTAACGTAAACTTGCTTGTCGGAAACGTTTAAGATCGAATGTTGCGTGACCGCCTCGTTTGCGGACTCCGAGATGAAGCTTTACAACGAAGTCTTTTAGCTGAAAGTGATCTGACCCTGCAAAAAGTTGTTGACAGGGCCACTACCGCCCGAACAAGTGATTTAATAACGAAGCATAAATGCGAAAAATATTTTCCAAAAAAAGATACTGATAGTAATCATAAAACGGAACACCATTCCTGCAATAGTTGTGGTGAAAACCATCAGCGTAGTCAGTGCCCACTCGTGATAAGATTTGCAGTAATCAGCAGATCAGCTGGATCGTCGCAGGTAACTCACACAGTAGTCAACAATAAGCAGCCTCATCAGGGACTGAAATCAAAAAAGGCCTTCCAGTCCATTAATCAAATTATGCCAAGTGTCAACATAAAGAAGACAGCTTCTACCATAATAAAAGAACGTACTTGCGTATTCGAGGTAGATACAGGCTCAAATAATGCTATCATGTCTACAGAATCTTTTCATGCCATCTGGTCAAATAAACCACCGCAGTTGTACAAAGCTGATGTACAACTCATGAATTTTCAGAGGAATCCAATTACGATCGCGGGGGTCGCTGATATATCCATTCGTTATGACGGCAGATAAATTGATGGTTTGCCTCTTATGGTTATTGACGGTAACCAAAGAAATATTCTTTGTTGGAATTGGTTCCCATTACTTGGTATTCGTGTCGAAGGAGTCAACTCTGTGATAAATGCTGCATCAATCAACGATATTTTAAGGAAATATCATAAAATTTTTGACAATGAGCTTGGATGCTACAGGTGTACTCCTATATTTTTGCCAATTGAACAGACCTTTGCACCAGTTAGGTATGCTTCACGACGAATTCCACTGGCCACTAGAAGTCTTGTTGAAGGAATTTTGGAACCCGTTGAATACTCCGATTGGGCTACCCCCATTGTGCCGGTGCAAAAGAGTGATGGGTCTATCCGTATATGTGGAGATTATAAATCAACATTAAATAAGGCCATTAAACCACATTGCTTCCAAATCCCAGCAATACATACACTACTTCCATCAAAAGAAGGCGGTCACATATTCGCCAAAGTGGACCTAGCTCAGGCATATTAACAATTGTCCATCGATGAAACAACGTCTCTTTTACAAACAATTGTAACACATAAAGGAACTTTTAAAGTAAAAAGGTTAAAGGGCATCTCATGCGCTACTGGAATTCTCCAAAACCTTATTTAAAATTTGCTTCGTGGGTTTTATGAGGTTTTGCCCTATTTCTACATATCGTAATTATGGGTAAGAATGAAGAAGAGCTCGATAATCGTTTGGATGAGGTTTTTAAGCGATTGGATAAAGCTTGACTAAAGCTCCCTAAAGACAAATGCAGATTTGGTGTATCAAGCATTGAATTTTTAGGATAGAAACTCGACTCACTAAGAATACGACCGTCTCCAACTAAATTAAATGCTACCCATTATGCGGCACCACCAACTGATAAAAAGCAGCTTCAATCTTTTTTCGGTTTACTAAATTTGTATCATTCGTTCTTGACTCATAAAGCAACAGTCTACATCGCTTGCTGGACAAAAATGTTCGTTGGGTGTGGGGCAAAGAACAGTACTTCGCGTTCATTTTCATGAGATGCCTCGCCATATAGGATCGGAGCTGTATTTAGTCATCGCATGCCTGACGGATCCGAAAAACCCATTGCAGTTTATTCTAGGACTTTATCGAAAACCGAACAGCATTATTTGCTGGTGTTAAAAAATTCCACGAATACCTACATAGTCAAAATTTTACCTTGGTGACTGATCACCGCCCTTTATTGGAAATTTTTAGAACATCAAAGTCTGTTCCTGCAATTATTTCAAATCAAATGTTGCGGCGCTGTATTTTTCTTAATGCATATGATTTTAATTTAATTCATCGGCCAGGGTATAAAATGGGCAACGCTGATTTTTTAAGCCGTTTTCTAATATCGAAAGAATCTTCAGCCAACTATGAAGCAGACTATTCTGGCAGCCCTACACACAACTCACCCAGGTATCGTTAAAATTAAAGCATTGGCTAGAAGTTGCCACAAATTAATGGCGACACTGAGCGTAGAGTAAAACAATGTATACCATGTCAGGATACCAGGCATGACCCACCAAAATCGGAATTGCATGTCTGGGAAACAACTCGTAATCCTTGGTCTCGTCTTCACATTGATTTTTCTGAACCTTTTCGCGGAAAGTTATATTTTCTTGTGGTTGATTCTTACTCGAAATGGCTTGAGGTATTCGTTGTCAAGTCCACCTCATCTGAAGCTGCTATCCAACCACTACGATTTCTGTTTGTAACATTCAGTTTACCAGACAGTATAGTATCCGATAATGGAACTGCATTTACGTCGGATGCATTCAAAAAGTTTTTAGATAACAATCAAATTCGTATCGCGCCTTTTCATTCATCATCAAATGGTCAGGCTGAACAAATGGTACAGACTACAAAAGATTTTCTAAAAAAGATGCCAGTGAACACAGACGTCGAGTTAAAGCTGGCAAGATTCCTATTTAATTAATATATTACCCCAAGCAGTACCACTGGCCGTTCGCCGGCTGAAATGATTTTCAATCGTTAGCTTAAATCATATTTTGACAAAACACATCCTAACGAAATTGGAGTTGCGAATGAAGTTTTTGGGAAAAACAAGTTTAACATTACTGAAGCAGTCTGGTCCAGAAATTATTCCAATGGGCCTAAATGGGTTGAAGGAGTTATCGTTCTAAAATGGACCCACTTCGTATTCGATACAACTTAAAGATTTGCGAATAGTAAAAAGACATACAGATCAATTGCGATAACGTTTAGACCCAATATGGAATGATTGCCAAATGCCAAATAAGGATGTCGTTCCAGGAAACGATGAAATTATCGAACAACAGGATGCTAATACCAGCAATGAGAATTCCGTCAATATTAAATCTGAAACACAAGGTCAGTCACCAAACGAAAGTGACCCTGTTGCCCAACCATCATCCCCAGAGGTTCATACGCCAAGACGATCATCCAGAGTTAAGCGTCCACCAAACTATTATGCTCACGCTGGGCGTTGAGGGGTGTAGTGTATGGGTACCCTAATTAAGTTATCAACATTAACATATGTATTGTACTCACTTGTATTACATGTATTTTCTCATCCTCAGTGTCACAATGTACACAGTGGGGACACGAGGATTAGAGCGCATTTTTTATACGGCCTTTTAGAAAACTACGTGACAACTACTATTTTAATACACTTTAAAAGCAACTGCGTTATTACTAACTGTAGGTGAAACAAGTGTATGACAAACTATTCTGTCTCTCTTTATTGCGTCTGATTTTCCACTTCGTCAGCTTATTATTGGTTTGGCCCACTCACCATTTTTGTAATAATAGAGGCGGATGGATTAAATATAATATGAATATCCTCTCTCTATTTCTGAAACTCGTTTTTCGATATCTGGCATCATAACTGAGATAACTAATATCAACTTTGATATAAAATTAAGAATTAAAACCATTTTCATTGTTTTTCTTTTAAATCTTTGGGCAAACTTATAATAAGCTGACGATTAAATAAATGTGTTTTGTGAGTGTGTTTATTTGCTCATACATTTCACAGCTCATATAAATGTGAAACTTTGTTGTATGTTTTGTTCTTTTCAATACTGAGATAAAATTAAAAAAAAAACATTAATTATGTGCAAAAATGTTATAAAAACATAAAACAGTTTTTGTTATTACAATATGTAACCCAAGTATAAAATTTGTTGTGAGTTTGTACTAAGTTTATGAAACAATTTTAGTAAATACAGTCATGTTGCACTTCTATGGTATCTTTTTGATATTTTTGGCGATCATATGTTTTAAAACATGCTGTGTAGTTGTTCACTTTTACACATTATTTTTTGGATACATTGTTTTTAAATCTCTTTCTCGCCTAGGACATGAATAACAACAACAACCCTCACCATACGGTTTTTGTTCACTAGTTTGACAGCTGTCACTTCTGACATCACTGGTATACCCTGTGCTCAGTGTTTTTCTTCTTTTGCTACTGAACAGAACCGGTTGTTTCTATATTTTTGTTAGTCAAACAATATATATTTTTCATTTAGTCAATAAACAGTTATTTAAGAAATTACTCTTGTGTTCATTTATTTAATAATAATTTTAAACGAATTAAAATTATTACAGCCAGAAATATAGCCATGATGTTACTATTGGTATCAACGGGGTGGGTAATGGCCAGTGGGTTCCAAAAATCTGGTGACCTTAACAATCATTTGGAAATGTAATGTGTGGAATTATACTTCAATGGTAAAACCTGAACCGGGCTATACGGAGCGACCAGTGCTGTAACACTCGTCTTGATTCTGAAACAAGCATAGATCATGTGTACAGTAATATTTCAGAAGATATTTTTATAGATACAATTGGATGTTTTGTTTACTGACAACAATGTAATATCTTCTAAAATAAAAAGTCGTGCTACTAGCTCAGAATATACTGAAACTATTCGTCGATATTGTAACTACCCTCTTGCAAAACAAAAACTTACCGACTACTTACAATCTTTCGTTGAAACTTGTGATACATCTATAGATAGTTCTCAGGTTATAAAATATATGTAATGCTACCACAAATTCAACTGTGGTAAACTGTCCAAAAAGGTTGATAAATAATGATTTAACTCCTTGGATTAACCGAAACTTACAGGCCCTTATAACATATAAGACAAATCTTTTGAAAATGAAAAGAAAGCTTAAGACTGATTTTAAAAATAGATTACATATTTGCCTTGAGTACTCAAATATTCTGCTTAGCCTACTGTGACCAAACACATATCAAGCAACATTATTGGACGTAACGTTAAGCCTATTCATATTTAAAGTCGCTAGCGAATAGTTCACATCCGTATAATAGTGTTGGTATTTTAAAGTTAACGATATTTCAGTTATTTCGGTAACGGGTTTTAGCGATAACGGTATTTTAGTTGATTCGGTAACGGCGTTTTAGGTGTAATGGCTATCATTTTGAATAGATATCGGTATTTTAGCGGTGTTGCCTGCCAACGCTGTAAAAAAAATATTTTGTTCCAATCAATTAAACATGTTGCTATTTTTTAACAAGCACTGTGACGTTACTTATATTATAAATATTTGTTTTAATTCTGAAACAGTTTAAAAATTACATACAAAAATTTTTAAGAACTAAAAAATGTTGATTTGCCAAAAACCTTTGAAAGAGTAGAAGAACTTAAATGGAACCCAAAATAAAAAATTGTTTCAGGACCTGACAGGAATATGAGTATTCAAAAGTTTTAAAGCCCGGTTAAAAATAATAATTTTTGAATTTTATTTTAGTGTTTTTTAATTTTAATAAAAGAGAATTAAAATAAACAATAATATATGAAATTTTTATTTGCGAACATAAGCTTATTCTACAATAGCAAGCATAAGCTTATTCTACAATTGCAAGCATAAGCTAATTTAACAACTGTTGGAATAAGCTTATTCTAAAATTGCAAGCATAAGCTAATTCTAAAATTGTAAGTATAAGCTTATTAAACTATTATTTCAGTAATATTTTCACGAGGGTTCTTTTTTGATTTTTCTACAATAATTTTAAAGAGTTTTTCTATAATTTCTCAAGTCTTTTTAAAGCTTAAGGCTTATTATAAATTATTGCTAAAGGGTTTTGGTCCATTGGGCAATAAGCAAGAGTTTATAGCAATATGTGGGCTTTCCCTTTCTATCTATCCTAAACTTTTGTTTGTTACGGTTTTTTTAATCAAGTTAGGCATGCAAAAAATAAAATATCAAATTGTTTTTTGTTGTTTTATTGTCTCTAAGCGTTTATACCTAGGTATAAGCTTTCTCTTTTCATCTGCCTACGACACTCCAGATTATTGTTGTTGCATGTTTTTTACCTAAGCTTTATATTCAAGCGAACACAAGCACAGTTATTTTATAATTTGCATCTAATAATATTTTTACAATTTTACCCTTAATAAAATCGTTGAATTATTTACCATTTAAATAAATCGAGTTTTTTTCTATATTGCAAATAAAAAACACAGTTTGAAATTATTTATAACAGGCAATAAAATTGCACACTTTATTTACACGATGTAAATAGACTAAACGTTAGCCACACTTTCAGTATTCTGTATACCACATCATTCAATCTTTTAATTACTCTACATATAGTCCCAATGCGTTTGTAATTTGGGAGATAGTCCTTTTTTTCGTTGCGGGTTAAATAGCAGAACTAGCTGACCCTCATTAAATCCTTCAGAATTTGTTGCCCTATCGTACCTCGCCTTCATCTCATCGCTGCCTATTTTGATTCGATTGCCCACAAACTCATGAAGCTCGTTAAGGTCTTTTTGTTTCTAAAAAGCGTGGTTCTTGTTTTTATTATTTCATACAACTCACATATTTCCTTCAAGATAGCAGATTGAAAATTCCTTCCCTGGTCAGAGTGGTCTAATGGTACACTGTAGCGGTACACCCAGTTGTTCACAAATGCGCTTATTACCGTTCTGGCTTCCTGGTTCGGTATAGCGTATACCTCAGGCCATTTACTGAAATAGTCGATCATCGCAAGAACGAAACGGTTTTCGGATTTACTGACAGTAAAGAGGCCTGCTACATCCATTGCTATCCGCTCAAATGGGGCACCCAAGCTGTATTGTTAAAGTCGCCCACGACTTTTCCTTACTATTCCTTTGGCTTACTATTCCTTTGCGCGCAATTTGCTATCCAATCCCTTACAGCTTGCTGGCAGCCGACCCAGTAGAATCGTTGTTTTATATTCTCTAGGATTTTCGTGAAACCGAAATGACAACCACTGGTACCGCCCTGACACTCTTTAAATACCTCGTCTATTTGGCTTGACGGAACCACCGTAGACTGTTCCACTGAGCCCAATACGCCTTCATTAGCGGACTTTCAGCTGATATTTGTTCACGGGTAGGCCTCCTGTCCTCTGCTTTAACTGACATAATTTTCGGCAGAATGGGGTCATTCCGCTTACCAGGCTTCACTTGAAGCAATATGCGTTAGTCTTATATCAACGATGCACTCTTTTCCTTCAGCCCTCGCACAATGTTTGTACTCTAAGTTACAGGGGCGTCTTGAAAGGGCATCCGCATTGCAATGCTTTATGCCTTTCAATCCAACGAGCTAGCTGCCCTTCTGGTTGTTCAAATTATAGCAGCCATCTGAGTGCAGAATGATCAGTTCTTAGTTGAAAGTGCTGACCGTACTTGTGATAGTGCTTTACACATTCTACCGCCGCCAAGGTATCCCGTCGCCATACGTAGTAGTTCTTTTCAGGCTTCGAAAGTACTCGACTATAATAGCCTATGACTTTTTCGGTTGCATTGATCACCTGCGAAAGCACACCTACTATTCCGTATCCGCTTGCATCGCTATTTAGCACAAATTTTTTTTTGGTACAATCTGCGTAACTCATGCAGATTTTTCGTGCGAGGACAATATTTTACAGCCCGAATCTTATCTTCATCGGTAGATATACACTCTGCAGTTGCGCGGTGCCCAGAATACTTGACTTCCCTCTAGAACAGTGTGCATTTCTTTGCGCTAAGCTTGAGTCCAGCCGCAGATATTCGCCTTGAAACTTCTGCTAAGTTCTTCAGGTGTTCATCGAAAGTTTTTCCCCTGACGATTATGTCGTCAAGGTACACTAGGCAAGTTTTCCAGTGGAGTCCTTTCAGCACATTTTCCATTAAACGCTCAAATGTTGCTGGAGCATTGCAGAGTCCAAAGGTGCTAAAGGCAATTTTCTCCTTGTCTTGGTCAAAAATTTCTACTTGCCAATAACCACTTTGCAAGTGCAATGTTGAAAACCATTTGGTTCCTGCTAGCGTGTCTAGGGTGTCGTCAATTCTCGGTAGTGGATAACTGTCCTTTTTTGTCTTTGCTGGTTTTCACGAGGTATTCGCTGTTATAAGGTCACTTTTTATTTGTGATGGTTCTACCATCCACAAGCTGCTGTACTCACAATCTCCCTCTATACGCACCCATACTTAAGTTTCTGCCCGTGCTGGTAGTTTTTGGTGGCTGATAGTAACTAGCTTTCTTACCTGATCCTCGCGCTCATATCCAATACAATGGGGTATTTCAAGATTCTGCCAAATCTGCACCAATGATTACTTCGTCCACAATATCGGCAACGATAAATACGTGATTGACGCTTATGTTGGCAATTGTTAGTTTCTTATTTACCTTACCATAGAGAGAAGCCTGCTCTCCAGTAGCTGGTGGCAAACTTACCCCGTGCAATGGTTCAACTGGCTTTCTGATTATAGCAGGCCTGATGATGAACTATGATGCACCTGTATCTATGGTAAAAATGTGCTTTTGTCCGTTGATGCGGTCTCTTGTGCCAGCGCGAATGAGACAGTTTCTGCAAAAGACGATTTTTGTGTAGCATACACCGCATGTCTTACATCACGTTCAAGAATTCCATTTACAAACGATTCGATTTTAAACTGATCTAAGAGCGGATGATTTTCTCCTGGATAAGTCAACTGCACCAACCGTTCAATTTCTGTTGCAAAGTCCTGTAACGATTCGTTTGGTTTCTGCAGCCTACCTCTTCCATTCTGTATGTTTCCTTTTTGTGTTCACCACCATACTTTCGTTACAGTGCCACCATAATGTCATCATAATTATTTCTGCATGTTATTAGCACACTTTCTAGAATTTCTGCAGCGTTTCCTTTTAAGGCCAGAATCAACACTATAGCCTTTTTTTCGTTATTCCACACATTTCTGGCAGCAACTGTCTAAACTGGAACTTAAAAACATTAAGCGGTATGCTGCCCTCAAAAGTGGGGGATTTGCTCTACCAGAAGTTTCCAAAATAATCCGCACTGGGACCTCTTGACATTGAAGATTATTCACCTTATTTTCTAGATCTTGCAGTTTTTTCTCCACTTCTATGGCTTGTACGTCGAATCTATCAACGTCGTTCTTTAAGTCGGAAACTCTTTTTGAAACCTCGAAAATTTTTCTAGAAGTTTCTTGAAACTTTTCTTTCATCTTCATTAGCCATTTCTCGTTCGTCTCCATCTTGGTTAATAGTTTCTCTTGTCAGCTCTAGAAGTTGCTTGAAGTTTCACTAACAATTTCTCGTTGTCCACTCCAGACATTTCTATCATAGCAGCCAACATTGCGCTTAACTCCAAGTTACCTTCTGTTTTACGCGTACTAACCTCCATTGCTTCTTTTTCATCAAATTCATAAGTACTGATGTCAATATTGATACGCTCGAATTCTTCTATCAGCTTCTTTTGCATTCAGTCTTATTACCTGCTGTCAGTAGCTCCAACTTACTCAACTCCTTGAGTTGTTCCACTTTAAGCTCCTCCAATTTCATGACAGCTTATTATATTGCAATCCCACTTCTGACACCAATTGTTACGATTTTACCCTTTATAAAATTGTTGATTTATTTACCTTTTAAATAAATTGAGTTCTTTCTATATTGCAAATAATAAACACAGTTTGATATTATTTATAGCACTATTTATTTATAACAGGCTTAAATTACAGAAAAACATTTTAATAGCACACTTTATTTACACGATGTAAATAGACTAAACGTTAGCCACACTTTAGGTCTTAACACTTTAGCGTTTTATTATAAACTGATCTGCTGCATCACCAAGTACCCGTATTTATATTAGTAGTCAGGTACTCTAATTATTTCCAGTTATTACTACACTAGATTTTTCCAGCTGTCAAAGAATTTCCGTGATGAAATTTCTAGTGTTAAGAAATTTCTGTAACAATATTATGTATGCTTGAAGTTAAAAAAAAATATATTTCTTAAATTTGTTTTTTTTTTTTGAGATATGTATTAATATTATTTTAATAATATAATATTTATATTTTTTAAATAAAAAAATATATAAAAATAATGGATTTTCATTACAACATGTTTAATAATATTACAATGCAATGTGCCCAATAGACCAAACATAAGTAAAATATAATAGTTCTTTAGACGAAGACTTTTTTTAACAAAACTACCAGTCTTTGTTAATCATGTTGGAAAAACTATTATCCTTCACAGTATGTCTTTAAACATATTATATAAAAAGCTTAATAATTGTAAAAATTTTCTCAATCTTGTTTGAGAAACTATCTCCCATCTTAATATTTTTTTTAACATACTTGTAAAAAAATTACAATTACCAAAAATCATAACAGTTTTTCAAGTATGTTTGACAAACTATTCTTCTTCACAATATTTTTTCAAACTTTATATTATAATATTGTTTCAAGTCTCATGTTCGTTAATATTTCTTCGCCACTTCTCTGTCTTGCTTTTATACAGTCATGGACTTAAGTATAGGCACAGGCTGTATAATGAAACAAAATGATTTTTTTGTTGTTATTGCAACGCAAAAAATATTTCTTTTATGAACATAATAGCTTAGAACAAGTATATTCAAAGTATAACAAAGAAACGTAAGAAAAAGTATTCACATTTTAACAATAAAGAAAAATATCTAAAAAGTTAAATTTTTCATTTTACAAAATTATAGGCACAACCATTGTTGTAAAGTAAAAAAATTAAAATAGCAGCTTAACTTAATATTTAGTTGGCAATCCTTTTTGCTTAATAACTGCCTTAAATCTATTTGGTATGGAGTGGACTAATTTTCTAGTAAGATTTTCTCCAATTTTAAGCCATTCTTCCTTTAACACTTCTTTAAGATCGCCTTTGCTTCATATGGTGCGTGCTGGAATGTAAATGACATAGGAAGATTCAATTTCTCTGCGCTTTTTATAATATTTTTCTTGAAAATGTTAAGGTAAACTGTTTTATCCATTATTGCATCAATGAAAACGAGTTCCCCTACACCCGCAGCAGACATGCAGCCCCAAGCCATTTCTCCCCCGCTACCATATATTACCGTTGGTGTAAGATTTTTTTTGGAATATGCAGTATTGGGCTTTCGCCATACTCTTGAGTGTCCATCAGGTTGAAAAATGTTAAATTTGCTCTCATCTGAGAACATAACTTGATTCCAGAAACTGCAAGACTCATTTTTATACTTTTTTGCATATGCCAATCTTTTCTTTTGATTGATATCAGATAACAATGGTTTTCGTCTAGCAACTAGTGAGTTGTAACTAGCTTCATGTGGCAATCTGCGTACAGTTTTCGAGTGCACGTCCTTACGAAAATTGTCCTTAACATTTTCTGCAAGCTGTGTTGATGTTATTTTCGGATCAACTTTAACTTTCCTTTCTATTTGGTTACATTCCCGTTCAGTTAACTTGCGTGGACGACCACTACACTTAGCACTTTTTAACGATTTATAATTGTCCGAATGGTAAAACGGCTACGATCCATCAAATGCCCAATTTCAGCAAAAGATTTTCCTTGGTTATACAAGTGGAGAATAATCTTTCGCTGTGATTCTATAGTTTCACTTAATTTTGGGCTCATTGTCAAGGAAATAATTTCTTAAAATTATATTTTTCAACTTTTCACTTACTGAAAAAATAAAAACCTATAACGGAACAACCCAACTATAACGGAATATTCCAGATTGTGCCAAAAGTCAAGCGTTGCCACATAGGCGGAATATCGATTTTGTAAACATTTCCATATAGTTGTGCCTATATTTTTGTACCACGGGAAACTGAGCTTTTTTAATATCTTCCTTTATTGTTTTAACTGTGAATAAAATTTGTTAAAGTAAATATACTTGTTCTATAGATATTATATGTTCATTAAATAAATATTTTTTGCGTTGCAATAACAAAAGCAATCCATTTTGTTTCACTATACAGCCTGTGCCCATACTTTAGTTCATGACTGTATATATTTAAAAAACCATTATTCACTATAAATTTATATTAAGCATGCTTGTCTTATTTTGCGTCTTCTCAACAACATTGTAAGTTGATTATGAAAGACTTATTGCAAACAACAATTTCTAAACTCTTTGAAGTATTGTTCCAGTAAAGTCCCGTTAATTTTACCGTAAGTTCATAGTTGAATATTTTGTACAGCGTGCATTGTAATTTTATTTTCATTCTTAATTTTGCTTCAGGAGAGTGCATATATGTTTTTGATGTTTTTTCAGTTTTGTGTTTTTTTAAGTATTTGTATATTTTTTAATTTAATGTTTGATATTTAATTTTTGAATTTTTTTCCATTTTGTATATTTGCAAATGTTTGTATATATATAAGTCAAATAAGAATTAAAAGGTAAATACAATCGAAGTAGGCAATGTTGAAGTCAATTCTAAGAATCATGAAAATTCGGGGTACATGATCGGAATAATAAGTGATTTCGCGAGGAATACTCAAAAATCAAACGTAGAATCGTGGTACGTACAGTGTGAGGTAGTCGAAGTAATTTTCTCATCGGTACGGGGGAAGAAAGGTATATTTTCAAAGAAAGGTATATTTTCTACATTAAAAACAAAAGCAAGTTTAAAGGGCCCTGATAGTAATTTTTTGAAAGTTTGAGGCGTTGCTAAGGCATATTTAAATGAAATTGGAGAATTTAAAGGTGAAATCAACATTAAATTAAAAAGCGATGCGATTAATTTGTTTTGTATACCCATTCGGACGTTTTATTTTTAAAAGGTTACCCTTTGGCATATCTTGTGCTCCGCAATATTTGATTTCAAAATTTAGCAAAAGATCGTGCTGAACATGACGCTGCACTAAGAAAAGTTTTAGAACGGCTTGACAAGGAAGGAATAATGTTAAACAGGTTACCTTTTTAGGTTATGTTCTCTCAGAAAAAGGTATATCTATTGAATCAGAACAATTTAAACAATAATTGATTATCCCAGACCTAAGAAAAAAGTGGAAATTTAGCGATTTCTTTGTATCATCAACTTCATGGCAAAATTTATTTCAAATCGCTCTAAGATTCTAGAACATATCAATGTGTTAACGGGTGAAGTAGATTTTGTTTGGGATAAAATTTAGGAAAAAGCTTTTTGGGAAATGAGGAATAGTTTAACGAAAACTCCATGGTTAGCTTTCTATGACCCTTCAAAACAAATAATTATTATCTCAGATGCATCATGCTATGGTAATGTTGCGTGTCTTTTCCAGGTGGACAGTCAGGGAAATAGGCAGGTGGTTTCATATATTTCTAGAACTTTGTCAGAAACGGAGAGAAAGTTCTGGGCATTACTTGGTTAGCAAAAAAAGTTAGCAGATTTTTTAACTGGTGTTCATGTTATTTTCTGAAAATCTGAACCAAGGTTCAGATTTTACAATCTAAGACACCTAATGCGTTACGACTACTCAGTAGTATATGTACCTGTGAAGGACTTGAAAATATCGGGCGCCTTACCTCGTAGTCCAGCTCTTCTTAAGGTAAATGAATCTCAAGAATTAGGACTCGAAACTGAAGCCTTTGTACGCTTTGTAGTGAGGCACTTACCAGTAAAAGATTATTACATGGAAATTTAATGAATGCTCAAATGCAAGACCGAACTGTTAATTCAGTATACCTCTGATGGCTGGCCATCTCGTGATAAATTACCTGATATTAGGGTTTCATATTACCAACAAGGCGTTACAAAATGTCGTAGGTTGGCTCAGACTTCGGTTTGGTGTTTGGATTTAGTAAAAAACTGGCTAAGCTGCATCGAATAACGAAATATTAAAAAGGAAACCTTTAAATACGAAGATCTAAAGGAGAAAATAGGGTTAGGCCTCTTTTAACAAAATAAATGGTATCTTATAATAACAGACTATTACTCTCGTTACTTCGAATTTTTTCCTCTAACTTCTATGACTGAAGACGATATTACAGAAAAAGTTAAATAAACTCTTCTCACGCTTTGGTAAATGAGGAAATACATGAAAGTCTACTTAACTATCGTTCAACCCCTTTAGCAAACGCAAATTCAAATCTTTAGTTCCAATGTTGTCTAGATTGTTAAAAAAACGAAAGATAGGGAAGAGGTTATGGAAAAGGAACTTAAAATTAAAGAAAAACAAATTGAAAATTATAATAAAATACATGGAACTAAAAATCTTTCGGAACTAGAAAAGGTGGATGCAGTATACATAATCGATTTACGCAAATACAGTAGTGTTTTAAAAAAATTATATAAACCACTGTTATATTTGGTTTAAGTTGACAGGGAAAAATATGGTCGAAACCGATGGCATTTAATTCCAGTACCAAGTATCGATTCCCAGCGTTTTCATGATTCTGAAGAATTTAAAATACAAATGAGGATCATATATTTGAAAATAGTGTTGAAACTAATACTGAGCCGGAATATAATAATGATCAAATTTGTACAACCGATATTAAAGATTAATCACCTTCTGTAGAGAAGGAAGAAATTTCAGAGTATCTAAAAAATGGGATGTAGTATGAGCTCCTAGGTAAATGTACTATTTGAACTATTATGACCATGAAAAGCTGTGAATGTCGTTAGTTTGTTACAACATGCACAGCTCAGTATTATGACTAGATTTTTTACTTCCTTCTTATCTTTACCTTGTAGTGACCGTTTTAGTAAAATATTTTCTTAATTAAAATTGTCGTTTCTTAGTTTTACATACACATATTACCCCTATTGGTATAATGAGATTCACAAAATCTTAATTTTTTTTTTTATTGTCGCCCCAAACATTTTTTTTTAAATCCATGTAAAAATTTTTACAGGCCTAAGATTACTAAAGTCTTATAAACATGTATGTTGTTGGAGTACTGCAATATTTTTAACTTTTTGCTTCGCAACATGTTCGTTCCAACATGTATATCATGATAATCGCTACTGGATTGAAAGCGAATATACTACACAATACATATAACACTCATGAAAAATTAGTAAACATTCGTAAACGTATACGTTAATAAATATAACAAATATATTTATTGGGTGTTTTGATGTATTTAAAACCAGATATTTTTTTCTGTTTCGAATTAAAATTTTAATTTCGTCTTAAAATAATTGATTTTTTCTAAATAAAAAAATCTAAGTTCAGTAATAAAAATATTGGAATTGTGGGGTATATTATTCGTAAGATCCTATAAAGACGGTACTAAAAATGGAGTTCTTACTTTTAGAATGTTTTTTAGTTTTTTGTAACTCGTACCCGGCCAACGTCAACAGTTTATATAATGGTATATTTCAATTTTTTTTAATATTACACCTGAAAAGATTTTCGAAAAGTTTTCTAAAAAAAAATATTTTTTGAATAAAAAGAGGGAAATTGAAAAAAAAATTATAATTTTTGACATTTTGTTAAGAATTTTATAAATTTGTTCAAATTTTAATAGCAATTGTAGCATCAATTTGCTTAATTTCTTATTAAGTACGTCACGCGTTGGTATGCGATGTCATGCGTTACATTGCATTTTACTGAGTTAGTTGGCGTAATATCGACCTTTTAAACAAACAAAAATTTTTGCCACCATGAGCTTTCTCTTTATTTCAAAATCCTTTTATCTTTCTTTTTCTGGCGACTTCGAAACTGTACGGTCATAAATAACTAATCAAAATCATTGCCTAAAGTCTAAAAATAAATCAATAAATAAATTCCTAGTTATATAAAATTGGACCTGAGTTGGTTGTATCACATGGACCGCTTTAGAAAAATAGGTTATGTCTAATCAGTCTGGAGCTGTACTTTTTCACTTTTTTTACAAGTCTATAATAATCATTATAATCATTCAAACAGAAGTCCATAAAATTCTCTGCAAATTATAAGCTAGAAAAGGGGAAGTTGAAATTTAAATAAATCTTCGTATAATTTTATTTATTGGCCTTTGGCTCTCGAATTTATTCAAAGGTAATTATAATTATATTTTCAAATGGCCTAATCATTTTTACATATTCTAAAGCCTATGTTTCTCCAAACTATTTATTTTCCACCATAACATTAAAACTAGTGAGTCTCAAAAGTCTTACAGTGAGAGTTGCTCGGAAAGAAGAGTAGAAAAATCATCTAAACTACGTCATTATTTGTTCTGTTTATTTGCCTACGCCAACTATACGGCATCGAAAGCCAATGCATATTAATTAGCAACACAACGTAAATCAGATCTTCGAAATTTAATTAATACGTTTAAAAAGGGGAAGACATTTCAATAAAAAACTTCAAGGAAATATTAAAAAAAAAAACAAAATATTTAAAATATAATAATTTAAGTAGAAAATAGTCATTACCTACCAGGCGACAAATGGCATTTTCAACATAGAAGATCTTTTAATTGGTTGTGTAAGTGATTCAATTTTTTTTGGCACTAAACATACAAAATTTTCTACGATTCTTAAAATCCTGAATATTGAAGCCAAAATAAAGTCCTAAAACCCAATAACATACCTAAAACCTGTGGAATACCCAAAAAGTCTTACAGTGAGAGTTGCTCGGAAAGAAGAGTAGAAAAATCATCGAAACTACATCATCATTTGTTCTGTTTTTTGCCTACGCCACCTATACGGTATCGAAGGCCAATGCATATCAATTAGCAACATATACCGAACACAACGTTAAGCAGAACTTCAAAATTTAATTAATAAGTTCAAAAAGGGGAAGACATTTCAATTTAAAACTTCAGGAAAATATTTAAAAAACACAAAATATTTAAAATATAATAATTTAAGTAAAAAATAGTCATTACCTGCCAGACGACAAAGAGCATTTTTAACATAGAAGATCTTTTAATTAGTTTTTAGAGATTAATTTTTTTTGGCATTAAACATACATACGATTCTTAAAATCCTGAATATTGAAGCAAAAATCAAATCATAAAACCCAATAACATACCTAAAACCATATAAAACAAGTTAAACCTTTAAAATGACTAATCTTATAACTTTCTATCTAAATCACAAAATATCACAGCTAGCTAAATATTGCTGGGATGGTATCCAGTTTTGATTGATATTAGATGTGTTCGACGTACGTTACCGCGGGTGCCCGCGGGATCCCAATCTTACCAGAAAGCGTTTCTTATAACCAAAATTGGGTAAATGAGAGCGTTCATGAGAGAGTGATTTTGTTTCTCTTTTTATCAGAACTTACCCGTACTTTTTGCTTGGATAAAATAGTAAAATTCTTGCTAATAAATTAGCTATTTTGAATTTTTGAAAAAATAAAAGTTAAATAAAAATTTACTATAAAGAACTTTTCCTTCTTAATAATGAAAAATACATTTGTAAATGTAAATAGATATTTGTCATTTCAAATATATTTATTATTTAAGCTGTTTTTTAATATGAATAAATTTGACGTTTATTTTTGGGTATGAAATGTGGTTTTGTGCGTTCGCAGTATTTTGGGCATTTTTATGGTTACCCTCATTTTACCAGACTTTACCCAAAATTACCTCGTACAGACCTATTGTATCAACCAGAGAAAAAAAACAAAATTAAATTTTTATCCAAAGCCGTACTTTAATATTGTAGCAAAGAACATCCAACCTCATCGAAGCTCAACCAACCTCGAACCGATCGTGAAGGCCTTCCCGTTCATCGATATTTACAACAATTATTTATTGGTGAGTTGAATAAACTTTGTTTAAGGGTAACCAACCATAACATTAATAAAACAGAAAAAGCAATAATTTATAAATGAAATATTTAATAAGTCGAGAGCTAACTCTGTTTATATTTTTTTTTCTTTATTTTTTTTTGTGTGTATAATTTGTGAGAATTTTCGATGGTTTAAATAATTTTAACCCATTATTTTTTCGATTTCAGTTTCAACGCGTTATTATATAATCAAAACAATGCTTTTGATTACCGCAACCAAACCTAAAATTGTTTAAATGTGTACCTCCGGGCTTTTTCTATTATCTATCTTTTTATAAAATCGAATCCCATTTTATTTACCAAATATAAAACGGAAAATTTTACAAAGGGTTTTATATTCACATCTCAAAGGATTTAATCCATTTTAAAGAGTCTTCTGATGCCAATTAAATTAGTATCAGTAATATAATCAATTTGTATTTATTAGCCCATAATATTTTTAAAATTTGGTTTACTTTGTCTTTAGTTACCTTGCCAATTAGTATTTACATTTCAAAGGATAAACTCACTTTTTAGAACCGTTAATCATTAGTGTTTGTAGTTGTTAAGTTAATCTTTTTTTCCAATACCACAAAAAAAAAATATTTGAAAATGTATAAAGAAAAAAATTTTTAATTAATTAAATATTCTTTAGGTTTAGTTTTAATAATTAAGTAAATTTAAGAGCCTTATCCGATGAATAAAACAAAGCATTGTAGTATGGATAACTAAATCTTCTAGTGTTTCTTTAATGTGACGAGGGATTAAGATAGGCACAACAGAGGGTTCCTAGGAAAATCTATACCTCGCCACTAGGATAAAGGTTACGGGAGGGTATTGAGGCGATAGACTTCACTTACTCCATGAAGTCTCAAAATTATTATCGGATTCCACTTAAATATTGTCTTTTGCTTCTGCTTAGTGTGATGGCCATAAAGGGCATTTAAGGATATCTCGTAACTAGGCAATGTTGAAGTCAATTCTAAGAATCATGAAAATTCGGGGTACATGATCGGAATAATAAGTGATTTCGCTAGGAATACTCAAAAATCAAACGTAGAATCGTGGTACGTACAGTGTGAGGTAGTCGAAGTAATTTTCTCATCGGTACGGGGGAAGAAAGGTATATTTTCAAAGAAAGGTATATTTTCTACATTAAAAATAAAAGCAAGTTTAAAGGGCCCTGATGTATACCTCTGATGGCTGGCCATCTCGTGATAAATTACCTGATATTAGGGTTTCATATTACCAACAAGGCGTTACAAAATGTCGTAGGTTGGCTCAGACTTCGGTTTGGTGTTTGGATTTAGTAAAAAACTGGCCAAGCTGCATCGAATAACGAAATATTAAAAAGGAAACCTTTAAATACGAAGATCCAAAGGAGAAAATAGGGTTAGGCCTCTTTTAACAAAATAAATAGTATCTTATAATAACAGACTATTACTCTCGTTACTTCGAATTTTTTCCTCTAACTTCTATGACTGAAGACGATATTACAGAAAAAGTTAAATAAACTCTTCTCACGCTTTGGTAAATGAGGAAATACATGAAAGTCTACTTAACTATCGTTCAACCCCTTTAGCAAACGCAAATTCAAATCTTTAGTTCCAATGTTGTCTAGATTGTTAAAAAAACGAAAGATAGGGAAGAGGTTATGGAAAAGGAACTTAAAATTAAAGAAAAACAAATTGAAAATTATAATAAAATACATGGAACTAAAAATCTTTCGGAACTAGAAAAGGTGGATGCAGTATACATAATCGATTTACGCAAATACAGTAGTGTTTTAAAACAAGTAAGAGCGGCTAAATTCGGCTATGCCGAATCTTATATACCCTTCACCATGGTTGGGAAAAAACTGAAGTTTATATATAGACATATATAAAATGGACAGATTTATATACGGACGCCTTTAAGAGGAAATTAACCATTTAGTTTGGAGATAAAACTTGGACTCGGGAAGATTTATGGTTCCAGAAAATAGGTATTTTAAAAAAATTTATGTTTTGGGCATAAATTTTTTGTATCTGAACCGATATTTCCGAGTTTTTCAGCAAATATGTTATACTAAAGATTTTCGATCTTTTGCTATATAAGACGTATCCATAGGTCATAATACAGCTCTAGAATAGTGTTTGTTGTTTGTGTATAAAAGGTGAAGAGGTGAAAGAAAAGAATTTCAACAAATCGTTAAAAGAAATCACCAGAACTGCATGTGTTTTATTTCTACAAAATAGTTTGATTTAGCTGGCAAATTTGCATTTGGGATTTTATTTCGCTTTTTTATTAGAAATATTTGTAATTTCTTTAGCTTAATTTTAAAAATTTGAATTATAATTTTTTTTATAAATTATTATAAGTTATGACCTAAAATAGTTGCACTCAAAGGTAAATTATGTATAAAATTTTCTTAATATGTGAGAAATAAAATGGTTTAAAAATCTTTTTATAAATTCTTTTAAATCGGAGCAAAAAATAGAAATAAAACTGTTTGTATTTTGTTTGTATCAGAGGGTTTTTATACAAATTTTGATGTTTTTAGCCTATTTATGGATTATTTAATTATTAATATAAAATTTTATTTAATTTAATTATTAAATGTAAAAAAAACAAAAAATAAACAAAAAAAAAAAAAAATCTTAACGAGCCCGCGACCCTTCCACCTGTGGTGAAAGGTATAAAAACGTTTGTATTTTGTTTGTATCAGAGGGTTTTTATAAAAATGTTGATGTTTTTAGCCTATTTATGTATTATTTAATTATTAATATAAAAAATTATATAAATTAATTATTAAATGTTAAAAAAAACCAAAAATAAGCAAAAAAAAAAAAGTCTTAAGAAAATAATAAAAAAAAATGTACAAAAAAAAAGTGAATTGACCTGACCGAGATTTGAACCTCGAACCCCGCGGCCTTAGAGAAAAAAAAGTATTTGTGACACAGCGTCTAGACAACTGAGCTATTGAAGCTCACACAAAATCATCGTCAATAGAGGTACATATATAAAAGTCTTCGTTCATTAGAGATTTGTTTAGTTTTTATTTAAATGACAAATCTTTATATGTGTGTTGTTTGTGTATAAAAGGTGGAGATGAAAGAAAATAATTTTAATTATTAATATAAAATTTTATATAAATTAATTATTAAATGTTAAAAAAAAAAAATAAGCAAAGAAAAAAAGTCTTAAGACAATAATAAAAAAAATGTACAAAAAAAGTGAATTGACCTGACCGAGATTTGAACCTCGAACCCCGCGGCCTTAGAGAAAAAAGTATTTGTGACACAGCGTCTAGACAACTGAGCTATTGAAGCTCACACAAAATCATCGTCAATAGAGGTACATATATAAAAGCCTTCGTTCATTAGAGATTTGTTTAGTTTTTATTTAAATGACAAATCTTTATATGTGTGTTGTTTGTGTATAAAAGGTGGAGATGAAAGAAAAGAATTTTAATTATTAATATAAAATTTTATATAAATTAATTATTAAATGTTAAAAAAAAAAGTCTTAAGAAAATAATAAAAAAAAATGTACAAAAAAAAAGTGAATTGACCTGACCGAGATTTGAACCTCGAACCCCGCGGCCTTAGAGAAAAAAAAAAGTATTTGTGACACAGCGTCTAGACAACTGAGCTATTGAAGCTCACACAAAATCATCGTCAATAGAGGTACATATATAAAAGTCTTCGTTAATTAGAGATTTGTTTGGTTTTTATTTAAATGACAAATCTTTGTATGTGTGTTGTTTGTGTATAAAAGGTGGAGATGAAAGAAAAGAATTTTAACACATGGATATGTTGTTATGCTCAAAATTCTACATACATATTAAACAAAGGGATTTTACTGGAAAAATTAGAGGTAGTCCTGGATTTTTGCTAATATCTCAGCCATTTATTAACCGATCTGTCTGATTTTTAATAGCAAACAGAAATGGATCACATGTAACAGAAAGAATCAAGTCCTCATCATGTCTGGGTTCTTCGGAAAACCCATTTCAACACACAGACGGACATCGTTAAATCAACTTCGCTCTTCACAAGGACCCAGAATATATATACTTTATAGGGTCTAAGATCAATATTGTAGAAATTACAAACGGAATGACAAACTTATATATACCCTTCCACCTATGGTGAAGGGTATAAAAATTATATAAACCACTGTTATATTTGGTTTAAGTTGACAGGGAAAAATATGGTCGAAACCGATGGCATTTAATTCCAGTACCAAGTATCGATTCCCAGCGTTTTCATGATTCTGAAGAATTTAAAATACAAATGAGGATCATATAGTTGAAAATAGTGTTGAAACTAATACTGAGCCGGAATATAATAATGATCACATTTGTACAACCGATATTAAAGATTAATCACCTTCTGTAGAGAAGGAAGAAATTTCAGAGTATCTAAAAAATGGGATGTAGTATGAGCTCCTAGGTAAATGTACTATTTGAACTATTATGACCATGAAAAGCTGTGAATGTCGTTAGTTTGTTACAACATGCACAGCTCAGTATTATGACTAGATTTTTTACTTCCTTCTTATCTTTACCTTGTAGTGACCGTTTTAGTAAAATATTTTCTTAATTAAAATTGTCGTTTCTTAGTTTTACATACACATATTACCCCTATTGGTATAATGAGATTCACAAAATCTTAATTTTTTTTTGTTATTGTCCCCCCAAACATTTTTTTTTAAATCCATGTAAAAATTTTTACAGGCCTACGATTACTAAAGTCTTATAAACAAGTATGTTGTTGGAGTGCTGCAATATTTTTAACTTTTTGCTTCGCAACATGTTCGTTCCAACATGTATATCATGATAATCGCTACTGGATTGAAAGCGAATATACTACACAATACATATAACACTCAAGAAAAATTAGTAAACATTCGTAAACGTATACGTTAATAAATATAACAAATATATTTATTGGGTGTTTTGATGTATTTAAAACCAGATATTTTTTTCTGTTTCGAATTAAAATTTTAATTTCGTCTTAAAATAATTGATTTTTTCTAAATAAAAAAATCTAAGTTCAGTAATAAAAATATTGGAATTGTGGGGTATATTATTCGTAAGATCCTATAAAGACGGTACTAAAAATGGAGTTCTTACTTTTAGAATGTTTTTTAGTTTTTTGTAACTCGTACCCGGCCAACGTCAACAGTTTATATAATGGTATATTTCAATTTTTTTTAATATTACACCTGAAAAGATTTTCGAAAAGTTTTCTAAAAAAAAATATTTTTTGAATAAAAAGAGGGAAATTGAAAAAAAAATTATAATTTTTGACATTTTGTTAAGAATTTTATGAATTTGTTCAAATTTTAATAGCAATTGTAGCATCAATTTGCTTAATTTCTTATTAAGTACGTCACTGAGTTAGTTGGCGTAATATCGACCTTTTAAACAAACAAAAATTTTTGCCACCATGAGCTTTCTCTTTATTTCAAAATCCTTTTATCTTTCTTTTTCTGGCGACTTCGAAACTGTACGGTCATAAATAACTAATCAAAATCATTGCCTAAAGTCTAAAAATAAATCAATAAATAAATTCCTAGTTATATAAAATTGGACCTGAGTTGGTTGTATCACATGGACCGCTTTAGAAAAATAGGTTATGTCTAATCAGTCTGGAGCTGTACTTTTTCACTTTTTTTACAAGTCTATAATAATCATTATAATCATTCAAACAGAAGTCCATAAAATTCTCTGCAAATTATAAGCTAGAAAAGGGGAAGTTGAAATTTAAATAAATCTTCGTATAATTTTATTTATTGGCCTTTGGCTCTCGAATTTATTCAAAGGTAATTATAATTATATTTTCAAATGGCCTAATCATTTTTACATATTCTAAAGCCTATGTTTCTCCAAACTATTTATTTTCCACCATAACATTAAAACTAGTGAGTCTCAAAAGTCTTACAGTGAGAGTTGCTCGGAAAGAAGAGTAGAAAAATCATCTAAACTACGTCATTATTTGTTCTGTTTATTTGCCTACGCCAACTATACGGCATCGAAAGCCAATGCATATTAATTAGCAACACAACGTAAATCAGATCTTCGAAATTTAATTAATACGTTTAAAAAGGGGAAGACATTTCAATAAAAAACTTCAAGGAAATATTAAAAAAAAAAACAAAATATTTAAAATATAATAATTTAAGTAGAAAATAGTCATTACCTACCAGGCGACAAATGGCATTTTCAACATAGAAGATCTTTTAATTGGTTGTGTAAGTGATTCAATTTTTTTTGGCACTAAACATACAAAATTTTCTACGATTCTTAAAATCCTGAATATTGAAGCCAAAATCAAGTCCTAAAACCCAATAACATACCTAAAACCTGTGGAATACCCAAAAAGTCTTACAGTGAGAGTTGCTCGGAAAGAGCAACCATAACCTTTAAACTAGTGAGTCTCAAAAGTCTTACAGTGAGAGTTGCTCGGAAAGAAGAGTAGAAAAATCATCGAAACTACATCATCATTTGTTCTGTGTTTTGCCTACGCCACCTATACGGTATCGAAGGCCAATGCATATCAATTAGCAACATATACCGAACACAACGTAAAGCAGAACTTCAAAATTTAATTAATAAGTTCAAAAAGGGGAAGACATTTCAATTTAAAACTTCAGGAAAATATTTAAAAAACACAAAATATTTAAAATATAATAATTTAAGTAAAAAATAGTCATTTCCTGCCAGACGACAAAGAGCATTTTCAACATAGAAGATCTTTTAATTAGTTTTTAGTGATTAATTTTTTTTGGCATTAAACATACATACGATTCTTAAAATCCTGAATATTGAAGCAAAAATCAAATCATAAAACCCAATAACATACCTAAAACCAGATAAAACAAGTTAAACCTTTAAAATGACTAATCTTATAACTTTCTATCTAAATCACAAAATATCACAGCTAGCTAAATATTGCTGGGATGGTATCCAGTTTTGATTGATATTAGATGTGTTCGACGTACGTTACCGCGGGTGCCCGCGGGATCCCAATCTTACCAGAAAGCGTTTCTTATAACCAAAATTGGGTAAATGAGAGCGTTCATGAGAGAGTGATTTTGTTTCTCTTTTTATCAGAACTTACCCGTACTTTTTGCTTGGATAAAATAGTAAAATTCTTGCTAATAAATTAGCTATTTTGAATTTTTGAAAAAATAAAAGTTAAATAAAAATTTACTATAAAGAACTTTTCCTTCTTAATAATGAAAAATACATTTGTAAATGTAAATAGATATTTGTCATTTCAAATATATTTATTATTTAAGCTGTTTTTTAATATGAATAAATTTGACGTTTATTTTTGGGTATGAAATGTGGTTTTGTGCGTTCGCAGTATTTTGGGCATTTTTATGGTTACCCTCATTTTACCAGACTTTACCCAAAATTACCTCGTACAGACCTATTGTATCAACCAGAGAAAAAAAAACAAAATTAAATTTTTATCCAAAGCCGTACTTTAATATTGTAGCAAAGAACATCCGACCTCATCGAAGCTCAACCAACCTCGAACCGATCGTGAAGGCCTTCCCGTTCATCGATATTTACAACAATTATTTATTGGTGAGTTGAATAAACTTTGTTTAAGGGTAACCAAATATAACATTAATAAAACAGAAAAAGCAATAATTTATAAATGAAATATTTAATAAGTCGAGAGCTAACTCTGTTTATATTTTTTTTTCTTTATTTTTTTTTGTGTGTATAATTTGTGAGAATTTTCGATGGTTTAAATAATTTTAACCCATTATTTTTTCGATTTCAGTTTCAACGCGTTATTATATAATCAAAACAATGCTTTTGATTACCGCAACCAAACCTAAAATTGTTTAAATGTGTACCTCCGGGCTTTTTCTATTATCTATCTTTTTATAAAATCGAATCCCATTTTATTTACCAAATATAAAACGGAAAATTTTACAAAGGGTTTTATATTCACATCTCAAAGGATTTAATCCATTTTAAAGAGTCTTCTGATGCCAATTAAATTAGTATCAGTAATATAATCAATTTGTATTTATTAGCCCATAATATTTTTAAAATTTGGTTTACTTTGTCTTTAGTTACCTTGCCAATTAGTATTTACATTTCAAAGGATAAACTCACTTTTTAGAACCGTTAATCATTAGTGTTTGTAGTTGTTAAGTTAATCTTTTTTTTCCAATACCACAAAAAAAAATATTTGAAAATGTATAAAGAAAAAAATTTTTAATTAATTAAATATTCTTTAGGTTTAGTTTTAATAATTAAGTAAATTTAAGAGCCTTATCCGATGAATAAACAAAGCATTGTAATATGGATAACTAAATCTTCTAGTGTTTCTTTAATGTGACGAGGGATTAAGATAGGCACAACAGAGGGTTCCTAGGAAAATCTATACCTCGCCACTAGGATAAAGGTTACGGGAGGGTATTGAGGCGATAGACTTCACTTACTCCATGAAGTCTCAAAATTATTATCGGATTCCACTTAAATATTTTCTTTTGCTTCTGCTTAGTGTGATGGCCATAAAGGGCATTTAAGGATATCTCGTATCTAGGCAATGTTGAAGTCAATTCTAAGAATCATGAAAATTCGGGGTACATGATCGGAATAATAAGTGATTTCGCGAGGAATACTCAAAAATCAAACGTAGAATCGTGGTACGTACAGTGTGAGGTAGTCGAAGTAATTTTCTCATCGGTACGGGGGAAGAAAGGTATATTTTCAAAGAAAGGTATATTTTCTACATTAAAAACAAAAGCAAGTTTAAAGGGCCCTGATGTATACCTCTGATGGCTGGCCATCTCGTGATAAATTACCTGATATTAGGGTTTCATATTACCAACAAGGCGTTACAAAATGTCGAAGGTTGGCTCAGACTTCGGTTTTGTGTTTGGATTTAGTAAAAAACTGGCCAAGCTGCATCGAATAACGAAATATTAAAAAGGCAACCTTTAAATACGAAGATCTAAAGGAGAAAATAGGGTTAGGCCTCTTTTAACAAAATAAATGGTATCTTATAATAACAACCTCTGATGGCTGGCCATCTCGTGATAAATTACCTGATATTAGGGTTTCATATTACCAACAAGGCGTTACAAAATGTCGTAGGTTGGCTCAGACTTCGGTTTGGTGTTTGGATTTAGTAAAAAACTGGCCAAGCTGCATCGAATAACGAAATATTAAAAAGGAAACCTTTAAATTCGAAGATCTAAAGGAGAAAATAGGGTTAGGCCTCTTTTAACAAAATAAATGGTATCTTATAATAACAGACTATTACTCTCGTTACTTCGAATTTTTTCCTCTAACTTCTATGACTGAAGACGATATTACAGAAAAAGTTAAATAAACTCTTCTCACGCTTTGGTAAATGAGGAAATACATGAAAGTCTACTTAACTATCGTTCAACCCCTTTAGCAAACGCAAATTCAAATCTTTAGTTCCAATGTTGTCTAGATTGTTAAAAAAACGAAAGATAGGGAAGAGGTTATGGAAAAGGAACTTAAAATTAAAGAAAAACAAATTGAAAATTATAATAAAATACATGGAACTAAAAATCTTTCGGAACTAGAAAAGGTGGATGCAGTATACATAATCGATTTACGCAAATACAGTAGTGTTTTAAAACAAGTAAGAGCGACTGTTTATGCGCATATGTAAACAGCTTACTGAGTCTGTTCAGTGGGCTGTTTCTATGTTATTTGTTTTATCTTTATTTGCTATGTTTTCTATCCTTTTTTTCATTTATTTCTCTCTTTGTTTTTATAAGTCACTTACTCTTGTAAACCCCAACGGTACGTACGGATTGTTTTTGTGAAGAAAAATAAAATCAATTTGTGATTCTATTTTAATTAGAAAAAAAACTAATTGTTGTTTTTTATTATTTTACCCAAATTTCTGAGGGAATATTTCTCGGAAACATTTTTTGGTCCTTCGAACTGGATAAAACCCCCGAGTCCGTGAAATATTCCTTAAGAAATATTTCTTTTTAGAACCCTTGGTATTGCCTTGAAGTGGACAGGAAAACCCCGAGATACGCCACCGGAATATTTTTTTGTTTATAAAAAACCCCCCTTTGTATATTAAATCACCCCTGTTATTTAAATTAAAAAAGGTACGTGTTTTATTAATTCATTGTGCAAAAAAAAATTTAAGTGGAAAAAGTGTGGCAATATAAAAGTGCCACCTGTGTATGAATATAATATAAAAAAAAAACACCACAAGTGAAACCCGTCGGCAAAACAAAAAAGTGTGTACTCAATTTTTAATTTATTTTTTTTTTATTTTTACTCTTACTAAATTCTTAATACACAAACAATACGCGTTAAAGAATTTATTTTTTTTTTATTTTTTGTGATAGTGCCAGTGTTTCTAATGATATTATTTAATTTATTAATTATTTAATATAAAAGAAAACATATTAATTTTGTACCCAGTGAGTGGAGTTTAATAAAGAGAAAACCGCTAGTTTTTACTCTTTTTAATTTGGTGGTTGTTTTTTGTTTTTGTTTTATATATTCTAACACACGTCACTAGTGCTGCGATTTTTTTATTATTCGAATAAACCGGTTATAGTGTAATTTCGATCTAAAAGTGCTTTTTTACTCATTTTTTCCTATCAGAACCCGTGTAACCAATAAATTTGTGCATTTTATATTTTATTTACCCTTATTTTTTAAATTTTTTAAAATATTAATTAATATTAATATTTTAAAAATAAATTTTTATTCGTTTACCCGTTTCGTGATACCCGTGTTATTTTTTGAGCAACACTAGTGAAATTACGCAAAGGTGCTTTTACACGATTGGAAAAGTTGTAAGATTTTTCTAAAACTGAATTTTTTAATACATAATTGCAATTTTTACCCAGATTTTTTGAAAATTTATCCAAATTTAGCGATCATCGTGTAAAATTATTTTGTGTAATCATATTTACTCTAAAACTTTTTACATTTAACCCTATTTTTTTTATAAGATAAAATTGATTTTCATTCGTACATTTTGAAAAATTACTATATTTTTTTAATTTTTCTAGTTTTTTTGAAGTAAAGTCAATTTTATTTTATTATTTTTGGAGAATGTTACCCTTTTTTGTTAAATAAATTGATTTTATTAGTAAATTTTGAAAAATTACTATACTTTTTTTTTAAATTTTACTAGTTTTTTGTGAAGTAAATCTATTTTATTTTATTATTTTCGAAATTACCCCAAAGTTTTCCAAATTTAACTGTTTTTTCTTAAATTCAAACAGATTTTGTCGGTGACCTTTGAAACATTTACCCTACATTAAAAAAAAAAGTTTTACTACTTTAGTGAAAGAGAATCGTTTTTAGTTGATTATTTTGGAAAATCACCGGATATTTTTCAACTTTTACCCCATTAAAAATAAAATTAGAAAATTTTCCATATTTTTTTTTTTTTTTTTAATAAACTTAATTTTTTTTTCTCACTCAAAAAATTTTTTTTTTGGAAGATTTTGAATTTATTTGTAAATTCGTTCGACATTTCTTTTCGTTATTCACTCGTACGATATTAGATCAAGAATGGATTTGGCCGCTTTAATTCGAAATGCCGATCGCTTGGCAGAATTCGAGGCTTTTATATCCATTATACCCGTTACTGATCACACTATTGGATCTTTACGCAGTCACGAAAAGGAACTTACCCGTTTATGGGAAGCTGTTCGAGCGGAATACGATACCTTATCGGTTCAGGCGGAACGAGTAAAAGGCACACAGATAGTAGAAATGAAGTCTAAGTATATGTCTTCTTATAGCACCCATGTTCGTGGAATCTCTATGGTTACAGAGCATATGGAACGTTTGAATTCCGCTACTCGGGCTGAAAGGTCCATGGAATTGAGTAATAACTCAATTCCTTTTATGAATTTACCCCCTTGCGATACCCCAATTTTCTATGGTGATTATAAAAGCTGGCCTTCGTTCCGAGATATGTTCTCCGCCCTGTATGGTAATAATCCCCGTTTGAGTCCTGTACAAAAACTGTACTATCTTTTGCAAAAAACGGCAAAAGATGCCCATGACGCCATACATACTGTTCCGTTAACTAATGATGGTTATGCAATAGCATGGAAAAAATTAGTTGACACTTATGAGAACAAAGGAGCTCTTATAAATGAACAGCTTCGAACTCTTTTAAGTATTAAGCCAATTACACACGAGACTGGCCCGAACATAAAGAGTTTACAACGAACCATAAACGATTGTGTAACGAATCTTTCATTACTCGAAGTTACCCCAGAAGTATTTTATCACGTGATGTTAGTGTACATTTGCGTTACAAAATTACCCGAGAACACTCTGAGTCTCTGGGAACAGTCAAAGAAACTTTGTCCGAAAACTCCGAGGTGGGAGGATATGGACTCTTTTTTGACAGCTCATTTCAGAACTCTTGAATCGATTTTTGATATTAGAGGATCTCACTCGAACTCTGTTACTAACTCGAATAAAAGTACAGTTTTTAATACCCCGCGAAAGAATTTGAGTTTTAATAGTTCAAAAAAATCTCACGGTTCGGGAAAAATTCAAAGTTTTGCGAAGAAAACCGGCACAACTTCATCGGCTTGTCGTTGTTACCTTTGCCAGGGTTTCCACCCTTTAAGACTATGCCCGTCTTTTTTGAGCCAGAGTGTAGTTGAGAGAATGTCGGCAGTGAAGAGACTTAAGTGCTGTTCAAATTGTCTAGCGATGTCTCATGAAATAAAAAATTGTAGAAGCGTTTATCTTTGTTCTGTCTGCAAACAGAAGCATCACTCTCTGCTCCATAGAGAAGTTGGACAGCCGGGACATAGTTCTGCTGTTGCTCCACCCCAACCCACACTCACTACAAACCCAAAGCCAGCTGGCATTCAAACTCAATCCGCTCTTAATGTTAATCCTTTAACTACAGTAGCGGCCCAAAATGTACACACGTACGCCGCACATCTGAATTCGAACCCTTCTTCGACAGTACTTTTAGGATCGGCTAATTGTATTGTACGTGTCAACGACCTCAAGTGTGCGACTCGAGCGCTAGTAGACCCTGCCTCACAGGGTACTTTTGTCTCAAGGAGATTACAAAGAAAGCTTGCTATTCCAACTTTTGCCGTGCCATCAACTAACGTTACTGGCATGATGGATTGTTTAGCTGGTAAATCCTCTAGCATGTGTAAACTTACGATCGAATCGCCGATCGACCCCGATTTTGAAATTGAGATATTGGCGTATGTTGTTGAGAAAATAACCGGTCGGTTGCCCTCGTGTTCTCTCTCTAGTATGGTAAGCTCTAATTTCCCCGATATAACAATGACCGATGTCAAATGTACCCGTATGGATATTCTTTTTGGAGGGAACGTTTATCCAAAAATTCTTACCACGGATGTGAAAATTCATCCAGATTGCAACCTGATCGCCCAAAGAACTGTGTTCGGCTGGATAGTGACTGGTGAAGTTTTACAATCAGAGCCCTTACATTCGGTTGCATCTTTCTGCAGCCAGGTTGATTTAAGCGCTCAACTCTCTCGTTTTTGGGAACTCGAGGAAATCCCTCAAGCGACACGACTGTCCGAAGCGGAGGAATTCTGTGAAGAACTTTACCAGTCTACAACATATCGAAACCCCGATGGTCGCTATGTAGTGTCACTCCCTTTTCGTAGGGAATTTCTCAATGAGTTGTCTTTAGGAAATTCTCGTAGCAGTGCTCTGTCCCAATTCATGCGAAATGAAACTCGACTTTTGAAGAACCCTGAATTGAAGTCACACTATGATAGTGTGATTAACGAGTATTTTGAAATGGGACATATTAGAGCCGTTGGCCCCCCTCGGTCAAATGCGACTACATATTACCTACCCCATCACGCTGTATTTAAACCCGATAGTGTCACTACTAAACTCAGAGTAGTATTTAATGCTTCAAACCCTTCCTCCAACGGCGTTAGTTTAAACAATATTTTGTACCCCGGACCTGTTTTACAGGCAGATCTTACGGTCTTAATTCTGCAATGGCGACTCTTTCGATACGTTTTTAATGCAGACATTGAGAAAATGTATCGGCAAATATTAATTCGTCCCGATCAAACCCCATTTCAACGGATATTGTTCCGAGAAAATCCCGAAGTCGATGTGAAGGATTATGAGCTTAATACGGTCACTTTCGGAGTGAACTGTGCGCCGTATCTAGCGATTCGAACCCTTATCCAATTGGCAAACGATTGTGAACCCCAAAATCCTGCAGCATCTGAAATATTGAAAACCCAAATGTATGTTGATGACGTACTAGCTGGCTCACATGAGCTAGAAGACGCTTTTAAGAGGCGTAATGAACTGACTCGAGTTCTTGGTTCGGCTGGTTTCGTTCTGCGAAAGTGGACGGCCAACCACATTCGGCTCTTAGAAGATTTACCCCGTGAGAATCTGCTTGATGCAGACTTCTTAAAATTTTCAGATGCTAGCACGACTAAAACCCTAGGGCTGCGATGGAACGCTGATAAAGACAGTTTCGCAGCCAGGGAGGGATATTGTGACTAAGCGTGCTGTCTTGTCGGAAATAGCTAAGCTATTTGACCCCGCCGGTTGGCTCTCTCCAAAAATTATTGTTGCAAAAATTATAATGCAGCAAATTTGGAAAGACAAGACAGATTGGGACGAATGTTTAAAACCCTTAACCCTTATTAAATGGCGCGCATTTTTGGATGATTACCCGAACATTGAGAGAATTAACATTCCAAGATGGGTTAATTTTCACCCCGAGCATGAAATTGAACTTCATGCGTTTTCCGATGCCTCTGAAAAAGCATATGGTGCTGCACTCTATGTTCGAAATATCTCTTCGAATGAGATAACGGCGCATTTACTCGCGTCAAAAACAAAGGTAGCTCCTGTGAAATCCGAAACTTTACCCCGTTTGGAGCTTTGTGGAGCGGCTTTGATGGCAAACATGGTAGAATCGTTGTGTAGTCAATTAAATCTAGACAAGAGAAAGATTTATCTGTGGACTGATTCTACTATAGTTTTATCTTGGCTCAAAAAACCCCCGTGCCATTGGCCAACCTTTGTTAAAAATAGAGTGGCTTTGATAGTAAAGAAAGTTGGGACTGAAAATTGGTCTCATGTCGATTCCAGGGACAACCCGGCCGATTTGGCAAGTCGTGGAATCCTTGCTCGAGACTTGGTCGACAATTCTCTGTGGTGGCACGGCCCTACATGGTTAAGACGACCGAAGGAGAATTGGCCCCAGAATTCTGTTACTGATCATCAGCATTTGGAAATCCAATCTTTTTCAGTTCAGATTGAAAAACCGTTTGACATACTTCAGCGTTTTTCAGATTTACCCCGTGCAATGCGAATTGTTTCGTATTGGTTCAGGTGTTTGCAATATTTGAAAACCCGGAAATGTTTGTATAACACTTTAGATTTATCCCAATCGGAAATGAAATTTGCCCGTGATCGCTTGATTCTTGTGTGTCAGCGAAATTTTATACTTGAATATGCGCAATTATCAAAGGGTACCCCCTTAAGTACGAAAAGCACTTTATTAACCCTAAACCCTTTTATTGATTCGAATGGCTTTGTTAGGATAAATGGCCGTTTAGCACGATCAGCAGGCCTAACATACGATGAGCGTTTCCCGAAGATTCTTCCTTACTCGGCCCGTTTTACCCGTTTATTTGTAGAACATGTTCACAAGTGCTCAGCTCATGGAGGACATTCCTTAATGCTCCGTCTAGTGAGAGGTGAGTTTTGGGTTCCGAAATTGAAGAATCTGATTCGTACGGTAATTCATAACTGTAAAGTATGTACCATTTATAGGAAGAAAGCCGGTCAGCAGATGATGGCTGCCTTACCCCCTGAACGATCGTCTCTTTCGAGACCGTCTACCCATACTGGTTTGGATTTCGCTGGTCCTTTCGACATAAAATCGTACATTGGTAGAGGTTGCCGAATTACGAAAGGATATGTCCTTGTTTTTGTGTGCTTTGCCACAAAAGCTATTCATTTGGAGGCAACAGGTGATTTATCAACGGAAACGTTTCTTGGTGCATTTGCTCGTTTTTTCTCTCGCCGTGGCTGCCCGTCACATTTATATTCGGATAATGGAACAGCTTTTGTCGGTGCAGCAAATTTACTCAAGGTCGAACGAAAACAGTTCTTACCCAATTTGAAGCGCAAATTGCTTGTAAGGAACAGTTTTCAGCCAGTTGAATGGCATTTTATTCCCCCTGGGGCTCCTCATATGGGTGGCTTGTGGGAAGCCGGTGTAAAGAGTGTAAAAACGCATTTACGCAAAATGTCTGGAGTGCAGAGATTTACCTTTGAGGAATTTTCGACGATGCTAACCCGAATTGAGGCTTGTCTCAACTCGAGACCCCTTACTGCCATGAGCGAAAACCCCACTGATTTAAACCCTTTAACTCCCGGACATTTTTTGATTGGGGCGCCTCTCCTGGCACCCCCTGAACCCGACCTTTCTGATCTCTCATTGAGTATATCCAATAGGTGGCAAAAGCTCAAAGTTCTTCACCACCAACTTGCCCAAAGGTGGAAGGAAGAATATCTCAAAGAACTCCATAAGCGTGTTAAGTGGAAATATCCACAAAGAGATTTTGCGATAGGTGATCTTGTTGTTATCCGTCAAGATAATTTACCCCCAAATGAATGGCGACTTGGTCGCATTGTGAAAACCTATGTAGGACCTGACTCTAAGGTCCGCATAGCGAATATAAGAACAGCATTTTTACCCGGCCTATAGTGAAGCTTGTTCTTTTGCCCAATACAGAAACCCACTAATTCGTGTTTTTACTTTTATTTTTTATCCCTTAGCTTAAAATGTCCCGTCGTTTGGAGGTGCACCGTTCCCCAGTCAAGAAGCCAGAGAATTCGGCGCTCGTTGAGGCGAAACCCTCACGCGACGTAAGCCTTCGGGATTGTCGCCTCTGTAAAAGTGAGCATGCATTGCGAAAATGCCTGAAGTTTCGCAAAATGTCGGTGGGGGAGCGGTGGGAAACGGTACGGCGGTACCGTTACTGTTTTAATTGTTTGGCCCACTCCCACATGAAGGACAAGTGCACCAGCAGGGAGCGGTGCGTTGAGTGCTTGTCCGAGCACCACACCCTTCTCCACCGCCACAAGACGGCTAGCACTCACCGAGGTTCTACCTCCACCGTGACTCAAGGAGACGGCAATCCCAGGGCTCAAACGTCAACAAGTCGACGTCGCAAGAGGAATAAGAGGCGCAACTGCCCGAACGGCGCCTCGAACAATAATTGCCCTCATCACCGTTGCTGCAACCCTCAACAACAACAACCGCAACAGCAACCGCAACAACAACTACAACGGCAGCAACAGGCACCAGCATATGTGCCTTACCAAAATACCCCGGCGACAATTGTTATAAATGTCCATTCCTGGCATATTATATAATTTTTTTTTTTTTATTTTATTATTTTTTATTATTTTATTATTTTCTTTTTTTATATATATTATTTTTTTTATTTTATCTAATTTTCTTTTTATTTTATATAAATTGTTATTTTTTTTCTTTTATATTGAATTAAAAAAAACAATAATGAATTACAATTTTTATATTCAAACCCTTTTCTTTTCTCGTACCCTATCTGAATTTTTTGTTTTCAGCCCATAATTTTAACCCGCACTGTCCTTAGCCTTCCTTGTTGCAGTATTGCAAGGAGGGCGGGATGTTTATGCGCATATGTAAACAGCTTACTGAGTCTGTTCAGTGGGCTGTTTCTATGTTATTTGTTTTATCTTTATTTGCTATGTTTTCTATCCTTTTTTTCATTTATTTCTCTCTTTGTTTTTATAAGTCACTTACTCTTGTAAACCCCAACGGTACGTACGGATTGTTTTTGTGAAGAAAAATAAAATCAATTTGTGATTCTATTTTAATTAGAAAAAAAACTAATTGTTGTTTTTTATTATTTTACCCAAATTTCTGAGGGAATATTTCTCGGAAACAGCGACTAAATTCGGCTATGCCGAATCTTATATACCCTTCACCATGGTTGGGAAAAAACTGAAGTTTATATATAGACATATATAAAATGGACATATTTATATACGGACGCCTTTAAGAGGAAATTAACCATTTAGTTTGGAGATAAAACTTGGACTCGGGAAGATTTATGGTTCCAGAAAATAGGTATTTTAAAAAAATGTATGTTTTGGGCATAACTTTTTTGTATCTGAACCGATATTTCCGAGTTTTTCAGCAAATATGTTATACTAAAGATTTTCGATCTTTTGCTATATAAGACGTATCCATAGGTCATAATACTGCTCTAGAATAGTGTTTGTTGTTTGTGTATAAAAGGTGAAGAGGTGAAAGAAAAGAATTTCAACAAATCGTTAAAAGAAACCACTACAACTGCATGTGTTTTATTTCTACAAAATAGTTTGATTTAGCTGGCAAATTTACATTTGGGATTTTATTTCGCTTTTTTATTAGAAATATTTGTAATTTCTTTAGCTTAATTTTAAAAATTTGAAGGAAAATAGTTTATAATTTTTTTTATGAATTATTATAAGTTATGACCTAAAATAGTTGCACTCAAAGGTAAATTATGTATAAAATTTTCTTAATATGTGAGAAATAAAATGGTTTAAAAATCTTTTTATAAATTCTTTTAAATCGGAGCAAAAAAAAGAAATAAAACCGTTTGTATTTTGTTTGTATCAGAGGGTTTTTATACAAATTTTGATGTTCTTAGGCTATTTATGGATCATTTAATTATTAATATAAAATTTTATTTAAATTAATTATTAAATGTAAAAAAAAACAAAAAATAAACAAAAAAAAAAATCTTAACGAACCCGCGACCCTTCCACCTGTGGTGAAAGGTATAAAAACGTTTGTATCAGAGGGTTTTTATAAAAATGTTGATGTTTTTAGCCTATTTATGTATTATTTAATTATTAATATAAAATTTTATATAAATTAATTATTAAATGTTAAAAAAAAACAAAAATAAGCAAAAAAAAAAGTCTTAAGAAAATAATAAAAAAAAAATGTACAAAAAAAAGTGAATTGACCTGACCGAGATTTGAACCTCGAACCCCGCGGCCTTAGAGAAAAAAAAAGTATTTGTGACACAGCGTCTAGACAACTGAGCTATTGAAGCTCACACAAAATTATCGTCAATAGAGGTACATATATAAAAGTCTTCGTTCATTAGAGATTTGTTTAGTTTTTATTTAAATGACAAATCTTTATATGTGTGTTGTTTGTGTATAAAAGGTGGAGATAAAAGAAAATAATTTTAATTATTAATATAAAATTTTATATAAATTAATTATTAAATGTTTAAAAAAAAAAAATAAGCAAAAAAAAAGTCTTAAGAAAATAATAAAAAAAATGTACAAAAAAAAGTGAATTGACCTGACCGAGATTTGAACCTCGAACCCCGCGGCCTTAGAGAAAAAAAAGTATTTGTGACACAGCGTCTAGACAACTGAGCTATTGAAGCTCACACAAAATCATCGTCAATAGAGGTACATATATAAAAGTCTTCGTTCATTAGAGATTTGTTTAGTTTTTATTTAAATGACAAATCTTTATATGTGTGTTGTTTGTGTATAAAAGGTGGAGATGAAAGAAAATAATTTTAATTATTAATATAAAATTTTATATAAATTAATTATTAAATGTTAAAAAAAAACAAAAATAAGCAAAAAAAAAAGTCTTAAGAAAATAATAAAAAAAAATGTACAAAAAAAAAGTGAATTGACCTGACAGAGATTTGAACCTCGAACCCCGCGGCCTTAGAGAAAAAAAAGTATTTGTGACACAGCGTCTAGACAACTGAGCTATTGAAGCTCACACAAAATCATCGTCAATAGAGGTACATATATAAAAGTCTTCGTTAATTAGAGATTTGTTTGGTTTTTATTTAAATGACAAATCTTTGTATGTGTGTTGTTTGTGTATAAAAGGTGGAGATGAAAGAAAAGAATTTTAACACATATTAAACAAAGGGATTTTACTGGAAAAATTAGAGGTAGTCCTGGTTTTTTGCTAATATCTCAGCCATTTATTAACCGATCTGTCTGATTTTTAATAGCAAACAGAAATGGATCACATGTAACAGAAATAAAAAAGAATCAAGTCCTCATCATGTCTGGGTTCTTCGGAAAACCCATTTCAACACACAGACGGACAGACGGACATCGTTAAATCAACTTCGCAAGGACCCAGAATATATATACTTTATAGGGTCTAAGATCAATATTGTAGAAATTACAAACGGAATGACAAACTTATATATACCCTTCCACCTATGGTGAAGGGTATAAAAATTATATAAACCACTGTTATATTTGGTTTAAGTTGACAGGGAAAAATATGGTCGAAACCGATGGCATTTAATTCCAGTACCAAGTATCGATTCCCAGCGTTTTCATGATTCTGAAGAATTTAAAATACAAATGAGGATCATATAGTTGAAAATAGTGTTGAAACTAATACTGAGCCGGAATATAATAATGATCACATTTGTACAACCGATATTAAAGATTAATCACCTTCTGTAGAGAAGGAAGAAATTTCAGAGTATCTAAAAAATGGGATGTAGTATGAGCTCCTAGGTAAATGTACTATTTGAACTATTATGACCATGAAAAGCTGTGAATGTCGTTAGTTTGTTACAACATGCACAGCTCAGTATTATGACTAGATTTTTTACTTCCTTCTTATCTTTACCTTGTAGTGACCGTTTTAGTAAAATATTTTCTTAATTAAAATTGTCGTTTCTTAGTTTTACATACACATATTACCCCTATTGGTATAATGAGATTCACAAAATCTTAATTTTTTTTTGTTATTGTCCCCCCAAACATTTTTTTTTAAATCCATGTAAAAATTTTTACAGGCCTACGATTGATTACTAAAGTCTTATAAACAAGTATGTTGTTGGAGTGCTGCAATATTTTAAACTTTTTGCTTCGCAACATGTTCGTTCCAACATGTATATCATGATAATCGCTACTGGATTGAAAGCGAATATACTACACAATACATATAACACTCAAGAAAAATTAGTAAACATTCGTAAACGTATACGTTAATAAATATAACAAATATATTTATTGGGTGTTTTGATGCCTAAAGTCTAAAAATAAATCAATAAATAAATTCCTAGTTATATAAAATTGGACCTGAGTTGGTTGTATCACATGGACCGCTTTAGAAAAATAGGTTATGTCTAATCAGTCTGGAGCTGTACTTTTTCACTTTTTTTACAAGTCTATAATAATCATTATAATCATTCAAACAGAAGTCCATAAAATTCTCTGCAAATTATAAGCTAGAAAAGGGGAAGTTGAAATTTAAATAAATCTTCGTATAATTTTATTTATTGGCCTTTGGCTCTCGAATTTATTCAAAGGTAATTATAATTATATTTTCAAATGGCCTAATCATTTTTACATATTCTAAAGCCTATGTTTCTCCAAACTATTTATTTTCCACCATAACCTTAAAACTAGTGAGTCTCAAAAGTCTTACAGTGAGAGTTGCTCGGAAAGAAGAGTAGAAAAATCATCTAAACTACGTCATTATTTGTTCTGTTTATTTGCCTACGCCAACTATACGGCATCGAAAGCCAATGCATATTAATTAGCAACACAACGTAAATCAGATCTTCGAAATTTAATTAATACGTTTAAAAAGGGGAAGACATTTCAATAAAAAACTTCAAGGAAATATTAAAAAAATAACAAAATATTTAAAATATAATAATTTAAGTAGAAAATAGTCATTACCTACCAGGCGACAAATGGCATTTTCAACATAGAAGATCTTTTAATTGGTTGTGTAAGTGATTCAATTTTTTTTGGCACTAAACATACAAAATTTTCTACGATTCTTAAAATCCTGAATATTGAAGCCAAAATCAAGTCTTAAAACCCAATAACATACCTAAAACCTGTGGAATACCCAAAAAGTCTTACAGTGAGAGTTGCTCGGAAAGAGCAACCATAACCTTTAAACTAGTGAGTCTCAAAAGTCTTACAGTGAGAGTTGCTCGGAAAGAAGAGTAGAAAAATCATCGAAACTACATCATCATTTGTTCTGTGTTTTGCCTACGCCACCTATACGGTATCGAAGGCCAATGCATATCAATTAGCAACATATACCGAACACAACGTAAAGCAGAACTTCAAAATTTAATTAATAAGTTCAAAAAGGGGAAGACATTTTAATTTAAAACTTCAGGAAAATATTTAAAAAACACAAAATATTTAAAATATAATAATTTAAGTAAAAAAATAGTCATTTCCTGCCAGACGACAAAGAGCATTTTCAACATAGAAGATCTTTTAATAAGTTTTTAGTGATTAATTTTTTTTGGCATTAAACATACATACGATTCTTAAAATCCTGAATATTGAAGCAAAAATCAAATCATAAAACCCAATAACATACCTAAAACCATATAAAACAAGTTAAACCTTTAAAATAACTAATCTTATAACTTTCTATCTAAATCACAAAATATCACAGCTAGCTAAATATTGCTGGGATGGTATCCAGTTTTGATTGATATTAGATGTGTTCGACGTACGTTACCGTGGGTGCCCGCGGGAACCCAATCTTACCAGAAAGCGTTTCTTGTAACCAAAATTGGGTAAATGAGAGCGTTCATGAGAGAGTGATTTTGTTTCTCTTTTTATCAGAACTTACCGAGAGCTAACTCTGTTTATATTTTTTTTTCTTTATTTTTTTTGTGTGTATAATTTGTGAGAATTTTCGATGGTTTAAATAATTTTAACCCATTATTTTTTCGATTTCAGTTTCAACGCATTATTATATATTCAAAACAATGCTTTTGATTACCGCAACCAAACCTAAAATTGTTTAAATGTGTACCTCCGGGCTTTTTCTATTATCTATATTTTTATAAAATCGAATCCCATTTTATTTACCAAATATAAAACGGAAAATTTTACAAAGGGTTTTATATTCACATCTCAAAGGATTTAATCCATTTTAAAGAGTCTTCTGATGCCAATTAAATTAGTATCAGTAATATAATCAATTTGTATTTATTAGCCCATAATATTTTTAAAATTTGGTTTACTTTGTCTTTAATTACCTTGCCAATTAGTATTTACATTTCAAAGGATAAACTCACTTTTTAGAACCGTTAATCATTAGTGTTTGTAGTTGTTAAGTTAATCTTTTTTTTCCAATACCACAAAAAAAAATATTTGAAAATGTATAAAGAAAAAAATTTTTAATTAATTAAATATTCTTTAGGTTTAGTTTTAATAATTAAGTAAATTTAAGAGCCTTATCCGATGAATAAAACAAAGCATTGTAATATGGATAACTAAATCTTCTAGTGTTTCTTTAATGTGACGAGGGATTAAGATAGGCACAACAGATGGTTCCTAGGAAAATCTATACCTCGCCACTAGGATAAAGGTTACGGGAGGGTATTGAGGCGATAGACTTCACTTACTCCATGAAGTCTCAAAATTATTATCGGATTCCACTTAAATATTGTCTTTTGCTTCTGCTTAGTGTGATGGCCATAAAGGGCATTTATTTATTTTTTTTTGTTATGGTCACCTTGGTTCATTAGTTTGTTTTTTTTTTGTTTGTTCTTCATAAATAAGAGAGTCTATAAAAAAAATCTGTAGTGAAGACTCAGAATTAAGTTTGACAAGATCACGAACCTCCCCTCCCGATTGAAAGCTATCATACTCCATGGCTCCCATCGATATTTTCCAAACATTCCACCTGTGGTAAAATCTATGTTCATTACAACCTCAAGGCATAAGGACATTTAAATCCCAGTATTTTTATTGAATAAGGCTCCATGGCCCTCCTGGCCAACTCTATACATAGCCCATTCCTTTAATTTTTAGAAACATCGAGATATTTGGAATTGGTTTACTCCACTTCTTACAGGATACTGATACAATTTGGGACATATGTATCCCATGGGTCGTCAAAGGTCTAAAAGAGAAATTTTGCTTAGTTTTTAACATTTTTTGTCCGTATTGAAGATCAAGTAATTTTTATTTGATTTGATTTTTATAGACTTTTTCCCTGATTTCAAATTTGGTCTCAAAAAATTTCTATCTGTTTACACTTTTCAAAAATTGTATCTTAAGGATATCTCGTAACTACAGTTAAAACTCGTTTTTTGTCCGAAGTTATTTTAAAATGTTTGTCATATTCGTGATCTGAATACCAAAATTAATTATATAAGATGTGTTATAACAGAAACAAGCAAAAATAAATTATTTCGGCACTACCCTAAACTAATTTGTAGGCTTTGTCCTGTTCACTTACATGTTAATTTGTTTTATTAAACGCTTTAAATGAATAAATTAATAAAATACACATTACTAAATAAAGTAATTTAAACTATTAACAATGACTCATTACTATTTATATTAAAATAATAAAAAAGTAAGCCATTACAGGCAAGTTATTATTATTTGATTCAAAATTAGTAACATATTATAGGTTATACATTATTTTTTTTTGAAAATAATGCTAAATGTAAGGAGTACTCATTACAAAGCAATCTATACAGTAATAATATGTCATTAACATGTTTTTGCTGGGTATTTAGTTGGATTTCAGATCATATAATCATATTATTTATAAATTGTTTAAATGAAAAAAACATGAAAATTTGTATTAGTAAATTATGGAAAATAAATATGGAAAAAAATTCGACAAAAACCAGCAGGATAGAATACAAGTATTTTCACTTTTTGGGTTAATGCTTGATGATTGTCTATTTTATATTGAGTGTTGGAAACAAATTATAAAACCCGAAAACAACACACAATCAGGCTAACATCAACGAAATTTAAAAATTTTTATATTTATCCTCTATTCTTACAGTTTTTGTTTTGAACTTTAACTCCCAAATCATTCACTAAGCAATGCTTATGAAGCCGTTAATTTCAAATGTTTGTTCTAATCAATTTCTAAATCTACAATATAATCTATGCTGATAGTTAATGATTTGGCAATATTTTTATATTACAACTTCTAACTTTATATTATTTTTTGATCACAGATAAAAATAGTTTGCAACTTTGTTGAAAATATTTAAAAACAAATATTAAAATACATTATATAATTTTGTTTTCGAACAGAAAACAAAAACTAAATAAATCGGTGGAAACAAAAAATATACATCTAGAAAAATGAATTTGTACACAAGTGATTGAGGAAAAAATAAAATGAAACGTTTTAAAAGTATTATTATCGGGTGGCTGGTATTTTTCTGTTATTTTTATCTTCTTTATAAAAAAATAAAATATAAAACAAATCAAATTTATAATTTTTATAAAAGTTATATTTTTAGGGCCGTATGCAAAAAAAAATTAACAAATTTTGGTAAAACATTGTTAAGCAAAATTGCTTATCCAAAAACGATTATTAGCTTAACATACCTTTGGTAAACGTTTGGTAACTTTAAATATTTTAAAGTTGAAAGCAACGTACTTTAAACGTATGTTAGTGACATATTGTAAATTAAAATTCTATAAAAATTTTTAATAAAAATAATAAATTGTGAAATGGATACTTTAAGAAGAATTGGGTAAAATTAATTGTGATTGTTGAAAAATTAATGTTAATTGTGTATTATTTTTACAAGTAAACACTATTATCCAAATCGGAAATTATTATCCAAATCGGAAAAAAAATAATATAACTGATTAAAATACATCACAAAGCAATGCAAATGTAAGAAATGTTTTACTGATGTACTTACAATCAAAACAAATCAATACAACTCGTTATTCGAATACTTAAAACATTTCTTCTTAATTTCCTTAATTTAGTTCATTTTGTGATTTTATTTTATAGAATAAGTAAATCGAAGATAATTGCGTAAAAAACATATTATTTTATGTTAAAATAATAAGAACCTTTTTATAGATTTAATTACCCGGCTGAATTAATATTCGTTTTAATGCATCGCTAACCATAAAGTGACAACTGAGTATGACGGCATTGCCAGAACCAAACTATAAAATTCATTAAAACTTTTATTTGTTAAAGTAGAGTTTTTGCATACGAATTTTTAACAAACGTTTGTTAGCCCTAATGTGTTTGTTAACTAATGTGAAAGTTAAAGCTAAAGTAATTTATTTTTTTACATACGGCCCTTATTGTGTAAAACGTAGTTTTTAGTAAAATAACAACAAAAAATGCTTATAAACATTTTTAAGCTAAATATATATTTATAGCAAAACATGCATTAAAATTTGCATATATAGCAGAATTAAAAATATGCATATGTGGCAAAATATGTCAAAATATACGTTAACAAATCTATGTTATTTTCTTACAAATTGTTTTATTGCAAAAATATTTAGTTAACGTTGTTCTCTAGTAAACGTCAACACACATGTATATTAGAGTGACCGCAACTTATATAGGGCAAAAAAAATGTCGGAATCTTGTTCGTCTTAACCCCACAAAACGAATCCCCTTTCCAGATATTGGGATAGCCAAAATTTGAGCCGGATTAAACGACGGTAACACGTGCCGCTCGTCGCTCAAAATTTGAAAAAAACGAATTTTTTGGCCAAAAAGTTGACGTATTGAGCCATAACTCGAGAACGGTAAATAATAAAAACACGCACGATATCACAAAAGATAGCTTATTTTGTTCTTCAAAATTTATGTTATGAACAAAATTGTTGTAACTCTGAGTCAAACCGAGTTACGTCAGCCTTTAGCTCCGAAAACGTGACCTGGTGCCACCAGGAGCATACTTCATATATTATGTTATTATGTGATTAATTTTAATTAATTAATTTAATTTTTATTTCATTTTTAATTAATTTATTTAATTTAATTTTTATTTTATTTTTATTTAAATATATAGAAATCAATTTACCTAGACTCTGAAATGGCATCCACATCAGGTGTACACAGCCGGACCAAGGATAAAATATTTCTTGATGGCTTTCCCATTCACCAGATCATAGGTTGTAAACCACCCTCAAATCGACAAGTTTTGTGTGCTTTATTTTATAATTTACGTACTGTAAAATTAACTCTAAGAGAATCAGCAAAACTTACTATACGAGAGGTGTTAATTTTTTGGCAGAAAGCTCGAATCCCGGCTAAAGATGAGCAAAATGCAATAACAAAGCTTGAAAAACTTCACGTGGAGTGGAGAATTCTTCAAAAAAACAAGAAGAAAACATCGGAAACGACCAAAAACAAATTTAAGCAGTTTGTTGAAAAGTTAGACGAACTTTTTGATATTGCTCATCAAGATGCCTTGACTCTGATGAAATCGGAAGTAGATAAGGCTTTTCTCGTGAAACAGAGGCAGAAGGGCCGTTCAGGTTGCATGTCTGGAGTAGATCGCAAGTTATCTAGAGCTGAAGAAATCAAGGCGCAAAAGGAGCTTGAAAAAATTAACCGACAAATCCAAGAAGAATATTTTGATATTGGTGAGTTTTTATATTATTATTCCAATTTATTATTATTATTTTCTTGATGCTTCTTAGGGACGGATGATGAGTACAATTTCGGAGAAGAAGAAGACAATCAAGAGGACATCATCTACCAGGAGCTTGAAAACTTGGAGGCAATGGACATCCCGGAAGAAGCTGCAGAAGATCCAGGTCCATCTGATAGAAAAAGGATGAAAGTTTCATATGCAAAAGGCGTTCACGAGATTTTAAACATGAAATTGTCAATTTTGTTAGATCGGTGTAAGGTATCCGACAGAAATGCCACGAGAATTTTAATAGCTACACTAGAGGCACTTAACCTTGACCCTCTTAAGTACAAAGTCTCCAAAACTTTCTTACATACTAGAAGGAAAATGTTCAGAGAACAGTATACTAAAATTATTTCAGATAAAATAAACATTTCAGAAAAAGAGGCCGTGGTTGTCCATTGGGACGGTAAACTTTTACCGGGCGTTTTAAAAAATGAGCAATGTGAGCGAATAGCTATTGCTATTTCATACGGCGATAAGGAACAACTGCTGGGAGTTCCTGTAACAGAAAACAGCTCAGGAGAGGAGCAAGCACTTGCCGTATATGAATGCCTACAGCAATGGGGTCTTCCCAACACCGTCAAGGCGATGTGCTTTGATACTACAGCATCCAACACTGGAAGATTTAAAGGAGCATGCGTCATATTGCAGCAAATGTTAGGAAGAAAATTACTGCACCTAGCTTGCCGTCACCATATCTTGGAAATTATGTTAAGAGGCGTATTCGACACAAAAATAGGTTCAACCACGGGACCTCATCCAGACATTTTCAAAAGATTTCTCCTTGCGTGGCCCAAGATAGACAAACAAAAATATGACACAGGTATTAGTGACAATCTAATACAAAAGCAGCTATCTCCAGAATTAATTGCACATGTTACTGCTGAATTCAAAAAGAAATTAACTGAAAACCATCCAAGAGATGACTACAAGGAGCTGTTGCAGTTGGTTCTCGTATTTGTAGGATCACTAGACGGCAATGTTGTGGGTTTTAGAACTCCAGGCGCCATTCATCACGCCAGATGGATGGCAAAGGCTATTTACTGCTTTAAAATATTTATTTTTCGGCGCCAATTTAAGATGTCTAGAGGAGAAGAAAGTTCTGTAAGTGCTATTGCACTTACTCAATGCACTTGGTTCAATGCTCCAAAAGCTCATCTAGCGCCAAAGCAAGACTTAGACATTTTGCGTAGTCTATTAGACTATAAAGAATGTGACAACGACATCGCAGAAATAGCACTCACTAAATTTTCGAATCATTTGTGGTATTTGAATACAGAGTTGGTTGGATTGTCGTTCTTTGATCCCATCATTACAGACGATGAAAAGTTATTAATGGCTAATAAATTGCTCAGTAGCACAGATGAACCATCAGAGCAAGCTAGGGTTGTAAATCCAATAGATAGGAAAGAAAAGTTAGAAGAGTTGGTTGATGGAGGATTAATTTATTTTCTTTCCAAAGAAACGCTTAATTTTTTTGACCGATTTAATATAAAAATAGATTTTCTTAGACAAAATCCAAACACCTGGCCTCAAAATAATAACTTCCAAGATTGAAAATTGTCAAAACATTAAAAGTAGTAAATGATATGGCTGAGCGTGGTATTAAATTAATAACTGACTTCAACGACCTTCTGACAAAAGATGAAGAACAAAAGCAATATGTCCTGCAAGTTGTAAGCAAATGCCGAGCATTGTATCCCGACGTTTCAAAAAGTACTTTAACAAAAGCTCTATAATAAATTGGATAACTATGTAATATTATCGAATATATCCCTGATTTTTATATATTAAAATAAAAATGTTCTTGAATTTAACTGTATTACTTGTGTTTTTTATTACATTTCTACTTTAAACTCAAAAATATACCAAAAAAATTAAAAATTTATCACATAACTAGCTGACCCGGCAAACGTTGTTCTGCCTAGGAATAGGATTACATTATTATCTAGGTAGCTCGCACAAAGTTTGAATATTCTCACAATAATAGTACCCCAGATATGCAATAATAAATTTGTACTTCGTATGGGAGGTGCCACGCCCATTGCTTGGATCCCCCATATTTTTTGGAAGATTATGAATATTATTATCAAAGAAGCTCACACAAAGTTTGAAGACTCCCACTTTAATAGTACCCCAGATATGCAATAATGAATGTTTTCTTCGTATGGGAGGTGCCACGCCCATTGCTTGGATGGCACTCATTTTTTTGGGAGATTATGAGTATTATTATAAAAAAAGCTCACACAAAGTTTGAAGACTCCCACTGTAACAGTACTCCAGATATACAAAAATACATTTTTACTTCGTATGGGAGGTGCCACGCCCATTGTACCCATATAGGTCAATTGTGAATCTAAACCATTCAGGGATCAAATAAAACAGACACAACAAATTTCATCGAAATCGGCCAAGCCGTTAAGGAGGAGTGCAGTCACTAACACACGTACAGGAGAATTATATATATAAAGATAACATAATATATGAAGTATGCTCCTGGTGGCACCAGGTCACGTTTTCGGAGCTAAAGGCTGCCGTAACTCGGTTTGACTCAGAGTTACAACAATTTTGTTCATAACATATATTTTGAAGAACAAAATAAGCTATCTTTTGTGATATCGTGCGTATTTTTATTATTTACTGTTCTCGAGTTATGGCTCAATACGTCAACTTTTTGGCCAAAAACTTCTTTTTTTTCAAATTTTGAGCGACGAGCGACGTGTTACCGTCGTTTAATCGGGCTCAAATTTTGGCTATCCCAATATCTGGAAAGGGGATTCGTTTTGTGGGGTTAAGACGAACAAGATTCCGACATTGATTTTTTGCGGTCACCCTAATGTATATACATGAACTTCATCAGTAGGGGTATCACGTTCTTACTTTCGATGGTGACACAAATAACCATTAATGGATGATAACTTAGTTACTGACTGACCATTTGTGTCAGTTTGGCAACATACGAAGAGAAAGTAAGAGTTTTTAACAATCTTTTATACTTTCCAATGTTCATTGAACATTCATAAGTTATCAAAAATATTTCCTCTTTACACTCACCAAAAAAAGTCTCTAATGGCAACTGAAAATTTTGCTGTTATTACGGGAAATTCTGCTAATTTGAGCCCAGCGGTATTTTTTGCTAATCTTAGCAACACATGTCTGCTGACGTGTAGTACAACGAAATTAGTAGAAAAATTAGTAGCCGCTACTTAATTTTAGTAGACTTTTTGTAAAGTGAAATTTAAAATCTGTTTGCTAAAATCAGCAAAAAAAATTAGTAAAAATATTAGTACAAAGTTTTAGATTTATTTTTTTTATCGAGCATCAAAAATTTTGATATTTTTTAAAAGATGTTTTATACAAAATGAAAAAAAATCAAAGGCTTAAACATGTTAAAAATTGTTAAAACATAAACGAATTTATCATTTTGTTTTAATTTGGTAATTTCTGTTTTGAAAAATATTTTAGTCAATTTTTTTTTACTTTTAAGGTTAAATTTAATTGTTTTTAGGGCTGATTTTTAGAACTAAAAAACCTTTTTAGTGCTATTTTAAGTGGATGTCCTCTTTTTAGACATGAGTCGGTATCTTCACTTCCGATCCCTTTTTTAATCCTATGTAACATTTTAGGGCAATTTAAGTTTGTATGTATAAGTTTAAATTATTAGAAATAACATTTCCTTCAATATCGACTTTTTTAAAATTAGTATTTTTTTTTGCTAATTTTAGCAAATCGGTTTTCAAAAATTTGTAAAATGATTTCTAAAATTAGCAACGAAAGTTTGTAGATATTCTGTAAAAATTCTGTAATTTGTAAAATGTAAATAACAAAAATATTTGCTAAATAATAATTTTTTTACTAAAAATCAGTACAAAAATAGTAAAGTGGGATTGAAACCGTTTACAAATTTTTCTACTAACTTTTTTTTCTGAGTGTAATAAGTAAATTATTATATTTATTGACCTTGTTCCCATTTAAATTATGGGGGGAAAATTCACTGCAACGGAAGAAATATCGTGTCTACCCTATTAAAAATAATTGATATGGTGCCACATATTATGATATCTTATGTTTGATATGTTCTTGTTTAATATGATTTGATTAAAATATTGGTGTTAAAGATTTGTGTGAACTATATATGGTTTGTTACAAATGGATACGAGTTTTGGTCTTGTTGTGTTAAATTATATTACTATATCAGAATTGATACAATTATATATAAAATGTTATAGCGTTGAATATTGATTCAAAATTGTTTTAGAACATTTAAAAAGTTATTAAATGTTGTGAAACAGTTTTTATAAATTTTGTTTGACTAAAAAGTGTCATGAAATTATAAAACCTATTAAAAAGTTAAAGATATTTTTGATAAAAATAAAACCACTTCAGCTCTTACAAGACATCCGAGCATACAAATGATTTATGTTTTATTCCATACCAAGCCTTAAAAAAATTTTACCTGAAATATATTTCCAGCATTGGATATTATTGGTTATCGCTCCAAGAAAAAATTAAACTTAAAGATATTCAAAAATCAAACAATTTGCTACACAAATTAAGTAAAAACTTTACAGGTGACTGTGAAATGTCCTACAATATACACAAATTGTTGCATCTATGTTTATGTGTCAAAATTTGGGGATCACTATGTTGCCCATAGTGATCCCCAAATTTTGACACATAAACATAGATGCACCTTTGCATTTGAATCTCACAATGGATTTTGAAACAAAATTGTTCATAAAAAGAACCATTTGGGGCAGGTAATGTTGAACAATTTAAAAATAGCTGAATGTACTAATCTAATAAAGTATAGATAGAATTATCGATTTTTTTGTAATATCTAATCAAATGTATTGTTTATTTTTGTTACTAAAAAGGATGTGTTTTTATCTCTAAGTGTAGTTTGTTGTTGTTATTAAGGTTATGGTCGTATCCCTAAATGTTCGTTTTAACTACCCGAGTAAAACAGTATATATATAATTATATATAGTTATATATAATTATATATGGTCAAATATATCACCATATATAATTAGATATAATTATATGTGATATTGATTATTTCCAAATTGGTTTATATTGTACCATATATATGGTCCAATATATAATTATATATGCCTTATATAGTTAGATATAATTATATAAGGCTTCATAAAAATATTTTTAATAGATTTTAGTAGATTTCATTGCAACTTAAGTATTGCACAGCTAACATAGGATCACAAAATCATTTTGTTTTTTGTTAAAAGAGCTATATCCATACATTCTATAAATCAACATTTTTACTAATTGTGTATTGTAGTCACACAAGACTTCGTTATTGTGAAAAATTTGAAACTTAAAGCATAGTAAGTTGTTTTTTCTTGTAAAAAAATGTTTCTCAACATCTATTAAAATTTTGTGAAGTTTTTAATACTTAAATAAAAATATTAAAAAGTGTGTGTATAAAAAAAATTTAATACTTAAAAAATTCAAATGGATTTGTTATTGGAGGATATTGTATAAGTTGCCGCAGGTCATGCAGTCAACTTGTGTTAACTCCTATTTAAAAGGATGGAAATTAAAAGGACGATTTGCAAGAGATGTTTGTGAAAGTATTTTTGTTATATATAACAACTAATATCTGCTTTAAATACATGCAGTTTCAAGATCTAGACAACTGCAAAGAAAAATTCTATGAAAATTTTCATATGGATTACAACAGTTTTATGGAACATTTAGGGCGAGTGGAAGGAGTTTTGAACCCCAATAGTGTTAAAGTACAAAACAAATATATTAGCAATAAACAAATTTAAGTTTTTTGGAATCCTCTTGCTATAGATTATTATACGATTATAAATCATATCGTTTTTATATTATATTTTCGTTAAATATTCTGTTTTTGAAAGTTGAAATCAGCATTGAATTATCCTTCATTTGAATATATGTAATTATAGAAGTGAATGTGAAAGGATATTTTAAAGACATTCAATCTTTAAAATTTAAAACTGTTAAATTAGTTTTTGCAATAGGGAATTTTGAAACGGTTTATTCAGAGGAGTTCTTTTTCCTTTTTTCTGATGGGAAATTTACAACTCTAAAAATTTTTTCATTTCTAATTTTAGTATATCCTAGTGTATGACTAGTGTACTTATTCGATTTACAAAAAATATTCACAGATATTTCGCTTGCGGAACACTTCAAAGTCATATAGCTTCAGTATATCGTATAAGCAAGCAACACTCCGGAAAAGTTTTGGAATTTCCCAAATTGTGTTGGTGCAATTGACGGGAAACACGTCCCAATAAAATGTCCCCCGAAGTCTGGTAGTATGTTCTTTAATTACAAGGAAAATAATCAATTGCATTTTAAAAACTAAAGCGTACTTAACTCTCAAAAAAGTTTTTCAGTTGCTGCATGTTACTTGTGCAGGTATGATTTTTTAACTGTAATTATAGTTGCTTTTTTATGCTCTTTTATAAAAATAAAACTTACGAAACTACTGCATTTAGTAAAAGTTGCTTAAATTGGTTATTTGAGTATTACAATAAACAAGAACTAAACAAATACAATTTTTGTAGTAAAAAGTTTTTGGTAGTCATTTAAAAATAAAACATTGTGTTGAGTTTTTAAAATTCTCCTTTAGTTTATAATTGCTATTTTTTATATATTTCTAATATTTGTTATTCGGTAAATTGCAGAATACACTATTCGTACAATTTCTAGTAATTAAATTTTTTCTAATCCAATATTAAGTGTGGAAATGAAAAATTTATCATTTTTAAATGAGGGTTGTGCAAAAACTATGACCATTGCGGACATAATTAAAATTTTCTCAGCAAAAATAATAATATAGGCTAAAATTAAAAGTTTTTACCTCAACAAGGGAAAGGAAGAAGGTAATGCTGTAAAAAAGGTGGTAAAAATCAGATTTTGGGGACAGTGTAATATTACAATTAGCTTATTAATGTAACGCGAACTCTTTTTTGCCATGTTGCAAACATAGACTTTGAAGCTGCGGTCGATTTAAAAAGTCGACAAAGAAAGTTTATAAAAACGTAATTTAAAATTTTAAAAATGCTTGAGGCTACTTATATTCTAGATTAAAATCGGCATTATTCCGAGCGTAAATAAAATCATATAATAATAGAAAAAAGTGTTTTTTGGATCTGCCTGATCCAAAAAGGTAAAAAATTTAGACACTTACTTAAAACGTATTCATGGGTTTTATGATTGTCGTTGTCTTGACAATATTCAAAATTTAAAAAGGGTTATATTTTGTTTTCACTCTTAGTCTTTGCTTTAACTGTAATTTTTGGTCAATTCTATGAAGAAACTCTTTGTGTGATATTATTATAAAAAAGTTTATATAAAAAAAAATCTTTTATAAATCTTCCCGGTGATTATTAGGCGATATCAGTTATGTGTCTTCAATATGATATTGCCCTATCTATCTTCCAAGAGAATTATTTTTGTATTGCTTGGAAGTATTGCTTTCGGAACACGCTTTCTAACAAATTGGGTTATTTCCGCAATACGAAGACGATTGTTGCCGTAATAAAGTTTTTATTCTAGGCAATATGATTGGGGAATTGTTTTCGTATTGCCATGTTTACTGGGTGTAAATATATCTATATATTAGTGTGTGTTGCGCATACATTGGACACATCTGTATATACAGCCAAAAAAGTCCCCGTAGTATGCGATGTATCCAGTAAAATGTCTTCATTTTATGTGCTAGATGAATGAGTTCCTAAGTAACAAAATATCTGTGCATATATAGCTATTTATATTGATAACAAATTTATATACCCGAGTAAAAAAATTAATCCGACATTAATATCGTATTTGATCCTAAAAATGGCAGATCAAATTAAATACAACAAAATATTTGGGGTTTAGAACAGTGATCGGCACTCATAGCCCTCAGGGACCGAACACAATCGGCAATTTACACGTACACTACACGAATGTCAACAAATCTCACAGCAAAGAGCAAAAAAAATACAATTATTTCATTCAGTAGTACGCTAACTTTCAACAGAGCAAGTATATGCCGCTTTGTTGAAGAAATAAAGTACACTCTAAAAATTTGTTTTTTTTATTAAAGGTATTTCTTTTATTGTAGGTATTTATTTTGTTTTTCGTTTTCATTTTAAATTAAAAATGTGGAACGTTGAGTGGGAAGATTTTTTTTTATTTTCTTGAAATATTTTAAATGAGGCAGAGTGCCTTGTATGCAATCAAAAAAATATTATTATCATTATAATGAATTATTTTTATTTTTTATACTAGAAAAAACAAAAACATGAACTATTTTATTTCAGTGAATATGGATATTCTCTTATCGATTAACTCATTTATTAATTTCTTACGGTGTAAAACACCAATACATTCATATTCTCTCTTTCTACCGACCGCTGGTTTAGAAGGATCTGAATTGATCCGAAAAATGGCAGATCATATTAGATCCAGCAATATATTTGGAGATTAAGAAGGATCTCAATTGATCGGTCTTCCGGAGTTATAGTGATGTAATCACTCACTTACACACTGCTGTACATAATGGCGGGCTTTATATACAATTTTGTTTTTATAAATAATTTTATTCGCGAAATATTCCGCGTATTTCGGTCTTACGAAATAATAGTATTCCCGTTCCACCAAATACTAAAATATATCTCAAATAATCCACTTTTATTATATTAACTTACCAAATGGATTAAAATAAATCACTTCAGAGAGTATGCAAAAAGGTACTATCGTTTTATAGCAAGGGTGTCGAAGGCCTATACTCTTTATGCTCATTTGTTTTTGTAAATGCTCTTAGCTATAGGCTGTGTGTTTTAATACACATAGAGCACTCAGCAATAGCAATACGAAATACACAAACAAAATTGCCTTATTAGTTTTTTTTTGTCGTTCTTCACTGTATACACGCAAGTGCAAAGCAACAATACTTTCGTATGCTTTGCTGGTAAACATTGACGACAGCGATCATCAATGTAGATTTTGTTTTTGTTTAACGTATGATATGAAACATCTTTTTCCTTTTTTCTTTGTATGTATTGGTTTTTACAATAAAAAATATTGAATAAAAATTAGTTATTCTTTAAATGTATTGGTGTTTGCTCTTCCATAAGGAACTTTTGGGCACCCCTGTTTTATAGCATTTAGCGTCCGCGAATCAAAAATGAAATGTTGGTCATGAATATCGATAAATAATATATTTTTAGAGAGATTATAAAGCAACTAAAGGACATGAAAAAAATGCCTTGGTTTGACTCTTTGGGTTTGGATGATTTTGGCAATAATGGTTTAACAAAAATATGCCTTTTAGTTGTTTGACGAAACATAATAAAATTAATTTAACATTTGGTTTTTATTTTGTCTTAATATATTTTTAACCATCTTAAAATATACCTTTCGGTATAAATATTTAGTAAAATTATTTTTTGATAATTTATACTAAAATTTGACCCACTTTTAAAGTGCCAAAATTTAAAATGACGTAAAAAAGAATAAATATTTACCATACATATGGATGAAAAATATATTTTTGTAAAGATTATAAAGCAGCTTAAAATCGTGTAAGAGAATATTTTTAATTTGCCTTTTTGGAGCCACGAAAGGGCGCTAAACTTAGAAAATTTGTAGCAAAAATAGTTAAACACAAAAATTTTTTGGATGTTTCAAGAAAAAAAATTAAAAAAAGTTTTTCAAAAAATGATTTCAAGTTTTTTTTAATTGGTCTAGTATATTTTTAATAATCTAAAAAATAAATTATAAATCTTTGTTTTTTGTGGCTTTAATTTAAACATTTTATTTTATTTTGTTGAAAACCTAAAAATTACAAAAGTTTTATGGAGTAAAAAAATAGTATTTTTTTGATGTTTTCAAATTTTATACTATTATCTCAAAGATAATAAGAAGAATAGAACCAATATTTTGCTACAAATTACAAAAAATTGTGTTTTTAAAAATATCTATTTTCATGATTTTTTCTTAAATTTGATGCAAATTTTGTAGTGTTAGAAATTAAAACGATGTTATATAAAAAAATAAAGTTCCCCATTAATACAATATATTTATACAAAAAACACATTTTTGGAAATATTATAAGGTGTTGTGTGAAAAAAAATTTTATTCGACTTATTTGCACCACTAGAGGTTAAGAAGAAATGGGTTTTAATTACGGATAGTGTATTCGAGTGTATTCGTCACGAATAGTGTATTCCAAATACCGAATACTCGGCCGAATAAAAAAAGAACCAAATTCCGATTAAAAAAAGTGCATATTCATAACTTTTTCAATAAAAAGATTACACTTAGGAAACAAATAAACGTTTTTCGACTATAACGCTTCATTTTCGCTAATAGCCAACCCTTTTTTAATAAGTCAATAATTATCTTAAACAAATTTTATTAATTTTTTTTTTTAATCTTGGACTTGTTTCCACTTCTTTTAAATAAGAATTATTGATTTTAGCACATTTTTATAAAACGAATAATTCGGCGAAATAGTGGCAAAATTCGGTATTCGGATGAATAGTAGCAATATTCAGTAAATAGCCAAAATATGCCGAATACCGAATAAGGCCGAATATTTGTGAAATCTCTAGTTTTAGTTGATTCACAAAAATACCAAAAATTCTTTTCTTTAATAATAGTATTTTATGTTTGGTTTTTTAATTTAATATATATTTTTTACCAACCTTAAGATATAATTTTCCATATAAACCTTCAACAATTTTTGTTTCTGGCATTTTAATGTTGGAAACAAAATCAGTTCAACGTGTAAATAAACAAAAAAAAAAACTTAAAAATTATAAGTTTTGCAAGATAGAATGCATTAGTTATTTTTATCTGCTCTTATTAAAATCTGAAAACACTAAAAAAATGCCTCTGTTTGCATTTTATTTACAATCTGTTGTGATATTAAGTTAATGTTTACAGTCATTTATGACTATGGATCTAATCCAAAGTAGACATAGCTTCATTGTCTCAACTCTTTATAACAGTAGGACGTAAGTACGTTTTAGTACTAAAGGGTAGTCCAACCATAATGCACGATGTTAATTGTGAGTCACACCTTAACGTCAAGTTTTTGCCTTACTTAATTTGACATTTCTTTGTTTCAGTATTTGAACAGAGGTACATAATTGAACAGCACGTTGAGATTGTTGGAAAATGGGCGTTCAAATCAAAATGCACTTCGTGATTTTTTGGTCAGCATAATCGACCAAATGTGTCCACAATCGGGGGAATTGTGCGCAAATTTTAGCAAACCGGATCTGCAGGAAATGTGAAAAATGTGCATGCATACCCATTTCGTTCTACGAAAAACATTGCTTTTGTTCGCGATAATGTGGCGGAAGAGCTGTCAACCTCGACTCGTCGTCGGTGTTCGCTATCGCGAGATGATAACTCACTTCTTGTGGCCAGAAATTGAGGATATGGACCTGAACGAAATGTGGTTACAACAGCATAGAACACTTGTCACACAGCCAACGAAACAATGGCTCTTTTGCGCGAGAAATTCAATGGCCGTGTTATCTCACGTCGTGACGATGTAACTTGGCCGCCACGATCATGTGATTTGACACTTCTTTCTTTGGGGATATTTAAAAGAAAAAGTGTACGTCAAGAGCCAGAGGATGAGCCGTGGAAGCCTGAAGAGGAGATTATTCTAGTCGATATCTGCGCGTAGAACATAAGCGAATTACGTGATTCCCATAGAAATGGGCACATTTATAAGCAAATGCAAAACGACTTTGCAACACACAATTGTATAGCTTCTGCAGAAGAAATAAAAATCAAACTGCACAACCTTACAAGCAGATATAGGTGAGTCAAAACTTGTAACAAGTCCAAAATTGTTCTTTATATTTGCATATATATTTCTTTTCAGATCCACCTTCTAGTGGATACCCTTCTAATTGGCCGTTATTCCACAACATTCTCGGTAGCTTTAAAATTTTTATTTTTTTCATCTTTTATATTTTTTTAAAAAAGTTCTAGTGTAAAAAAATATTCATAAGAAAATAAGGAAAATAAATTCGTAATTAATAAAAAATAATTTCATTAAATTGCAAATAAAAAATACTTTATGAAATTTGCATAAAAAAGTATTAAAAATTTTAATACCATTTTTTTATTATTCTATTGTGAACTAAACGTGTTACAAACCTTCGCGAGTAATATTTTTTACGTATTGTTTGACGTTGTCTTACATATTAATTTTCGTAATTATTTTTTTTGTCACCGATGCGTTTGTTTACACAGACAGACAAATTAATTTTTTTTATTACAAAATTTTCCGTAATTTTATTATAATATCCTTTAAATTAAATTTTGTCGGTGTAAAAGTGTTAAGAAAATTTATAAATATTAAATTAATATTATTTTCATTTAATTTATTACAAAATTCCGTCGGGTTGTTTAAAAAAAAGTGATCGTAATTATTTTAAAAACACAATTATATTTTATAGATATTTATATTTATATGTATACATACGTACACCAGTGTTTTTTCTATTCTTCTTTGTGCTCCGAATAAACATTGACTTTTTTAAACAAGCGGTAGTTACAGTATTTTTTAATAATAACTAGGGCTTACATACATACTGCATTGTTTTTTTTCAATTTCATTTAGTACCCTACTGTCTGTTTTGGACTTGAATTGAAAATTATTTTTTTTTTTGTAATTTTATGCAATTTTTTGGTAAATTTAAATTTAAATAACAAATATAATTATAAAATTTGATTATAGTTTTAATGCCCTTAAAGATGAGACATTCAATGTTTTTAATCTGGAAATTCAAAGTGAATAATTGCGAGGTATGTGAGAAAGAGTCAAGGTCACCTACAAAGATTGTATCACCGATTCGGAAAACGCGGAAAAATCAAAACCCAAGGATTTGGACGTGGTCGAGGCTAAATATCGGGCAACTTATCGTGCTAGTGTTGATTGTCTCACATTAATTAGGAAAAAATTGCATGAGCACTCGAAACCAAAGCCAAAGAATCGGATTTAGATCGATTTTTAACGGAAGGGATCGATACTTTATAATGTTCTCGTCATCTTAGGAATTCAGATTTTTCTAAAAATCCTTCTGAACAGAAAGTAAGGTTCACCTTTCGAATACTACCTTCTCTGGAAATAGGTTTTGCGTTTTGTGTAAAAATCGGGCTTTTTCTCAGGTCTTGTCGTCGTTTTCAAAATTTATCAGTGGCTGATAGATATACTACGGTGACTATAACTACCCTGTAGGAAGCCTGGGGTCAAGTGTCTACAAGTCATCACTTTTGTCGACTATTCGGGTGACTTTTTGGTGACATGTCCACAAAGCGTCTATACTTTTCACATTCCTTTTTTGCAGCTGGGCTTGTTCTTGTTTTTTTTATTCTTTTATTTTGTTGAAAATACATGTGTATAGCTGCATGCAAAATTAAAGCTTTTAATAAAATATAAATGAGCTATAATGAAAAATAAAAGTTAAATATACAAATTTGAACAAAATATTTAATGAGCAAAAGACATTACAAAAAACTTGTGAAAAAAACAATCAATTTAGTGAAAATTGCAACTCTAGAGATTTTGTGGAGCCTGATGAAAATTTTACGGAGCCTGTGGAGGATTTTGTGCGGTCTTTTGAAGATTTGTCTACTCCAAAATTAAATTTGCGCAATTTTTTTTTTACTTTAATGAAATTTATAAAAAAAATTGTATCTAATTTTACAAAATAAATGCACCTTTTTAATCTTATTTCCTTCATAGTGTGGAAATCAAGTAAAAAGTTCCAAGAGTGTAGACTAGAATTACTAAAATGTACTAGTGAATATCTGGTTCCAATGTCAACACCTAGTCAATAGTTGTGTAGATTCGCAATGACACGCTCATGTTAAATGTCTACAGCAGAAAGCGTTGGCTGGGGCGTGATAAGTCAGTAGTACTGGTGACAAAGTCAATAGTGAATCATTACAGTTTCACTATCGACCTTTCCTACAGGGTATATAAGGTATTCGTTGCAAGCGGACGTGTGATTGACTGTACTCCAAACAAATAACGTTTAAACCTTTAAAACAAGTTCAAAAAAATTTTAAAAAATTTAAAAAAAATTGCAAAAAAAAAAAAAACCAAACAATAAAAATACATTTAAATTTCTTTCTGGAAAGTGAAAATTATATAAAATATTCAACATATTTAAACTTTTTTTTTCTTTTCTGGCTTTTTTCTATTGCTAAAAATAAACAAAAAGAAAAGAAAAAGAAAATCTATATAAAAAAACGAATTTAAATAAAAGAAAAACACTAAGTGACATTGTGACTACTACAAACCATATATGTAGCCAATGTAACAGGAGAGCATGTTAAGTGTCATAAATGTGGATGTAGGTTCCACTTCTCGCCCTGCGCGACCGTTTCAGAGTCTACATATAATAGTATGACTACTGAAAGAAAATCAATGTGGAAATGCCATATATGCGCCCTGCGCGACCGTTTCAGGGTCTACATATAATAGTATGACTGCTGAAAGAAAATCAATGTGGAAATGCCATAAATGCAGAGGAGAAAAATGTAAATCCCCTAACAATTCGTACCATTTTATGCAGAATCAAGAAAAACAACAAGATGATCAACAGAAAAATAAACAGCAAGAAGAAGTTAATAGTCAGGGTGGTGGAAACTTGGGTACTTAGAGATTTAGAGACTCTCCCAATTCTGGCATTGCCTATGCCAACTTATCAAAAGACCTGAATGAGTTAAAAAGTAGTATACAACAACTAAATAATTTTTTAACGTCTTCGCGTAAATCATTACATGATGAGATGTCTAGTTCATTTGCAAAATTGGCAGAAAGTATGGCATTCTTAGCTACAGAGGTCAATGACCTTAAAGAACAAAACAAGGAAAAAGACCTTCGCGCTCAACATATGGAAAATAGAGTCAATACATTAGAGCAAAAACTTTTAAGTATGGGCGTAGAAATAAAAAACATGCTAAATAATGATATACACGAACTTGATGTTATTAAAACAATAGCCGCCTCTGTTGATGTGAATATACAAGACACTGATATAAGTAATGCTTATAGAATGAAAAAGCAAAACAAAATAATAATTAAATTTTGCTCTTTAAATAAAAAAATAGAGCTAATGAGTAAAATACGTGGTCACAGAGTAGAAACAAAAATATTTAACAATGTAACAACAACCAACGATGTTAATGACGTCAGAAGTAACAAATTTTATGACAATAGCAATGGAGAATACGTCTATATCAATGATCAATTATCTCCCCATAACCGTCGGCTTCTTTGGCAAGCCAAAATTTTGGCTTTGGAATGAGGAAGGAAATTTGTCTGGGTACAAAATGGAGACATGTTTGCAAAAAAATGAAAACTCTTCAGCTTTACATATGTTAAAATTCATGTGATATTAAACAAATAATGTAATAATAATAAACACATTTCAGAATTAACATTAATACAATTTGAAAATTAAAATAAACAATATATTTCACTTTTTTTTTCTGTTATCAAATAAATATGAATAATATAATCACAGAAGAAATTGACAATTTTAGTTACACTTATACGAAATATTTAAGTAAAACCATTTCCCTTATTTATTTAAATATTCGTTCTTTGCGCAGAAACTTTAACACTTTTTTAGCAACAATCTATGGTGTAATAAATTATATTGAAGTACTACTTGTTGAAACAAACATAAACGATAATGAAAACAATTTCTACAATATACATGGTTTTAATTCGACGTTTTTAAACAGAGCAGGAAGAGGAGGAGGAGAAGTAGCAGTCTAGTCTAAAGAAAAGATACAATATACAAATTTATCAGTCAATTCGGCTTCTTTTGCTGATTGCAAAACGTTCATACGCAATCAACACAAGAATAAATTGTGTTTGCGTTCAAACGCTGAATATACTCCAACACACATATTTGTTGATGATTTTAAATCAATCAAACGACGTGCAAATTGTTTTGTCACTGATTTATAATCATCAGTCGTTGTTAAACCATTGATTTTATTCTGTTCATTCGAGCCAGCAATAATTATTTTGATGTAGAATAAATCAGAAATAACAACAAACAACGTGTATAAGTGTAATCATAATTAAAACAAAATAGTTTCTTATCTATAAAAAGGGGGTGGTTTTGTAAAAAAACATAAACATATACGTTTTTTTAGAATTTTTATGAGGAATACCAAAAATATTGTTCTTTGTGAATATTTTTTTTTTAATTTAGGTCGACATCTCAGGCTTGCCCAATCCGGTTAAAGTTAAATATTGCCTAATTTTCCAATCAAAATAGATGAAAAAAAAATTAGACAATATTTGAATGTTTCCGGATTAGGCAAGTCTGAGATATCGACCTAAATTTTTTAAAAAAAAATATATTTTTATTTCACAAAGAAGAATATTTTTAGTATTGTATTACTAATAAAAATTCTAAAAAAAGCGGGTTTAAGTCCCACCCTAATGTGTGTTTCTATTTTGTTGTAATTATGAATAAACTCATATGCGTTGTTTGTTGTTTTTTCTGATTAATTCAACGCTGACTTTTTGTTGAGTGATTACATTTGCAGTAAACATAATCGACATAATCCACACTGATCCCAATTACGCGTTCAGTAACATGATGCTGATTTTATTCTACAGTGAATTTTGTTGAATTATTAAATGTGAACAAGAATTTTTGTGTATGATAAATCAAGAAAAAAGTTGATTTTGCAGTTCTCTGATCTACATACACCAACTGAAAACATTTCTCTCTTAGCTATCTATCGCCCACCATCTCTTAATGTTAATAACTTTATCGAAGAATTAAATGAGTTACTCAATACAACAAAAAGACAATATGATCATGCTCTTAAGACTCTATACCCTTTTTTACAATAAAAAATATTGAATAAAAATTAGTTGTTCTTTAAATGTATTGGTGTTTGCTCTTCCATAAGGAACTTTTGGGCACCCCTGTTTTATAGCATTTAGCGTCCGCGAATCAAAAATTAAATGTTGGTCATGAATATTGATAAATAATATATTTTTAGAGAGATTATAAAGCAACTAAAGGACATGAAAAAAATGCCTTGGTTTGACTCTTTGGGTTTGGATGATTTTGGCAATAATGGTTTAACAAAAATATGCCTTTTAGTTGTTTCACGAAACATAATAAAATTAATTTAACATTTGGTTTTTATTTTGTCTTAATATATTTTTAACCATCTTAAAATATACCTTTCGGTATAAATATTTAGTAAAATTATTTTTTGATAATGTATACTAAAATTTGTCCCACTTTTAAAGTGCCAAAATTTAAAATTACGTAAAAAAGAATAAATATTTACCATACATATGGATGAAAAATATATTTTTGTAAAGATTATAAAGCAGCTTAAAATCGTTTAAGAGAATATTTTTAATTTGCCTTTTTGGAGCCACGAAAGGGCGCTAAACTTAGAAAATTTGTAGCAAAAATAGTTAAACACAAAAATTTTTTGGATGTTTCAAGAAAAAAAATTAAAAAAAGTTTTTCAAAAAATGATTTCAAGTTTTTTTTAATTGGTCTAGTATATTTTTAATAATCTAAAAAATAAATTATAAATCTTTGTTTTTGTGGCTTTAATTTAAACATTTTATTTTGTTGAAAACCTAAAAATTACAAAAGTTTTATGGAGTAAAAAAATACAAAAAATAGTATTTTTTTGATGTTTTCAAATTTTATACTATTATCTCAAAGATAATAAGAAGAATAGAACCAATATTTTGCTACAAATTACAAAAAATTGTGTTTTTAAAAATATCTATTTTCATGATTTTTTCTTAAATTTGATGCAAATTTTGTAGTGTTAGAAATTAAAACGATGTTATATAAAAAAATAAAGTTCCCCATTAATACAATATATTTATAAAAAAACACATTTTTGGAAATATTATAAGGTGTTGTGTGAAAAAAAATTTTATTCGACTTATTTGCACCACTAGAGGTTAAGAAGAAATGGGTTTTAATTACGGATAGTGTATTCGAGTGTATTCGTCACGAATAGTGTATTCCAAATACCGAATACTCGGCCGAATAAAAAAAGAACCAAATTCCGATTAAAAAGTGCATATTCATAACTTTTTCAATAAAAAGATTACACTTAGGAAACAAATAAACGTTTTTCGACTATAACGCTTCATTTTCGCTAATAGCCAACCCTTTTTTAATAAGTCAATAATTATCTTAAACAAATTTTATTAATTTTTTTTTTTAAATTTTGGACTTGTTTCCACTTCTTTTAAATAAGAATTATTGATTTTAGCACATTTTTATAAAACGAATAATTCGGCGAAATAGTGGCAAAATTCGGTATTCGGATGAATAGTAGCAATATTCAGTAAATAATAATTCGGCGAAATAGTGGCAAAATTCGGTATTCGGATGAATAGTAGCAATATTCAGTAAATAGCCAAAATATGCCGAATACCGAATAAGGCCGAATATTTGTGAAATCTCTAGTTTTAGTTGATTCACAAAAATACCAAAAATTCTTTTCTTTAATAATAGTATTTTATGTTTGGTTTTTTAATTTAATATATATTTTTTACCAACCTTAAGATATAATTTTCCATATAAACCTTCAACAATTTTTGTTTCTGGCATTTTAATGTTGGAAACAAAATCAGTTCAACGTGTAAAGAAACAAAAAAAAAACTTAAAAATTATAAGTTTTGCAAGATAGAATGCATTAGTTATTTTTATCTGCTCTTATTGAAATCTGAAAACACTAAAAAAATGCCTCTATTTAGCATTTTATTTACAATCTGTTGTGATATTGAGTTAATGTTTACAGTCATTTATGACTATGTATCTAATCCAAAGTAGACATAGCTTCATTGTCTCAACTCTTTATAACAGTAGAACGTAAGTACGTTTTAGTACTAAAGGGTAGTCCAACCATAATGCACGATGTTAATTGTGAGTCACACCTTAACGTTAAGTTTTTGCCTAACTTAATTTGACATTTCTTTGTTTCAGTGTTTGACAAATTCATAATTGAACATAATTGAAATCACTTCGTGATTTTTTGGTCAGCATAATCGACCAAATGTGTCCACAATCGGGGGAATTGTGCGCAAATTTAAGCAAACCGGATCTGCAGGAAATGTGAAAAATGTGCATGCTCACCCATTTCGTTCTAAGGAAAACATTGCTGTTGTTCGCGATAATGTGGCGGAAGAGCTGTCAAACTCGACTCGTCGTCGGTGTTCGCTATCGCGAGATGATAACTCACTTCTTGTGGCCAGAAATTGAGGATATGGACCTGAACGAAATGTGGTTACAACAGCATAGAACACTTGTCACACAGCCAACGAAACAATGGCTCTTTTGCGCGAGAAATTCAATGGCCGTGTTATCTCACGTCGTGACGATGTAACTTGGCCGCCACGATCATGTGATTTGACACTTCTTTCTTTGGGGATATTTAAAAGAAAAAGTGTACGTCAAGAGCCAGAGGATGAGCCGTGGAAGCCTGAAGAGGAGATTATTCTAGTCGATATCTGCGCGTAGAACATAAGCGGATTACGTGATTCCCATAGAAATGGGCACATTTATAAGCAAATGCAAAAAGACTTTGCAACACACAATTGTATAGCTTCTGCAGAAGAAATAAAAATCAAACTGCACAACCTTACAAGCAGATATAGGTGAGTCAAAACTTGTAACAAGTCCAAAATTGTTCTTTATATTCGCATATATATTTCTTTTCAGATCCACCTTCTAGTGGATACCCTTCTAATTGGCCGTTATTCCACAACATTCTCGGTAGCTTTAAAATTTTTATTTTTTTCATCTTTTATATTTTTTTAAAAAAGTTCTAGTGTAAAAAAATATTCATAAGAAAATAAGGAAAATAAATTCGTAATTAATAAAAAATAATTTCATTAAATTGCAAATAAAAAATACTTTATGAAATTTGCATAAAAAAGTATTAAAAATTTTAATACCATTTTTTTATTATTCTATTGTGAACTAAACGTGTTACAAACCTTCGCGAGTAATATTTTTTACGTATTGTTTGACGTTGTCTTACATATTAATTTTCGTAATTATTTTTTTTTGTCACCGATGCGTTTGTTTACACAGACAGACAAATAAATTTTTTTTGTTACAAAATTTTCCGAAATTTTATTATAATATCCTTTAAATTAAATTTTGTCGGTGTAAAAGTGTTAAGAAAATTTATAAATATTAAATTAATATTATTTTCATTTAATTTATTACAAAATTCCGTCGGGTTGTTTAAAAAAAAGTGATCGTAATTATTTTAAAAACACAATTATATTTTATAGATATTTATATTTATATGTATACATACGTACACCAGTGTTTTTTCTATTCTTCTTTGTGCTCCGAATAAACATTGACTTTTTTAAACAAGCGGTAGTTACAGTATTTTTTAATAATAACTAGCGCTTACATACATACTGCATTGTTTTTTTTTCAATTTCATTTAGTACCCTACTGTCTGTTTTGGACTTGAATTGAAAATTATTTTTTTTTTGTCATTTTATGCAATTATTTGGTAAATTTAAATTTAAATAACAAATATAATTATAAAATATGATTATAGTTTTAATGCCCTTAAAGATGAGACATTCAATGTTTTTAATCTGGAAATTCAAAGTGAGGAATCGCGGGGTATGTGAGAAAGAGTCAAGGTCACCTACAAAGATTGTATCACCGATTCGGAAAACGCGGAAAAATCAAAACCAAAGGATTTGGACGTGGTCGAGGCTAAATATCGGGCAACTTATCGTGCTAATGTTGATTGTCTCACATTAATTAGGAAAAAATTGCATGAGCACTCGAAACCAAAGCCAAAGAATCGGATTTAGATCGATTTTTAACGGAAGGGATCGATACTTTATAATGTTCTTGTCATCTTAGGAATTCAGATTTTTCTTAAAATCCTTCTGAACAGAAAGTAAGGTTCACCTTTCGAATACTACCTTCTCTGGAAATAGGTTTTGCGTTTTGTGTAAAAATCGGGCTTTTTTCTCAGGTCTTGTCGTCGTTTTCAAAATTTATCAGTGGCTGATAGATATACTACGGTGACTATAACTACCCTGTAGGAAGCCTGGGGTCAAGTGTCTACAAGTCATCACTTTTTTCGACTATTTGGGTGACTTTTTGGTGACATGTCCACAAAGCGTCTATACTTTTTACATTCCTTTTTTGCAGCTGTGCTTGTTCTTGTTTTTTTTTATTCTTTTATTTTGTTGAAAATACATGTGTATAGCTGCATGCAAAATTAAAGCTTTTAATAAAATATAAATGAGCTATAATGAAAAATAAAAGTTAAATATACAAATTTGAACAAAATATTTAATGAGCAAAAGACATTACAAAAAACTTGTGAAAAAAAACAATCAATTTAGTGAAAATTGCAACTCTAGAGATTTTGTGGAGCCTGATGAAAATTTTACGGAGCCTGTGGAGGATTTTGTGCGGTCTTTTGAAGATTTGTCTACTCCAAAATTAAATTTGCGCAATTTTTTTTTTACTTTAATGAAATTTATAAAAAAAATTGTATCTAATTTAACAAAATAAATGCACCTTTTTAATCTTATTTCCTTCATAGTGTGGAAATCAAGTAAAAAGTTCCAAGAGTGTAGACTAGAATTACTAAAATGTACTAGTGAATATCTGGTTCCAATGTCAACACCTAGTCAATAGTTGTGTAGATTCGCAATGACACGCTCATGTTAAATGTCTACAGCAGAAAGCGTTGGCTGGGGCGTGATAAGTCAGTAGTACTGGTGACAAAGTCAATAGTGAATCACTACAGTTTCACTATCGACCTTTCCTACAGGGTATATAAAGTATTCGTTGCAAGCGGACGTGTGATTGACTGTGCTCCAAACAAATAACGTTTAAACCTTTAAAACAAGTTCAAAAAAATTTTAAAAAATTAAAAAAAAATTGCCAAAAAAAACCAAACAATAAAAATACATTTAAATTTCTTTCTGGAAAGTGAAAATTATATAAAATATTCAACATATTTAAACTTTTTTTTTTCTTTTCTGGCTTTTTTTCTATTGCTAAAAATAAACAAAAAGAAAAGAAAAAGAAAATCTATATAAAAAAACGAATTTAAATAAAAGAAAAACACTAAGTGACATTGTGACTACTACAAACCATATATGTAGCCAATGTAACAGGAGAGCATGTTAAGTGTCATAAATGTGGATGTAGGTTCCACTTCTCGCCCTGCGCGACCGTTTCAGAGTCTACATATAATAGTATAACTACTGAAAGAAAATCAATGTGGAAATGCCATAAATGCGCCCTGCGCGACCGTTTCAGGGTCTACATATAATAGTATGACTGCTGAAAGAAAATCAATGTGGAAATGCCATAAATGCAGAGGAGAAAAATGTAAATCCCCTAACAATTCGTACCATTTTATGCAGAATCAAGAAAAACAACAAGATGATCAACAGAAAAATAAACAGCAAGAAGAAGTTAATAGTCAGGGTGGTGGAAACTTGGGTACTTAGAGATTTAGAGACTCTCCCAATTCTGGCATTGCCTATGCCAACTTATCAAAAGACCTGAATGAGTTAAAAAGTAGTATACAACAACTAAATAATTTTTTAACGTCTTCGCGTAAATCATTACATGATGAGATGTCTAGTTCATTTGCAAAATTGGCAGAAAGTATGGCATTCTTAGCTACAGAGGTCAATGACCTTAAAGAACAAAACAAGGAAAAAGACCTTCGTGCTCAACATATGGAAAATAGAGTCAATACATTAGAGCAACAACTTTTAAGTATGGGCGTAGAAATAAAAAACATGCTAAATAATGATATACACGAACTTGATGTTGATATACACGAACTTGATGTTGCCTCTGTTGATGTGAATATACAAGATACTGATATAAGTTATGCTTATAGAATGAAAAAGCAAAACAAAATAATAATTAAATTTTGCTCTTTAAATAAAAAAATAGAGCTAATGAGTAAAATACGTGGTCACAGAGAAGAAAGAAAAATATTTAACAATGTAACAACAACCAACGATGTTAATGACGTCAGAAGTAACAAATTTTATGACAATAGCAATGGAGAATACGTCTATATCAATGATCAATTATCTCCCCATAACCGTCGGCTTCTTTGGCAAGCCAAAATTTTGGCTTTGGAATGAGGAAGGAAATTTGTCTGGGTACAAAATGGAGACATGTTTGCAAAAAAATGAAAACTCTTCAGCTTTACATATGTTAAATTCATGTGATATTGAACAAATAATGTAATAATAATAATGTAATAATAATACACAGTTCTGAATTAACATTAATACAATTTGAAAATTAAAATAAACAATATATTTCACTTTTTTTCTGTTATCAAATAAATATGAATAATATAATCACAGAAGAAATTGACAATTTTAGTTACACTTATACAAAATATTTAAGTAAAACCATTTCCCTTATTTATTTAAATATTCGTTCTTTGCGCACTTTTTTAGCAACAATCTATGGTGTAATAAATTATATTGAAGTAATAATACTTGTTGAAACAAACATAAACGATAATGAAAACAATTTCTACAATATACATGGTTTTAATTCGACGTTTTTAAACAGAGCAGGAAGAGGAGGAGGAGAAGTAGCAGTCTAGTCTAAAGAAAACATACAATATACAAATTTATCAGTCAATTCGGCTTCTTTTGCTGATTGCAAAACGTTCATACGCAATCAACACAAGAATAAATTGTGTTTGCGTTCAAACGCTGAATATACTCCAACACACATATTTGTTGATGATTTTAAATCAATCAAACGACGTGCAAACTGTTTTGTCACTGATTTATAATCATCAGTCGTTGTTAAACCATTGATATTATTCTGTTCATTCGAGCCAGCAATAATTATTTTGATGTAGAATAAATCAGAAATAACAACAAACAACGTGTATGAGTGTAATCATAATTAAAACAAAATAGTTTCTTATCTATAAAAAGGGGGTGGTTTTGTAAAAAAACATAAACGCTATATGTATGTTAGGGTGGGTCTAAAATACGTTTTTTAGAATTTTTATGAGGAATACCAAAAATATTGTTCTTTGTGAATATTTTTTTTTTTAATTTAGGTCGACATCTCAGGCTTGCCCAATCCGGTTAAAGTTAAATATTGCCTAATTTTCCAATCAAAATAGATGAAAAAAAACAAAATTAGACAATATTTAAATTTTTCCGGATTAGGCAAGCCTGAGATATCGACCTAAATTTTTTTTCCAAAAAAATATTTATATTTCACAAAGATGAATATTTTTATTACTAATAAAATTTCTAAAAAAGCGGATTTAAGTCCCACCCTGTTAAATGTAACTAATGCTTTAATTTATACACGAAATGCATATATGTATATAAAACAATTTCATATTATTCAACGCCAACGTACGGTTTCAACGGTTGTTTTCATACCATTCATTGTCAACAATAATTATTATAGAATAAATAAAAAAACAAAACAACGTGTGTGTGTATTCATAATTGAAACAAAATAGTTTCTTATCTATAAAAAGGGGATGATTTTGTGGAAAAACATTCATATATGTTATATGTATATTAGGCTGGGTCTCAAATCCGTTTTTTTAGAATTTTTATTAGTAATACCAAAAATATTATTCTCTGTGAAATTTATTTTTTTTTTAGTTTAGGTCGATATCTCAGGCTCTCCCAATCCGGTTAAAGTTAAATATTGCCTAATTTTCCAATCAAAATAGATGAAAAAAAATTTAGACAATATTTGAATGTTTCCGGATTAGGCAAGTCTGAGATATCGACCTAAATTTTTAAAAAAAAAATAAATTTTTATTTCACAAAGAAGAATATTTTTAGTATTGTATTACTAATAAAAATTCTAAAAAAAAGCGGGTTTAAGTCCCACCCTAATGTGTGTTTCTATTTTGTTGTAATTATGAATAAACTCATAAGCGTTGTTTGTTGTTTTTTCTGATTAATTCAACGCTGACTTTTTGTTGAGTGATTACATTTGCAGTAAACATAATCGACATATGGTCCACACTGATCCCAATTACGCGTTCAGTAACATGATGCTGATTTTATTCTACAGTGAATTTTGTTGAATTATTAAATGTGAACAAGAATTTTTGTGTATGATTAAATCAAGAAAAAAGTTGATTTTGCAGTTCTCTGATCTACATACACCAACTGAAAACATTTCTCTCTTAGCTATCTATCGCCCACCATCTCTTAATGTTAATAACTTTATCGAAGAATTAAATGAGTTACTCAATACAACAATAAGACAACATGATCATGCTCTTAAGACTCTATACCTAGATATGTTATCGTCAAATGGTATGCATTGTGTTATTAACGAATGTACAAGAGAAGACGCAAATAAAAACACTGCATTGACCACATACTTATTGGAAGCAAAAACATAAACACACACATATATGCATCAATAGAAAAAACAACTATATCTGATCATTATTCTCTTATGTGTTGCCTCTCTGTGAATAAATCTGTTTATACCCCAGTAATAAATTATACACAAGGTAGAAAAATATGTTATTATAAAGTAAGGCAACAGATGTGTATAACCAAATGGCACGAAGTAATTAACCAACCAAACCCAGATGTAATGTTCAATTTGTTAAATGAAAAATTCAATAATATATATAAAAATTCGGAGATTAATAGCCAAAAAAAGAAAAACAGAATCAAAAATCCGTGGATGAACGAAAATTTACTAAAATGTTGTGCAACTAGGGATAAACTTTATAAAAAAATGGCTCCCAAATAGAAATAACAAATTAAATGAATTTAATTATAAAAAATATAGAAATGCGTTAAATAAAGCAATAAATTATACGAAAAATTGCTACTATAAAAATAAATTTTATGAAAACCGTAATAATATACGCGTAATGTGACAAATAATAAATGAAATAATTGGTAAGAAATCGAATACTATTGATGAAATAATACTAAGAAATTTCAAAAATCTGAATTTGTCAGAAATATGCGACAACTTTGCTGTAAACTTTAAAGAAAATGTTAAAAAATATTACACAATTGCGAAATAAAGACAATCATTCTCCTGTGGTACTCGAAAACTCTTTTTACCTATCAAACACAAACGAACTGGAAATTTTTAGTATTCTATACAATCTAAACCCAAAAAAAAACGCAGGATGTGATGGTATAAGGCCAAAGGACTTGAAAATTAATGCAGATATACTTACGCCGATCATAACAAAATTAATGAACACAATTATAAACACTGCAAGTATACCGGAAACATTGAAAATTGCATACGTGCGTCCAATTTATAAAACCGGTGCAAAATCTGACGTGAATAATTATCGTCCTATAGCTATTCTTTCCGTTATTGAAAAAATTATGGAAGAAGTCATATCTAGACGTTTAAGAAAGTTTATGAACAAATATGATATCATAAACATCAACCAATTCGGTTTCAAAGAGGTAAGAATATAAACAAACTTCTTGGAAACTTCGCAAATTTTGTAAACGAAGTTAAGTAAAAACCACCATTGCTTAACGCTATTCGTTGACTTCAGTAAAGCATTTGACACTCTTTCCCATGAGAAACTTCTACAAATGTTGGAGAAATTTGGAATTAGAGGTAGCAGTCTTGAATGGTTCAAAAGTTACCACTCACTCAGAAAGTTTTATGTGAAAGTGTCCAATACGTTGAGTAATGAAACTGTTTCGGATTGTCGGGTACCGCAAGGCTTAAAACTAGGTCCCATACTTTACATAATTTACTCAAATGAACTAATTAACGGATTAACATTGGGTAACATATTTGCATATGCTGATTATACTGCTATTGTCGTTGCCAACAAAAACGTAGAAACTGCCTCAGAAATTATGCAACATCAGCTTGATAACGCCATAAGATGGTGCCACGACCATAGATAGCAGATTAGAGTTGATCCAGTTCATACTCCGTTTCAACGGATCTTATTTATAGATTCTCCTACGGAGAATGTTAGGAATAATGAGTTGCAAACAGTTACTTTTGGTGTTAGTTGTGCTCCCTATCTGGCTATTCGCACATTGTTGCAATTGAGTGTTCTTTTGCATCGCACATTCTGCATTGTACGTTGACGACGTTTTTATTGGAACTCACGATATTTTGTCTGCACTGATCGCTCCTGATCAGCTTATATCGGCATTGGCTTCGGCAAAATTGGAGCTTAGAAAATGAACTTCCAACGATCGCACAATTTTAGAAAGTTTTCCTCCGGAACATTTGGTAGATGCCAAGCTTTTGAATTTTGTGGAGTCTAGCAGTTCTAAAACTTTGAGTATTCAATTTAACGCTTAATTGGACTCATTTTATTTAAGTGTAAATCCTATTACACATATATCGAGTCATACTAAAAAGGAAGTTTTGTCGATAATTGCAAAATTATTTGATCCTGCTGGTTGGCTAGGCCCAGTTGTGGTTGTTGCAACAATGGTCATGCAACGTGTATGGCTTGATAATATAGGTTGGAACGATTCACTTCCGCTCTCAACAGTTGTTGGCAGAAATTTATTATGTCATATCCAGAGTTAAATGGTACTCGAGTTCTCGAGTAGTCAAGTATTCTAGTAATTGCCAGCTGTCAAAGAATTTACTATGAAATTTTTAGTCTAGAGACATTTCTGTAACACTGCCTGTTCGTCCCGAACAGACATAGCTTTTCCTTTTCCATAGTTGGCTAGTCGCTCTAGATGCACAACCTTCTTTTGGACATCGGGCTCTGATATTTTTGTATCCTGTACCTTGTTTCTGTATTTCTCGCATCGATAAAGTTTTTACAAAAAACATGTAAAACGCAACCCTGTTGTACTTTCTATAGGGCCAGTTACAGGCAATTAAATATATATTAATCTAAAGATAATAAGACGCTGTATTATTGTTATTTCTCTATCTAATAAGAAATTTTTACAAAATTAAATGTGTCACAGCTTTAAAAGTTAAAAGCTCGAAAAAATTTCTAGTAAAAATACAATCAACTTTATTATTTATTAAGTCACCTTGTATATAAATTTCTCGATGCGAAAACTTCTCGCATCATATAAAGAAACGGGGTGCTGTATACCATATCTTTCAACCTTTTAATTACTCTATAGGTCTCAATGCGATTGTAATTTGGGAGATAGTCCTTTTTTTCGTTGCGGGTTAAATAGCAGAACCAGCTGACCCTCAGGAAATCCTTCAGAACTTGCTGCCCTATCGTACCTCTCTGACTATTTTAATTCGATTTCGCACAAACTTATGAAGCTCGTTTAGGTCTTCTTGTTGCTGGGAAGCGTTGTCTTTATCTTTAGCAGCGGGCTTAATACCAAATTCTAAATCGCAAGGCAATTTAAGTTCCGTCCCGAAACTAATTTTTATAGGTGTCCGGGAGGTGGAATCGTGAAAAGACGATCTGTAATCCAGCAGAAATTTGGGAATGTGTTCGTCTCAGTCCTTCTGATGTGTACTGACCACTTTTCTAAAGTGCGATTGAATCTTTCGACCATACCATCAGATTGTGGATGCGGCGGGGTGGTTCTTGTTTTTCTTATTCCATACAACTCACACACTTCCTTGAAGATAGAAGATTCAAAATTCCTTCCCTGGTCAGAGTATAGTTCTAATGGAACACCGTAGCGGCACACCCAGTTGTCCACAAATGTGCTTATTGTCGTTCTGGCTTCCTGGTTCGGTATAGCGTATACCTCAGGCCAGTTACTGAAATAGTCGAACACCACAAGAAAGTAACGGTTTCCGGAAGCACTGACAGGGAAAGGGCCTGCTACTACATCCATTGCTATCCGCTCAAAGAGGGCACCCGAGTTGTATTGTTGCCCACGACTTCTCCTTACTGGTCCTTTAGCTGCGATGCATTGCACCCAATTTACTACCCAATCGCTTACAGCTTGCTGGCAGCCGACCCAGTAGAATCATTTTAACTTCTCTAGGGTTTTCGTGACACCGATATAACCACCACTGGGACCGTCATGGAACTCTTTTAATACTTCGTCTATTTTGCTTGACGGCAACACAATTAGCTTTATCTCAGATTGCCGTCCTAACTCTCCCATATGCGGTATAAGCAGTGATTAATTACCCGTAGACTGTTTCACTGGCCCAATACGCCTTCATTAGCGGACTTTCAGCTGATATTTGTTCACGAGTAGGCCTCATGTCCTCTGCTTTGGCTGACATAATTTTTGACAGTATGGGATCATTCTGTTGCGCCGCTGACCAGTTTTCACCTGACTCAATATGCGTTAGTCTTATATCAATGATGCGCAGTTTTCCTTCAGCCCTCGAACAATGTTTGCAATCTAAGATACAGGGGCGTCTTGAAAGGGCGTCCGCATAGCAATGGTTTATGCCTTTCCTGTTCTCGATGCTGAAGCCTTTCAATCCAACGAGGTAGCTTCCCTTCTGGTTGTTTAAATTGTATGTAGCAGCCACCTGAGGCAGAATAGTCGGTTCCTAGTTAAAAGTGCTGACCGTACAGATAGTTGTGGTAGTGCGTAAAACATTCTACCGCCGCCAAGAGTTCCGGTCGCGTTACGCAGTACTTCCTTTCAGGCTTCGAGAGTACTCGTCTGTAATAGCCTCTGACTTTCTTGGTTACATTGATTACATGCGAAAGCACACCTCCTATTCTGTATCTGCTTGCATCGCTATCCAGCACAAATTTTTCCCCGGCCACAGAATATCCAAGAATCGGTGCCGCACATAATAACCCATACTAAAGTTTCTGTCCTGTATCTATGGTAAAAATGTGCTTTAGTCCGTTGATGCACCCATAAGCAGTAAGATTGCATCTCCCCTGCTGTGCTACTGATATGAAGATTGTGGGGCCATCGGTTGTGGGAGCGTACGGTTTCAACGGTTGTTTTCATACCATTCATTGTCAACAATAATTATTATAGAATAAATAAAAAAACAAAACAACGTGTGTGTGTATTCATAATTGAAACAAAATAGTTTCTTATCTATAAAAAGGGGATGATTTTGTGGAAAAACATTCATATATGTTATATGTATATTAGGGTTGGTCTCAAATCCGTTTTTTTAGAATTTTTATTAGTAATACCAAAAATATTATTCTCTGTGAAATTTATTTTTTTTTTAGTTTAGGTCGATATCTCAGGCTCTCCCAATCCGGTTAAAGTTAAATATTGCCTAATTTTCCAATCAAAATAGATGAAAAAAAATTTAGACAATATTTGAATGTTTCCGGATTAGGCAAGTCTGAGATATCGACCTAAATTTTAAAAAAAAAAATAAATTTTTATTTCACAAAGAAGAATATTTTTAGTATTGTATTACTAATAAAAATTCTAAAAAAAAGCGGGTTTAGTCCCACCCTAATGTGTGTTTCTATTTTGTTGTAATTATGAATAAACTCATAAGCGTTGTTTGTTGTTTTTTCTGATTAATTCAACGCTGACTTTTTGTTGAGTGATTACATTTGCAGTAAACATAATCGACATATGGTCCACACTGATCCCAATTACGCGTTCAGTAACATGATGCTGATTTTATTCTACAGTGAATTTTGTTGAATTATTAAATGTGAACAAGAATTTTTGTGTATGATTAAATCAAGAAAAAAGTTGATTTTGCAGTTCTCTGATCTACATACACCAACTGAAAACATTTCTCTCTTAGCTATCTATTGCCCACCATCTCTTAATGTTAATAACTTTATCGAAGAATTAAATGAGTTACTCAATACAACAATAAGACAACATGATCATGCTCTTAAGACTCTATACCTAGATATGTTATCGTCAAATGGTATGCATTGTGTTATTAACGAATGTACAAGAGAAGACGCAAATAAAAACACTGCATTGACCACATACTTATTGGAAGCAAAAACATAAACACACACATATATGCATCAATAGAAAAAACAACTATATCTGATCATTATTCTCTTATGTGTTGCCTCTCTGTGAATAAATCTGTTTATACCCCAGTAATAAATTATACACAAGGTAGAAAAATATGTTATTATAAAGTAAGGCAACAGATGTGTATAACCAAATGGCACGAAGTAATTAACCAACCAAACCCAGATGTAATGTTCAATTTGTTAAATGAAAAATTCAATAATATATATAAAAATTCGGAGATTAATAGCCAAAAAAAGAAAAACAGAATCAAAAATCCGTGGATGAACGAAAATTTACTAAAATGTTGTGCAACTAGGGATAAACTTTATAAAAAATGGCTCCCAAATAGAAATAACAAATTAAATGAATTTAATTATAAAAAATATAGAAATGCGTTAAATAAAGCAATAAATTATACGAAAAATTGCTACTATAAAAATAAATTTTATGAAAACCGTAATAATATACGCGTAATGTGACAAATAATAAATGAAATAATTGGTAAGAAATCGAATACTATTGATGAAATAATACTAAGAAATTTCAAAAATCTGAATTTGTCAGAAATATGCGACAACTTTGCTGTAAACTTTAAAGAAAATGTTAAAAAATATTACACAATTGCGAAATAAAGACAATCATTCTCCTGTGGTACTCGAAAACTCTTTTTACCTATCAAACACAAACGAACTGGAAATTTTTAGTATTCTATACAATCTAAACCCAAAAAAAAAAACGCAGGATGTGATGGTATAAGGCCAAAGGACTTGAAAATTAATGCAGATATACTTACGCCGATCATAACAAAATTAATGAACACAATTATAAACACTGCAAGTATACCGGAAACATTGAAAATTGCATACGTGCGTCCAATTTATAAAACCGGTGCAAAATCTGACGTGAATAATTATCGTCCTATAGCTATTCTTTCCGTTATTGAAAAAATTATGGAAGAAGTCATATGTAGACGTTTAAGAAAGTTTATGAACAAATATGATATCATAAACATCAACCAATTCGGTTTCAAAGAGGTAAGAATATAAACAAACTTCTTGGAAACTTCGCAAATTTTGTAAACGAAGTTAAGTAAAAACCACCATTGCTTAACGCTATTCGTTGACTTCAGTAAAGCATTTGACACTCTTTCCCATGAGAAACTTCTACAAATGTTGGAGAAATTTGGAATTAGAGGTAGCAGTCTTGAATGGTTCAAAAGTTACCACTCACTCAGAAAGTTTTATGTGAAAGTGTCCAATACGTTGAGTAATGAAACTGTTTCGGATTGCCGGGTACCGCAAGGCTTAAAACTAGGTCCCATACTTTACATAATTTACTCAAATGAACTAATTAACGGATTAACATTGGGTAACATATTTGCATATGCTGATTATACTGCTATTGTCGTTGCCAACAAAAACGTAGAAACTGCCTCAGAAATTATGCAACATCAGCTTGATAACGCCATAAGATGGTGCCACGACCATAGATAGCAGATTAGAGTTGATCCAGTTCATACTCCGTTTCAACGGATCTTATTTATAGATTCTCCTACGGAGAATGTTAGGAATAATGAGTTGCAAACAGTTACTTTTGGTGTTAGTTGTGCTCCCTATCTGGCTATTCGCACATTGTTGCAATTGAGTGTTCTTTTGCATCGCACATTCTGCATTGTACGTTGACGACGTTTTTATTGGAACTCACGATATTTTGTCTGCACTGATCGCTCCTGATCAGCTTATATCGGCATTGGCTTCGGCAAAATTGGAGCTTAGAAAATGAACTTCCAACGATCGCACAATTTTAGAAAGTTTTCCTCCGGAACATTTGGTAGATGCCAAGCTTTTGAATTTTGTGGAGTCTAGCAGTTCTAAAACTTTGAGTATTCAATTTAACGCTTAATTGGACTCATTTTATTTAAGTGTAAATCCTATTACACATATATCGAGTCATACTAAAAAGGAAGTTTTGTCGATAATTGCAAAATTTTTTGATCCTGCTGGTTGGCTAGGCCCAGTTGTGGTTGTTGCAACAATGGTCATGCAACGTGTATGGCTTGATAATATAGGTTGGAACGATTCACTTCCGCTCTCAACAGTTGTTGGCAGAAATTTATTATGTCATATCCAGAGTTAAATGGTACTCGAGTTCTCGAGTAGTCAAGTATTCTAGTAATTGCCAGCTGTCAAAGAATTTACTATGAAATTTTTAGTCTAGAGACATTTCTGTAACACTGCCTGTTCGTCCCGAACAGACATAGCTTTTCCTTTTCCATAGTTGGCTAGTCGCTCTAGATGCACAACCTTCTTTTGGACATCGGGCTCTGATCTTTTTGTATCCTGTACCTTGTTTCTGTATTTCTCGCATCGATAAAGTTTTTACAAAAAACATGTAAAACGCAACCCTGTTGTACTTTCTATAGGGCCAGTTACAGGCAATTAAATATATATTAATCTAAAGATAATAAGACGCTGTATTATTGTTATTTCTCTATCTAATAAGAAATTTTTACAAAATTAAATGTGTCACAGCTTTAAAAGTTAAAAGCTCGAAAAAATTTCTAGTAAAAATACAATCAACTTTATTATTTATTAAGTCACCTTGTATATAAATTTCTCGATGCGAAAACTTCTCGCATCATATAAAGAAACGGGGTGCTGTATACCATATCTTTCAACCTTTTAATTACTCTATAGGTCTCAATGCGATTGTAATTTGGGAGATAGTCCTTTTTTTCGTTGCGGGTTAAATAGCAGAACCAGCTGACCCTCAGGAAATCCTTCAGAACTTGCTGCCCTATCGTACCTCTCTGACTATTTTAATTCGATTTCGCACAAACTTATGAAGCTCGTTTAGGTCTTCTTGTTGCTGGGAAGCGTTGTCTTTATCTTTAGCAGCGGGCTTAATACCAAATTCTAAATCGCAAGGCAATTTAAGTTCCGTCCCGAAACTAATTTTTATAGGTGTCCGGGAGGTGGAATCGTGAAAAGACGATCTGTAATCCAGCAGAAATTTGGGAATGTGTTCGTCTCAGTCCTTCTGATGTGTACTGACCACTTTTCTAAAGTGCGATTGAATCTTTCGACCATACCATCAGATTGTGGATGCGGCGGGGTGGTTCTTGTTTTTCTTATTCCATACAACTCACACACTTCCTTGAAGATAGAAGATTCAAAATTCCTTCCCTGGTCAGAGTATAGTTCTAATGGAACACCGTAGCGGCACACCCAGTTGTCCACAAATGTGCTTATTGTCGTTCTGGCTTCCTGGTTCGGTATAGCGTATACCTCAGGCCAGTTACTGAAATAGTCGAACACCACAAGAAAGTAACGGTTTCCGGAAGCACTGACAGGGAAAGGGCCTGCTACTACATCCATTGCTATCCGCTCAAAGAGGGCACCCGAGTTGTATTGTTGCCCACGACTTCTCCTTACTGGTCCTTTAGCTGCGATGCATTGCACCCAATTTACTACCCAATCGCTTACAGCTTGCTGGCAGCCGACCCAGTAGAATCATTTTAACTTCTCTAGGGTTTTCGTGACACCGATATAACCACCACTGGGACCGTCATGGAACTCTTTTAATACTTCGTCTATTTTGCTTGACGGCAACACAATTAGCTTTATCTCAGATTGCCGTCCTAACTCTCCCATATGCGGTATAAGCAGTGATTAATTACCCGTAGACTGTTTCACTGGCCCAATACGCCTTCATTAGCGGACTTTCAGCTGATATTTGTTCACGAGTAGGCCTCATGTCCTCTGCTTTGGCTGACATAATTTTTGACAGTATGGGATCATTCTGTTGCGCCGCTGACCAGTTTTCACCTGACTCAATATGCGTTAGTCTTATATCAATGATGCGCACTTTTCCTTCAGCCCTCGAACAATGTTTGCAATCTAAGATACAGGGGCGTCTTGAAAGGGCGTCCGCATAGCAATGGTTTATGCCTTTCCTGTTCTCGATGCTGAAGCCTTTCAATCCAACGAGGTAGCTTCCCTTCTGGTTGTTTAAATTGTATGTAGCAGCCACCTGAGGCAGAATAGTCGGTTCCTAGTTAAAAGTGCTGACCGTACAGATAGTTGTGGTAGTGCGTAAAACATTCTACCGCCGCCAAGAGTTCCGGTCGCGTTACGCAGTACTTCCTTTCAGGCTTCGAGAGTACTCGTCTGTAATAGCCTCTGACTTTCTTGGTTACATTGATTACATGCGAAAGCACACCTCCTATTCTGTATCTGCTTGCATCGCTATCCAGCACAAATTTTTCCCCGGCCACAGAATATCCAAGAATCGGTGCCGCACATAATAACCCATACTAAAGTTTCTGCCCTGTATCTATGGTAAAAATGTGCTTTAGTCCGTTGATGCACCCATAAGCAGTAAGATTGCATCTCCCCTGCTGTGCTACTGATATGAAGATTGTGGGGCCATCGGTTGTGGGAGCGTACGGTTTCAACGGTTGTTTTCATACCATTCATTGTCAACAATAATTATTATAGAATAAATAAAAAAACAAAACAACGTGTGTGTGTATTCATAATTGAAACAAAATAGTTTCTTATCTATAAAAAGGGGATGATTTTGTGGAAAAACATTCATATATGTTATATGTATATTAGGGTTGGTCTCAAATCCGTTTTTTTAGAATTTTTATTAGTAATACCAAAAATATTATTCTCTGTGAAATTTATTTTTTTTTTAGTTTAGGTCGATATCTCAGGCTCTCCCAATCCGGTTAAAGTTAAATATTGCCTAATTTTCCAATCAAAATAGATGAAAAAAAATTTAGACAATATTTGAATGTTTCCGGATTAGGCAAGTCTGAGATATCGACCTAAATTTTTTAAAAAAAAAATAAATTTTTATTTCACAAAGAAGAATATTTTTAGTATTGTATTACTAATAAAAATTCTAAAAAAAAGCGGGTTTAGTCCCACCCTAATGTGTGTTTCTATTTTGTTGTAATTATGAATAAACTCATAAGCGTTGTTTGTTGTTTTTTCTGATTAATTCAACGCTGACTTTTTGTTGAGTGATTACATTTGCAGTAAACATAATCGACATATGGTCCACACTGATCCCAATTACGCGTTCAGTAACATGATGCTGATTTTATTCTACAGTGAATTTTGTTGAATTATTAAATGTGAACAAGAATTTTTGTGTATGATTAAATCAAGAATGATTTTGCAGTTCTCTGATCTACATACACCAACTGAAAACATTTCTCTCTTAGCTATCTATTGCCCACCATCTCTTAATGTTAATAACTTTATCGAAGAATTAAATGAGTTACTCAATACAACAATAAGACAACATGATCATGCTCTTAAGACTCTATACCTAGATATGTTATCGTCAAATGGTATGCATTGTGTTATTAACGAATGTACAAGAGAAGACGCAAATAAAAACACTGCATTGACCACATACTTATTGGAAGCAAAAACATAAACACACACATATATGCATCAATAGAAAAAACAACTATATCTGATCATTATTCTCTTATGTGTTGCCTCTCTGTGAATAAATCTGTTTATACCCCAGTAATAAATTATACACAAGGTAGAAAAATATGTTATTATAAAGTAAGGCAACAGATGTGTATAACCAAATGGCACGAAGTAATTAACCAACCAAACCCAGATGTAATGTTCAATTTGTTAAATGAAAAATTCAATAATATATATAAAAATTCGGAGATTAATAGCCAAAAAAAGAAAAACAGAATCAAAAATCCGTGGATGAACAAAAATTTACTAAAATGTTGTGCAACTAGGGATAAACTTTATAAAAAATGGCTCCCAAATAGAAATAACAAATTAAATGAATTTAATTATAAAAAATATAGAAATGCGTTAAATAAAGCAATAAATTATACGAAAAATTGCTACTATAAAAATAAATTTTATGAAAACCGTAATAATATACGCGTAATGTGACAAATAATAAATGAAATAATTGGTAAGAAATCGAATACTATTGATGAAATAATACTAAGAAATTTCAAAAATCTGAATTTGTCAGAAATATGCGACAACTTTGCTGTAAACTTTAAAGAAAATGTTAAAAAATATTACACAATTGCGAAATAAAGACAATCATTCTCCTGTGGTACTCGAAAACTCTTTTTACCTATCAAACACAAACGAACTGGAAATTTTTAGTATTCTATACAATCTAAACCCAAAAAAAAACGCAGGATGTGATGGTATAAGGCCAAAGGACTTGAAAATTAATGCAGATATACTTACGCCGATCATAACAAAATTAATGAACACAATTATAAACACTGCAAGTATACCGGAAACATTGAAAATTGCATACGTGCGTCCAATTTATAAAACCGGTGCAAAATCTGACGTGAATAATTATCGTCCTATAGCTATTCTTTCCGTTATTGAAAAAATTATGGAAGAAGTCATATGTAGACGTTTAAGAAAGTTTATGAACAAATATGATATCATAAACATCAACCAATTCGGTTTCAAAGAGGTAAGAATATAAACAAACTTCTTGGAAACTTCTCAAATTTTGTAAACGAAGTTAAGTAAAAACCACCATTGCTTAACGCTATTCGTTGACTTCAGTAAAGCATTTGACACTCTTTCCCATGAGAAACTTCTACAAATGTTGGAGAAATTTGGATTTAGAGGTAGCAGTCTTGAATGGTTCAAAAGTTACCACTCACTCAGAAAGTTTTATGTGAAAGTGTCCAATACGTTAAGTAATGAAACTGTTTCGGATTGTCGGGTACCGCAAGGCTTAAAACTAGGTCCCATACTTTACATAATTTACTCAAATGAACTAATTAACGGATTAACATTGGGTAACATATTTGCATATGCTGATTATACTGCTATTGTCGTTGCCAACAAAAACGTAGAAACTGCCTCAGAAATTATGCAACATCAGCTTGATAACGCCATAAGATGGTGCCACGACCATAGATAGCAGATTAGAGTTGATCCAGTTCATACTCCGTTTCAACGGATCTTATTTATAGATTCTCCTACGGAGAATGTTAGGAATAATGAGTTGCAAACAGTTACTTTTGGTGTTAGTTGTGCTCCCTATCTGGCTATTCGCACATTGTTGCAATTGAGTGTTCTTTTGCATCGCACATTCTGCATTGTACGTTGACGACGTTTTTATTGGAACTCACGATATTTTGTCTGCACTGATCGCTCCTGATCAGCTTATATCGGCATTGGCTTCGGCAAAATTGGAGCTTAGAAAATGAACTTCCAACGATCGCACAATTTTAGAAAGTTTTCCTCCGGAACATTTGGTAGATGCCAAGCTTTTGAATTTTGTGGAGTCTAGCAGTTCTAAAACTTTGAGTATTAAATTTAACGCTTAATTGGACTCATTTTATTTAAGTGTAAATCCTATTACACATATATCGAGTCATACTAAAAAGGAAGTTTTGTCGATAATTGCAAAATTATTTGATCCTGCTGGTTGGCTAGGCCCAGTTGTGGTTGTTGCAACAATGGTCATGCAACGTGTATGGCTTGATAATATAGGTTGGAACGATTCACTTCCGCTCTCAACAGTTGTTGGCAGAAATTTATTATGTCATATCCAGAGTTAAATGGTACTCGAGTTCTCGAGTAGTCAAGTATTCTAGTAATTGCCAGCTGTCAAAGAATTTACTATGAAATTTTTAGTCTAGAGACATTTCTGTAACACTGCCTGTTCGTCCCGAACAGACATAGCTTTTCCTTTTCCATAGTTGGCTAGTCGCTCTAGATGCACAACCTTCTTTTGGACATCGGGCTCTGATCTTTTTGTATCCTGTACCTTGTTTCTGTATTTCTCGCATCGATAAAGTTTTTACAAAAAACATGTAAAACGCAACCCTGTTGTACTTTCTATAGGGCCAGTTACAGGCAATTAAATATATATTAATCTAAAGATAATAAGACGCTGTATTATTGTTATTTCTCTATCTAATAAGAAATTTTTACAAAATTAAATGTGTCACAGCTTTAAAAGTTAAAAGCTCGAAAAAATTTCTAGTAAAAATACAATCAACTTTATTATTTATTAAGTCACCTTGTATATAAATTTCTCGATGCGAAAACTTCTCGCATCATATAAAGAAACGGGGTGCTGTATACCATATCTTTCAACCTTTTAATTACTCTATAGGTCTCAATGCGATTGTAATTTGGGAGATAGTCCTTTTTTTCGTTGCGGGTTAAATAGCAGAACCAGCTGACCCTCAGGAAATCCTTCAGAACTTGCTGCCCTATCGTACCTCTCTGACTATTTTAATTCGATTTCGCACAAACTTATGAAGCTCGTTTAGGTCTTCTTGTTGCTGGGAAGCGTTGTCTTTATCTTTAGCAGCGGGCTTAATACCAAATTCTAAATCGCAAGGAAATTTAAGTTCCGTCCCGAAACTAATTTTTATAGGTGTCCGGGAGGTGGAATCGTGAAAAGACGATCTGTAATCCAGCAGAAATTTGGGAATGTGTTCGTCTCAGTCCTTCTGATGTGTACTGACCACTTTTCTAAAGTGCGATTGAATCTTTCGACCATACCATCAGATTGTGGATGCGGCGGGGTGGTTCTTGTTTTTCTTATTCCATACAACTCACACACTTCCTTGAAGATAGAAGATTCAAAATTCCTTCCCTGGTCAGAGTATAGTTCTAATGGAACACCGTAGCGGCACACCCAGTTGTCCACAAATGTGCTTATTGTCGTTCTGGCTTCCTGGTTCGGTATAGCGTATACCTCAGGCCAGTTACTGAAATAGTCGATCACCACAAGAAAGTAACGGTTTCCGGAAGCACTGACAGGGAAAGGGCCTGCTACTACATCCATTGCTATCCGCTCAAAGAGGGCACCCGAGTTGTATTGTTGCCCACGACTTCTCCTTACTGGTCCTTTAGCTGCGATGCATTGCACCCAATTTACTACCCAATCGCTTACAGCTTGCTGGCAGCCGACCCAGTAGAATCATTTTAACTTCTCTAGGGTTTTCGTGACACCGATATAACCACCACTGGGACCGTCATGGAACTCTTTTAATACTTCGTCTATTTTGCTTGACGGCAACACAATTAGCTTTATCTCAGATTGCCGTCCTAACTCTCCCATATGCGGTATAAGCAGTGATTAATTACCCGTAGACTGTTTCACTGGCCCAATACGCCTTCATTAGCGGACTTTCAGCTGATATTTGTTCACGAGTAGGCCTCATGTCCTCTGCTTTGGCTGACATAATTTTTGACAGTATGGGATCATTCTGTTGCGCCGCTGACCAGTTTTCACCTGACTCAATATGCGTTAGTCTTATATCAATGATGCGCACTTTTCCTTCAGCCCTCGAACAATGTTTGCAATCTAAGATACAGGGGCGTCTTGAAAGGGCGTCCGCATAGCAATGGTTTATGCCTTTCCTGTTCTCGATGCTGAAGCCTTTCAATCCAACGAGGTAGCTTCCCTTCTGGTTGTTTAAATTGTATGTAGCAGCCACCTGAGGCAGAATAGTCGGTTCCTAGTTAAAAGTGCTGACCGTACAGATAGTTGTGGTAGTGCGTAAAACATTCTACCGCCGCCAAGAGTTCCGGTCGCGTTACGCAGTACTTCCTTTCAGGCTTCGAGAGTACTCGTCTGTAATAGCCTCTGACTTTCTTGGTTACATTGATTACATGCGAAAGCACACCTCCTATTCTGTATCTGCTTGCATCGCTATCCAGCACAAATTTTTCCCCGGCCACAGAATATCCAAGAATCGGTGCCGCACATAATAACCCATACTAAAGTTTCTGCCCTGTATCTATGGTAAAAATGTGCTTTAGTCCGTTGATGCACCCATAAGCAGTAAGATTGCATCTCCCCTGCTGTGCTACTGATATGAAGATTGTGGGGCCATCGGTTGTGGGAGCTAGCTAGACAGAAGCCTGCTCTTCAGTAGCTATTGGCAAACTCACCCCGTTCAATGGTTTAACTGACTTTTAATTATATTGGGCCTGATTATGGACTGTGGTGCTCCTGTATCTATGGTTAAAATGTGCTTTAGTCCGTAGACAGAAGCCTGCTCTTCAGTAGCTATTCGCAAACTCACCCCGTTCAATGGTTTAACTGACTTTTAATTATATCGGGCCTGATTATGGACTGTGATGCTCCTGTATCTATGGTAAAAATGTGCTTTAGTCCGTTGATGCACCCATAAGCAGTAAGATTGCATTTCCAATGCTGTGCTACTGATATGAAGATTGTGGGGCCATCGGTTGTGGGAGCTAGCTCATGCCCCGTAGTGCTTTTTAGTTTAACGGTGACTCTTGAGGTTATTACTGATAGTTTCAGAGGCTTTTTCTTGGTGTTTTGCAATTTCGCTGGAAATGCCCCACTCCACCGAGCATAAATGGTTTTAACTTTCTTCTCCCCTAATACCTGCTTAAATGCATCTTTTAACTCCGTGAACACCTGTTTGAACACCTCTGTTTGAACCCCTCTGAGCACCTTACATATCTGCGGCTTAGAAATCACCTTTGCAGTCTCTTGGGCCAGCGCGAATCAGGCAGTTTCAGCAAAAGTCGATTTCTGCGTAGCACACACCGCATGTCTCATATCAGAATCACGAATCCCATTCACAAATGCTTAAATTTTGAATTGATCCAAGAAAGGATGATTTTGGCCTGGATAAGTCAGCTGCACCAACCGCTCAATTTCTGTTGCAAAATCTTGCAACGACTCATTTGCTTTCTGCAGTATACCTCTAAGTTCCAATCGGTAGATTTCCTTTTTGTGGTCGGCACCATACATTCGTTGCAGTGCCACAATAAAGTCATCATAATTATTTCGGCAGGTGATTGGCACACTTTCTAGAATTTCTGCTGTATTTCCTTTTAAGGTCAGAAGCAATTCTATAGCTTTTTTTTTAATATTCCACATATTTTTGGCGGCATCTGTTTTGAACTGAAACTTGAAAACATTAAATGGTGTGCTGCTGTCAAAAGTGGGGGCCTTTGCTCTACATTGACATTGAAGATTATTCACCTTATTTTCTTGATCTTGCAGTTTTTCTCAACATCTTTGGCTTGTATTTCCATGCCATTCTCTAAGTCGGACAATCTTTTTGATACCTCGGAAATTTCTCTAGAAGTTTCCTGAAACTTTCCTTCCATCTTCGTTAGCAATTTCTCATTTTCTGCTCTCGATGTTTCTAGCAGATTCGTTTCCATTTTGGTTATCAATTTCTCGTTGTCTGCTCTCGAAGCTTCTAAAAGTTTTGTGTTGTCTGCTCCTAAAATTTCCAATAGTTTTTTTAAAGTCTGCTCTAGAAGTTTCCAACAGTTTCTTGTTGTCTGCCTTAGAAGTTTCTTGAAGCTTAGCTAACAATTTTTCGTTGTTTTCCATCATAGCGGCCAACATTGCGCTTAACTCCATGTTAGCTTCTGTTTTACGGGTACTAACCTCCATTTCTTCTTTTTCATCAAATTCGTACTTTGAAATGTCAATGTTACGCCGCTCAAATTCCTCTATGAGCCTCTTTTACAATTCGACCTTATTTGCTGTTGTCGGTAGCGCCAATTCGCTCAACTCCTTCTTGAGCTGTTCCACCTTAAGCTCCAATTTCATGACTGCTTATAATTTTGCAATTCCACTTCTGACACCAATTGTTACGATTTTTTCCCTTTATAAAATCGCTGATTTATTTACCTTTTTAATAAATCGAGTTCTTTCTATATTGCAAATAATAAACACAGTTTGAAATTATTTATAGTACTATTTATTTATAACAGGCACTAAAATTACAAAAATAGACTAAACGTTAGCCACACTTTAGTTCTTAATACTTCAGCGTTTTATTTACTGAACTGCTGCATCACTAAGTACCCGTATTTATATGAGCAGTTTGGTATTCTAGTTATTTCCAGCTATTACTACACCAGGTTTTTCCAGCTGTCAAAGAATTTACTATGAAATTTCTAGTCTAGAGAAATTTTCGTCTTGCAAAATGAAAGTAGCTCCTATAAACTCAATTTCAATTCCGCGTCTTGAACTTTGTGGTGCAGTTTTGGCCTCTGAGCTTTAAAAAACGGTACTTAGTGAAATTGATATTCATCTTAACTAAATTTATTGCTGGACTGATTCTACGATATTCCTTTCTTGGTTGGAAAAACACCCTTGTTCTTGGACCACATTTGTTTCTAATAAGGTTTTCCGAATTCAGGAAAATGTTAGTCGACATAATTGGTATCATGTTCGATCCGAAGATAACCCTGCCGATTTGGGCAGTCGTGGTGTTTCTCCTTCGGAACTAGCTGAAATATGAAAAATTTACAGTTTTTCGCATGGTTGGCAAGCAATACCTTTCCACGCTCTGATCAATACCGATACGAAAATTTTAAAACTGCGTTTACAATAGTGACATGTGTCTTCAAATATCACGAGCAGGGATGCGAAAGTTGGTACAATTGTACCATTTTTGTACGATTTGTGTCTTAAAAGTACGATGGTACTCCCATGGTTTATTTGGTATAATTTCCAAATTTTCCAGTTTATCCTTATCTCTTTTTCTTGGCAACTCATTTTTGCTGTCACATCTTTGTGAATATATTTTATATTAGAGCCAATTTCGACGGCGACTTTTTTGCCTGCAATTTTTGATTGCTATCGAACGGGATAGAGAAGCAAGCGGGGTAACAAAAAAGGCACTGTTTTCGTTTCTCGTGCATGTTTCTGTTATCTCTCTTTCACACTCATATGTACTCTTATTTTGTTGCTTAATTCACATTCAGTTTTCGTGCAATTAAATTTACATAACTTTGGAAGCAACTTTGAAAAGGGAATTAAGAAAATTGCACGCAATCAATTGCATCGTATAAATTGTCAACAGTTTCCATTCTAGTCCTAACGAAAGATTTATTACATTCATCGAATTCTTGTTGCTATAATTTTAAAATAACAAATAGTTTGTTACCTACTTAAATATGATATTGATCTCATTTGTACCTTATTTTACATATTTTTATTATATACTTTTAATGTACAACTGAATTTTCTGGACAGTTTTTTGTTATGTTTATTAAAAATAAAAATATTAAAAAAATTCTATAGTTGGTGTTTTGTTCATACTAAAAAAATGGTACAACTGAGTTCAAAAAAGTACAATTTGGTAATGGCTTTTGTACGAAATTTAAATTCTCATTTCGCATCCCTGATCACGAGTTTTATTTCATAACACTGTGTGCAATTTATAAAGTCATGGAAATATAACCATATACAGACACCACTACGTGATAAAAGACCAAAAAAAAGACACGTGTCTCCCAGTTTTGCCCCAAGTCATGCACTTTTTTATGGGCCCCCAAAGATTTGGGGGCTCGGTGTCATTTTTGGATAAAAGTGATCATTTTCTCAGGCTCATATCTTACAAACCATTTGGAATTTTGATTTACTCTCTAAACTTCAACTTCAAGATTAAAATCGCAAAAAAAACTTTAAAAAAATCAATTTTTTACCTTTTTTCCCTTGTAGCACACCGTTCAAAATTCAAGGAAACAATCAACTACAAAAATGTACCTAAGATATCAATAAACAAATTTCTAGAACATATGAACCAACTTTTAGCGCCAGGTTTTTCAAATCATGATTTAATATTTCTCATTTATAATTTCAAACTTCAATGTCCAAAGGATGATGTTGATATGTTTTATGATTTTAAACATTTGAATCATAATATTTTATCTGATGAAATGAGTGAAATTGATTGGAACTCAATTTTTTATATGCCTTCTGTTGATGATCAGGTCCGGTTTTTTGAACAAAATGTGGCACAAGTCTTTAACAAATCTGCACCTTTAAGAACAATTACATACAATCACAAGAATAAATCCTGGTTTAATCAGGTGATAAAAACTATGATTATTAATAGAGATTATGCTTTTAAGCTCTGGAAACGTTTCAAAACTGATCAGCTACTGTTTGCGTGAGGGCAAAATATGAAAATAAAAATAAAAAAATACAATTTCGAATTGTTGAGAAAAATATCTCAGATTTTATTTATATAATAATATTTATATATTACCGTCGGTGACGATGAGCACAGTAGGTATTTAAAAAGCGAATGAATATTTCAAACATGGAGACTACTTATCTAAAGTGATGAGCAACAACGTTTAATACCCGTTAACGGTTTTACTCGCTAGAATCTATGAAAAAACTCCCAACAAAGTTGTACAAAAAGGGAAGTATTAGTGAAGTATTTAGATCCTAACAGAGTATTAACCCACCAAAGGCAAAGGTGCCGAAAAATACTCGGACACAAAATTAATGATTTGTAATTAAACAGCTACATTAGGATTACTCTTATGCTAGAAGACTAGTAAGCAGAATGATTAAAAATGCGAAATCTGCATACTATTCAGAATTGCTTCAGTCCTCTGTAGACACCAAAAAACATGGAAGACTATACGTTAGATCGGTATTGGTAAATCTAAGGCAGCGGATAACACAGATATTGATGTTGATAAATTAAATACATTATTTACAAATATTCTAACAAATCAGATAAATGACAATTTTCTACACAAATTTAAGCAGTGTGTAAATCAAACTGAAGTATTTACAAATTGCAATACAGTAAAATCTAATGCTGTTGGTTTCTATAATATCTACCCTCAATTTATTAAATTGATTATACTTTTTCTGTTACCCCAACACACAGTTTTAATACAATAATAATAAAAATGTTTTTCCTGAGAGCTGGAAATACGCAAAAATTCCTCCGATTTCAAAACTCAATAAAGAATATCGCCCCATAGCTGTTTTGCCGTATTTATCTAAAGTATTTGAAAGGATACTCCATCAACAAATTGAAAAGTATCTTAAGGAAAATGATTTACTCACATACAGACAATCTGGGTTTCGTCAAAAATACAGTTGTATTACTGCTCTTATCTATGTGTCCGAAGAAATTCGTAGATATATACATGATGGTAATATTGCATTTCTTGTACTTTTGGACCATTCCAAGGCATTCGATACTGTAAATCACAACGTACTATGCATGGAATTGAATACTATGTTTAATTTTTCTTTATGTAGCTTCAACCCGATTAATGTCATCACATTTAGCAAATCGTAGCCAATCTGTATATGCGAATAAGAAAAAGTCAGGAGACTACACCTACACAAGGGCGTTCCACAGGGTTCGATTCTAGGACCTAAATCCCTCTTAATCTAAATGTTTGATTATAACTCATACACCTGAAATAGCTCTTAACAACTAATTTATTGAAATTGTGGACAAAACTAAAACCTTGAAATTACTTTCAATAAAACTCTCACGTGGTCGGATCACATAAATGCTGCCGCTGGTAAAACGTTTTCCATGATACGTTCGCTCTGGAGTGTTGAACACCTTACGCCACTACACATACGTATATTGCTAGCTAAAACTTACCTTATGCCAACTCTTTTGTACGGATGCGAATTATATGTGAGCTGCGATTATGAAGCCTTAGAAAACTGAAAACTATAAATAACACTATATTGCGATATGTATTTAATCTGAAAAAATATGACCACATAACATCGTATGAACGAAAACTGTATGGTGTGAGTTTTTGTGATCTACTGCAAATAAGGTCATTAATTCTGTTGCTTTAGAAAAATTTTACACGTGAACCAACATATCTTTTTACCGTCTTATATACATTTTAAAAGCAACGCATTGCATTTTAGAAAAGCAGTTTTCAAATATTTCACTAATAAATAGTAAAAGTAACGACCATTTATGCGCATGATTCTGTTCGAATCAATGAATGGATTTAACGTTTTAGTGGGCCTTTTCCAGGTATTGGTTGATTATCTGCTAAACACAGATATTCGTCGCCATAAAATGAATTTTGAGCAAGCATTATGAGTCTGTTTTTGATAAATTTAACCTCCTTGTGAGAAAGATGTTTAGAGGGATGGCCAGCGTGTGGTCTAAGTTTAGAAAGACTTCGATTAAAAAAACGAAAGACAACGCCCGGTGATAAGAAGAATACCTCTCAAGCACATCGGTTTTTTGAACAGAAACGAGTAATATACGTACTGAGGGCTGCAGAGTTGGAGGATTCAAAGAATTTTTTGATGGCCATTCTGAGGGAGGGTTAGAAAGCCATAATGGTCCATGCTACCATAACGGGTTAATTTTGAGATCCTAAGTACGGCATCATCGCGTCCCAAGATCGGCAGGATCATCGTGCGTGGGAACGTAGCGCCAAGTTGCTTTTGGTACGAATCCTGAAGATTGGCATTGAATATAGACTGCTGCGCAATATGCATCCTTAGGAGCATCTGAGAACCCGTGAATTTCAATAATGTCCGAAGGGTTATATTGTAGCCATCTTGGGATGGAGATAGCTTCGACATGGGACAGATCAGAAACCAGATTATTCCGTTTTCCGAGAGAATCTGAACCAACATCTTCGTCCCACTCTTTGCCTTCTAACCACAATTGCTGTATTATCATCTTTGATCTGATAACGACAGGGGTTAACCATCCTGCAGGGTCAAATAGTTTTGCGACTGCAGACAAAATTATATGTTTAGTTACGTTCGATGATTGGGAAATAGGGTCAAAAGAATAACTAAAGGAATCAGTAAGTGCGTTCGACATTATTCCTAAAGTTTTCGTGGTGCTAGTCTCGTAAAAACGAAGCAAATTTGAGTCGTAAAGATCTTCCTCTGGAAGGTGATTGAGAAGTTGGGTATCATTAGCTGTGATTTTTTTAACGGAAGTCCTGCTGATTTTAAAATATATATTAAATCAGATTGCGCTTGCTGCGTTTCCGTTATAGTATAGCCGCCCGACAATATGTCATCAACATATGTCTCTTTGCGGAGAATTGATGCCGCCCTAGGGAATTGAGATTCTGATTCAGTGGCAAGTTGGAGAAGCATTCTGATTGCTATAAATGGAGCGCAGTTAACTTCGAATGTCACAGTGTTTAAATGGTAATCCTTAAATGGCTCATTCGGTTCATTTTAGAAGAGGATTCTCTGATAGGGTCTATCCTCGGGGTGAACTAAGATTTGGCGGTACATTTTTTGTATATCGCCACTAAACACAAATCGATATTTTCGCCAGTTGAGGATAATAGTAGTAAGATCTTGTTGAAGTACGGGGCCAGTATATAAAACGTCGTTTAACGAAAATCCTGATTTTGTTTTCCGAGATGCGGTAAAATCAAGCCTAACCTTTGTTTTTTTGCTCCGGGCGTATAACCGCATGATGGGGAAAATAAAATGAGAAATATTTATCATTAGAGATAACTTCACGGAAAGAAGCTTTACTCATGTGCTTAAGGGTAAGATACTCTTCGAGAACGACATTGTATTGAATTTGGAGTTCAGGATCTTTAGAAAGCGATTGTTTCATACGAGAATACTGGCCAAGAGCCGGAATTCGAGAAGTGCCGAGAAATACAGTCTCTGGAAACTCCCTATTGAAGGGGAGTCTTACGACATATCTTCCATCAGCCTCTCGAGTTGTGGTTCGTCTTAAAACTCTTCGCAATACTGATCTTCGTTTGATATAGGAAGAGACGAGGGCAGCTCTTCTTGCTCCCAAAATTTGCGGAGAATCTCGTTTTAAGCAAATTTTTTAGAAGGGACAACCGATGTGGTAAACGACTGATCAGTTTCAGCTGGAACATTTATTAGGCCATTAATGGGGCCACTAAGGACCCTTATAGGTCTTATAGGCTGACGCTAGGCCACAAACTTTTTTCCTCATTCCCCTAAGATTAATGTATGTTTCCAAAAATTATATCGATTTGCGAACGTTGGTTGAAACTTGGATCTGCCAAATCTATTTTGGCGAAAGCTGAAAAATACGGCATTTCAAATAAAATTGAAGGTATTCGCTTAATAACTTTTAGTAGAACTAGGGACTTAACGGAAAATCTTAAATTGATATTTTTGGCAAAGATGATTAAGTCACATTCTTCAGAAGAGGATTGATCTTGTTCGCCAACACCAAATATATCAACATTTGATTTGCGAGTAGGAATGTTAAGTCTATTTTTCAACCTTTCGGACACAAAATTCCTTTGAGATCCTGGATCTCATAGATTCCTAGCCCTAGCCGTAAACAGTTGGCCCATATGCTCAATTTGAACTAACGCAGTGCGGAGTAGTAAACATTCACCTGGACATGAGAATCAATTAATTTGCATGAATTGCGGGCCTGTGCGAAAGTAGATGGAAAAACGGGTGTTTCAGAATGATTTTGAAATTTATTTTGTGAGTTATTTTGACTTTGCATTAAAGAATTTGTGGCATCATTTGAAGCCTGATAATTGGTTTGAGTATTTGACGCATTTTATGGTTTTACAACATGCAATAAAGTATGGTGATCCTTTTTGCAAATAAAACAAATATCCTAAGATGAGTGGACGACAAGCAATTGTTGCAAATTCTGTTAGTTGAAATCAAATAGATTTTCTGTTGAATAGTGTATTTTTTAAATTTGGGACAAATTCTCAAATTGTGCTCTCCATTGTAAACTTTGCATAGAGTATTAAGCTCTCAATCATTTAAGAGTCTGCAAAACCTCACTAACTGTAAAGTGAATTTTCTGAAGTGATTTACTATCTTCTGAGGTGGCTACCGGGATATTAAATAGAGTTTGGAGTAGATGATAAACCAGATCCCTTTTGTTTTCGTAACGAGCTTTGAGTGCGAGCTCGAAGCTATCATCGCAAAGTGGAAATCGTTTTACAATTACACCAGCGTCATTGGTTGTCTTCTTTCGTAAATGGTATAACTTTACCACTGGTGGACAATTGGAAGCATTGATATACACAGCCGTAAACATATCGCCAAATGAGGGCCCCTTTTCGTAGCTTCCCTCAAAAATTTCAGTGTCACATGGTGGGAGTTTGATACTATTACCAGACATTTGAATGGAATTGTTCGGGGCAGGTAAACTTATACAAGAGGAAGTGTTATGGAAAGAAGTATTCTGAGTCCCAATCTTTGCAATTTTAAGCAAGTCCAAAATGTGCGAAAGATTCAGAACATGCGTTAAAGTTGGCTTTAGCACCTTTAAAATCTTTAGTATTTTTAGCACCTGATGAGAGCATGATCTTTTCATATGAGACTTCTAGTTTGTTCCACCTATTCTCAAGGTCATTTAATTTCGTTTCGAGCATTAAATCCGTTTGGTCTTGAATATCTACGTTACTGAAGTTGGAACAAAACATTAGAAGGTGATCGCAGTTAAAAAGAAATTTATCCTGCATAACGATTGGGTATTATTCCCTGAGGCTTTATCACGCTATTACCTTAGACTACGAGTATTTCCTTAGACTACGAAAATGCTGTGAACTTTTGTGTCTTAAGGGTTAATCAAAGTTCATGAATTTTCGTTTTCGGACACAATTTGAAATTTTAATTTCGGTGATACAAAAATAAATTTTGCCTTAATTTTAATTGATAGGCGAATTTAGTTCAATTGTACTATAATTTGTTAACTATGAATAAGGAGTTCTAGACTATATGAATCTACTCTTGCTTCAATTAAATAATAGCAATTAGAAATCTTGATGTAGATTTTTCGAATTTTGCATCAGCAAATATATTGATTAATGGGTGTATGGTGTAGATTACACGCATCTACGATTGCCTAAGCATTTTTGTAGGCAATTAGAGTCTAATGTAGATTTCTCAATCTACATTATATTTTGTAACGAATTGGATTATAACCGTTATGGTGTAGATTATTTTAATCTACCTTTGTGATTAAAATTCTGAAAGTATTTTCCTAATATCTTTTTATACTAAAGTGACTAAACAATACATATGTATGCTATGTAGCAATATAGAATTTAAAATTACTAAATTGTGATGACTATATAAGTTCTTATTTCAGCAAGTCAATATTGAACAAAAAGAACCCTTTTGTTTTCATTTAACCGCAATTCTTCTAGTGTAACTCTTTGCACACACCCGTAAGACTTTGAATGGGAATCAAAGAAGATTATTATTACTTGTGAATTTGATCAACCTTTCTTTTAATTTTAGTGGCAAAGTGGCTTTTAGTAGCAAATTTGCGGTATTTAGTTTTGAATTTTCTTTTCCTTCAAATAAATAATTCTTGAAAGTTTTGGTTGAAAAAAGATAATCACGACATTCTATTTATGCTTTATGAAGTATGTGGAATTGATTTAATTATTTTTTGAGGCAAAAATAAAAAGTAAATTGTGTATAAAATAAGCTTCCAATTTTCTTATTCTACGTAGCTTATTTGTAAAAGTTATTTTTTTTACAAAATAATATAAAAAATATAATTGTATAAATAATATTCCTTTACCTTTTGTTTTTTTAAGGTTGTTAAATTAGGGTGGGGTGTATATCTTTTCTAAAATTGTATTTGTTTGTATTGAATTGAGATTAAAAATTTATTTTTAAATTGACCACTACCCAAAACGGTTTTTTTACTTTTTCTTTATTCTTTATAAATTTAAGTATATGTTTTTTGTACACCTGTGTTTGTACATATGTATGTATTTATGTAAGAATATATAAAAAAAAGTAACGGTAGGCAATTTTGATGGGTCGAAATCTTTTGATTTTTTTTGTGGGTTTTTTACTTTTCTTTTTGAATTTTATAAAGGGAGTTTAAATATTATGTGTAGAGAATTTATTCTAGTTGTGATTTTTTTTTATTTTTTTTTTTCATAATTTGGCGCTTTCTTCTTTTTCTTGGTTCTAAGGTATTCCCGATATAAATTTTTCCCTATATTAACTTGCTTTGTTTTCTCCAGTACAGCCGACACTGTAAGATATGAATGTACGTATGTACAATTTCAATATAGAAAATATAACGGTGCATAAATTTTATGGGAAAACATTTTTGTAAATTTAAGATTTTTAGACATTTCTATTTTATAACGGGAATTTAGAAACCATAATTAAATATTTTTTTTTAAGTTTTGTGTAATTTAATCGTTTTTATTTTATACCGTTAGGCAAATTTTTCTCTACATTCACTTTGTTTTATTTTTTAATAAAAATATTTTTTTTCCAAATTTTACCGTATTTTTTAAGTTTTTGTTAAAAATTTTGCGAATTTCACTATTTTCAAAATATCCCGATTTTCACAGAATTTTTCGATTTCTCTACCACTTTTAACTATTTTCCGTTTTTTTGTCTTTTTGTTTATCTTATTCCCGCACGTCTAGCTTTGATCTTTATGTGTTTGACACTATTCATGTAAAAATGTAAATAAAGTAATGAGAATAACACTTTACCTCATGTTTGTTGTGAACTGCAATTAGATGACTTTTGTTCCAATGATGTCAACTCGTTCAGTTTCGTTGTTCTTGAAGGACCATGAACAACCAGGCTAGCTCTAATGTTTCCGGGCGATTTGTAAATTCCAAAAGGGGACTGTAACATGTGAGGCACAAAGTCCTTACGTCGTTTTGTGCCCAACATTTATTATTTATTTATTTTTTTATTTATTATTATTATTATCTATTAAATTTGTTTTGTTATTGAAAATGTTTCGTCTAAGTTTATTGTCCATTACTGCCAAATTCAGAGAGTGATTGTATGCCGCAAAAATTGTTAGAGTGGTTGTATGCCGCTAAAATTATTAGGTTGGTTGTATGCCAAATTTAGAGAGTGGTTGTATGCCACAGAATTGTTAGAGTGGTTGTATGCCGCTAAAAATTGTCAGGATGGTTGTATGCCATATTTCGTGATTCGTCGATGTGTATTGTCAACGCCGTGTCGTATATTCGTGTAAAAGAAAATAAATTGTGTCATAATGAATCGACCCAATAAAGAGTTGTAAATTTTATAACGTTTAAAGAACAAAACCTCGTTTTTTTTTATCCATCCCGAACAAAAATAAAGTTTCTGTTAACGAACCCTGGGCACGGTTGAGCATACCCCGGCCCAAGTGAAAACACGTCGTTACAAACATTAAAGGTTAAGCCTTTGTAAACGCTCCATAATTTAGTCCAAATTATTGAGGAATTTGCGGTTGGTTTATGCAATAAATAAAGAAATGAGAATTTGGGATTAGGTTTAATTCAATATTTATTGTAAACTTAGGATGCTCACCAGTTGAGTTTTAAAAAGTAAATAAGTTTCTTATATGTTACAAGTTTCCTTGAAACCTAGTGTGTCATCTAACTTTTAACTTTAGATAAATTCTGTTTTGTTGTAATTACTTTACATAACATATGCTAATTCACAATAATATATTTCAACTAGTTCACAACAGTTCTAATTACAGTTACGTTAATTTATAATTCAAATTTAATTTTACAAGAATTATCTGTATTTTTTTTATTTTTAAAATTAACAGTTTTTATCGCTTTTTACAACACTGAAAATGATTTTGATATCTAACTTCTGTGAATTGACGCAGGATTTGTGTCAATAAAGATAATGCAGTGTTGTGTCAAAAGATAAATGAGCGAAGTATTCGTTGTTGCTTATGTGTGTTTTTATGTATATATGGTTAAGCGGAATTAACCGAAGTTTTCCAAATATTTTCCAAAAAAAGTTGGTATAAAACGTCAGCCATTACAAAAATTCAATATATTTGGCTGATCGTCACCAAAGTTTCATTTTTAAAAGAAAATTTTTGCCTTGTGAAGAATAATTAAAAATTTTTGGGGTTTTACGGCTGGATATATTTGGGATTTTATACACCCTTTCTTCTAACTCCTATACCACGTATAGGAAAATTAAGTGACTAAATTCACCATCAAGGTAAATTTAGATTTTTTTCTTTGGAATAACCAGAACAAATTTTAACCATAACTGGCTGCAAGTTCAGTAAAACACCTGGTTGTTTGGTAGCAAAAGTAGGTAACAAAAATCACACATATAGACACTAATATGCAACTTAACCGAAGAAAAATTTCTAAATTTGCAATACACAGACACAACACTCAACAACATTTTTTTTGGGTACGGAAAACCCTCATCGGAAACCCGCCAGTCTCAATTTTCTAATTGGCGAAAACCGCCGTCAACTATCAACATCATCATCATAAATTATCATCATCATTTATAGTGAAAGTGTGGAAAAAGTGCTCAAAAGTGTTTAAAAAAAAAAGAAAATTTTTGTAGAGAATTATCAAAAGGGAAAAATCCACTGTGAAATCGTGTAAAATCTAGCCGAAATATTTCTAAAGGATTCGTATGGACAAGTTGTAAAAAGAAGATTAGCCAAAGTGGTTGAAATAGCCTTGATATAATCAGTGAAAGTGCTATAGAATTTTGTTAAAAGTTACAAGAATTATAAATTTTTATAAACAAAGTGGTTAAAATTATGTAAAAGTTAATAAAATCCATTAAAATTACTTATTTAAAATCAATTTCCGAAATATATAAGTAACTTGGCTATATACGACTTCACAATATGGCTATTTGAACGGTGTTTAAAATCTAAATATTACCAGCTTGGAAATTTAAATATTAAAGATGGCTAGGGTAAAAGGAAACATTAAAACCAGAGACCGAGGAAAAAAACTTAAAAACATAACTAATCTAACATCAGAGTATATTTCAAATAATCACTATTAAATCAAAATATTTTCCAACTTTTATTTTTCCGAGAATTTCTTTCACTATAATGAAAACAAAAACAAATTTATAAATTTTTTTATTAATATTTATTAACATTTTTTTTATATCAACATATTTATACCTTTACAAGTAAGATCGATTGTATTACCAACTCGTTTAACCCTCAGTCAGCAATCCGTGTGCAAAGATTAATAGAACCAGAGATTTACCCGAAATGTTAAGAGTAAAGAAGAAGTGTTAGAATTTGCGGCAAACTATTAAATTTTATTAAAAAGAAATACCTTTCTCGGTAATAGACAAATCCAAAAAGTGTAAGATGAAAAAACTGTCTTTACTTATGTCAAAACCAATGACATGTTAAAAGTAGAATAAAATTTGCAATCAAAACAAAATGTTAAGAAAGTGCTATCGAGTTACCATATCGTTTTTATAGATTATAATCATTTGAGATCGGTTTCGCGTTATCGTTTTTTATAATAAAAAGTATTGCAAATAATTTAATAATAATAATCAATAAATAAATTATTGAGAGTAAATGATTTATGAATTTTACTTTGAGAAAAATATAAAAGATAACAAATAGATCCAGACAACAAAAACTTCATCATCACCAAAGGCATGAAAGATCTTTCATCGTTGGATTCTGGTGTAAGTAGGTATTAACATAAGTAGATTATTAACATAATTAAAGCTTTCTTATATCTTGTCTATGGGTATTAAATATAATAAAAGCAAATAAGTGAAAATTAAATAAATTATAAATAAACGTCGATAATGAGTTTTAAAAATAAATAACCAATTGCTTTTATTATGTTTAATAGTTTTAAACAGCTTTAACAAAGTTAACTTTTTTTACAATCAATTCGCCGCGACCCACATGTGAAGAATATTAAAGGAATTAAATTGTCAGTTTCATAAAAATAAAATCTTTAAATTCATATGCAACGCTTTAACAAATTCGCTGCGATTTACACATAAAGAGTATTAAAGGAATTAAATCTTCAGTTTTATATATAAAAAAAACTTAATTTTATATTAAAGCTTATAACAAGTCGTCAAACAATTATTTTCAGTATTTGTAATCAGTTATATCATCTCGCGGTTAAACATGGATCCGTTGAAATTTTTAATAAAGTTATTGAGTGCTTAAATTTTCATTTATATAAAATAAAGACATTTTTCCTTAAATTTCATGAATTTTGATTTGGTTTGTCATTAAATATTTTTCTTACCGATTCATTAATTATCGTCCGTGAAGCAATTTAAATAAATACGGTATCCGAACGGGATGCATACCTTTATCTTTTCTTTCAGCAAATTTTCTATATTAGTCTCTGCACACATTGTCGGCTTAGCTTAAAATTTAATTTTTTTACATTTTTTTCCCCGTCGATTAATGCTTCATTCCACTTATTTTTCCAATTTTTTTTTATTTTTTGTTTTCCTGATCAATAAATCTATAGTGAATTTATTTAAAAAAAAATTTTATTTAGAGTGATTTATTTTCGATCTCATTTTTTAATAAATATTTTTAACTTATTTTAGTTAGAATTTAATATAGTTAGCTATGTTTTACATATTAATATCCTCATTTAAACGTTGGTATTTACAATGAAATTTTAAACTTTTAGTGTTATAATTTCTTGCAAGTTGTTCGGAATATTTGAGATCATGTACCTTTATTTTTGCTTTTCCTTACATGATCAAGGTTGGGAGGGGAAAATGTGTCAACATCTATACACATTCGGTTAACAAAATAGATTTTGCTCCCTTTGAATGTTCTTTCCTTCTCCTTTTCCGTATTTCTGTTATTCCCTTCTTTTATAGCACGTACAGAATAAAATAATTGTCTGTACATCTTCTAAATTTAGCAGCTCATTAAGATCCTCCCCGATTGCCGACGAGCTAGAGCCGGAAAAGTTACGTGCTAAGGCTGCCTATGTTTGAAACGAGAATCTAAACTTTACACTAAAGTAAAATTCAGTTACATGCTACAGATATTTATTTTTGGCGCCCACCGGCCAACACGTATGAAATTGTATTTATTTTCCATCTTTTGAATTTTATTTGAAAAAAAATTCGTGTGGCTTCAAAAAAAAAAATTTTTCTTTCTAAAACTGTTCACTCTTTTTGGCTTTCATTTCTTAACTTTTTTCCCCCTTGTTTTAATTTCCCCCTATCCGTATGAGTAATATTTTTATGATTTGGAATTAACAAGCATTTCTAATTCGTGTTGTTAACCAGCGATAAAATTGGTCATACACCTAACGCTATATATTTCATCAAAATTTTGTTCGGATTTTAATATTTTTTTTTGAAAATGCTATTGTTTGGATATTAAAATTAAACTTAGACCGTTATTAGATATTATTTCCTAATAAAATTCCTAATTTTTCAGTTTTTTTTGTTTTGTTCTGGAAATGACTATTTGGAAAATTTCTATATTAGTCCCGACAAAACTACTAAAAATTCTACTTTTTATTACTTTTTCTCTGCCATTCTTTCTTTAATTTCATTTTCAAATTTCCTTTTTTTGTTAACCAATTATTTTTATCCTGTAAGACAATTACGCAAGAAATCGAGCGTTTCATTGAAATAATTTGTTTGGAAAATTTTGGTTTGTTTTTTATTTTAGCTGGTTTTTTAAATCGCTTTTATAGTGACATTTTATATTACACTCTATTACTCTTTATTTTTAACTTATTTTTTTTTTTCCTTTTCCACCGGTTGCTAATTTACTTTCATTGAGCAATTATATATTTTTTTTTAACTTTACTTGTTATAAAGTCTTGATTTAATTATAAAGCCATTTTTCTCTTTTCCGGTTAAGAAACTCTGAAATTTAATTGTAAAATTTTTTTCCTGGTTTCATTGAGTTTCTCACAAATAGTTTAAATTTATGATATTTCAAGTAAAAAATTTCACCTTGAAATTTTAACTATTTGATTTTTTTTAATTCTTTTTTTTCCCCTTGAGATTTTATTGAAAATTTTTATAGTGCTTACTTTTTACAGTTGTTTGGTTTGCTAAGTTCGGAAGGTTTTCGATTTCACTTTGTAAAAGATTTTTGGAATTTCTTTCTATTTTTGATTAGATGAGAAGATTTTAATTGAAATTTTAAGACGAAATCTTTTACCTGAAATACAACATGAAATTTTAAATATACAATTGCATTCCGTCTTTCAGTTGCGTGATATCTGTCGCAGGAGAGAGTTTTTTATGCAGGATATGAGTAGAAGACAGGCTTATCCGAAATCATTTGCTCCGCGCAGGCAGGTTAGCGAAATTCAAGAAGATGAAGCAGTTTCCTCCGATGTTTAAGATCTTTCGGCCATTTCACTAGTCTCCTGGAATTGTAATAAAAGTGGTCATCGTTACCAAGATTGCTTGGAAGATCGTACTGTATTTTGCTAAGGGTGTGGTACTCCGAAGATGTACAAACCGAATTGCTCCAAATGCAATGCAAAAAACCGAGTGCACCGAACAGTGCACACAGACAGATCATTTCGAAGAAAACCAGCACCAATACAGATTAAATTCAAAATTTTCTTTAAATTGTTCTAGGGAACTCTATCCCGAAATTCCTTCGGATTCTTGGGTATGTAAAAAAACTTTTCTAACATTTTTCCTGGAGATAATGCTCATGATCGAGACGATTTGTTAAAATTTTCTATAAATAAATCTAAAATTTCTTTCGGAAATACCAAGGGATCTGTATTGTATGTATCTGTATTCTGAAACAAAATCCGCCAACTATAGTGAAAATATTTCAGGTTTAAATCAAGATCTCCAATTAAATACTTCCCTAAATAAAACGGATTGTCAATCAGTTGCTTTAGAAAATAAACCTGATTTACCTCTTGAAATTTCGAAAAATTCTAAAGACCTTTGTACAGGTGATTCGTTTAGCAGTAACTCTTATCTTACCCCCAGAAAAACTCTTTGTTCAGAAAATGCTTCGAAAACCCATCCGCCAACATATTTCAAACCATTTCACGTACGTTTATCAGAATATAATGCTAAGCGATCAAAGATTTTTAATGAAGGTATAACCTCTGTTAGAAAAGTGCGGTCATCTAGGCGTATGAGGAATTTTTGGAAGGAGGTTCTCTTTTAAGCTGTATATATAACAAGCCAAATGATATACGACCATATGCTGATATTCTGTTGTTTGGTAAATCTTTTAATGGTTTATTGGATACATGAGCTTCTGTGAGCTGCTTGGGGTCACAGGCTGCAAAGGATTTCTTAAGCTTTGATGGAAAATATAAGAAAATCAGATCATTCGTTAAAACGGTCGATGGAAAATTTCAAAATGTTGTGGGGCGTGTTATAACAGAAATTATTTTTAGAGGTGTTACGAAACCGATAACGTTATATATTATACATAATATATCGCAGAATCTTTATCACGGCATCGACTTTTGGTATTTATACGATTTATTACCGCCTGAATTAATACCCAAATTAAATGTGAAACTTTTCACAATAATGTTTCTAAAATATCGAATCAACGGTTATTATCCGATTCTCAAAATCAACAACTACAAATTGTAATAAATTCATTCTCGTCAGGAGGGTCTTGGCGTACCAATGTAGTATCTCACGCGATTGATGTAGGTGACGCCACTCCCATAAAGCAGAAACATTTTTCCGTCTCACCCGCCATTGAAAATTTAATTTACGCGGAATTAGATCGAATGCTTGAGATGGACGTTATAGAGGAATCGGATAGTGCATGGTCCTCGCCAATTGTTTTAGTAAGCCAGGAAAAGTTAGATTATGGTTGGACTCGAGGAAAGTTAATTCAGTCTCCGTCAAGGATGCATATCCATAGATTGCCGAAAGCGGAGTATATTACGAGCTTAGATCTAAAAGACGCGTTCTGCCAAATACTTCTCGATAAATCATCGAAGGGTAAAACGGCATTTACCATTCCTGGTCGACCCTTATTCCACTAAAAAGTAATGCCTTTCGGCCTTTGTAATGCGCCCCAAACAATATCTAGACTTATGGATAAGGTGGTACCGGCGACGTTAAGGACGGAAGTGTTCGTTTATCTGGATGACTTGTTGATCGTGTCAGACACGTTCAGTAGGCATTTAGACGTGTTAAGAGTTTTCTCACAACAAATACGCTCTGCTGGACTGACGATAAACATTGAAAAATCTAAATTTTGCGTACGTGAAGTCCGTTATCTTCGTCATATGGACATGGGGTAATTCAGAACCCTGATACCAGCCATAATTGATTTTCCGACTCCAAGGTCCGTAAATAAATCAGATGATTTTTAGGGATGTCCGTTTGGTATCGAAAATTTATTAAGAACTGTGCTTCTGTGTTCCATTAACTAATTTATTAAAGTCCAATAGAAAGTTTGCTTGGACTGAAGAAGCTCAAAGAGCTTTTGAGGAATTTAAATCTACTTTGACAACCGCCCCGGTGTTGCACAGCCCTAACTTTTCACAGCCGTTTTACATACACTGTGATGCCAGCAACACTGGAATAGGAAGCGTATTGGTCTATAAAACTGCCTTTGTGTCGAAGAAACTTAACCAAGCCCAACGTAGTTACTCAGTGACCGAACAAGAATGTTTAACAGCAATGCTTAGTATTAAACAGTTTCGGGCTTATGTAGAAGGTCTTGAGTTCACAGTGATCACCGATCATGCGTCGTTGAAGTGGCTCATGTCCCAAACAGACCTGAATTCACGGTTGGCAAGATGGTCTTTAAAACTTCAAGGCTTTCAGTTCAAGATAGGGCACCGAAAGGGAAGTCAGAATGTGGTTCGTGATAATCTTTCGCATACCAACTTCGAAGATTTGTCCGAACTTCAAAGCTTCAACTTGTCCGCTATAGACGAGAACGGGGGTTTCATAGATCTGCAATCAAATCATTTCAAAAGTACGGCATATAACGAACTGCTAGATAATGTTAGAAAAAATGTAGATCAAACACCCGACTTGAAAATTGTAGACAACTACTTGTATCGACGTACTGAACATTGCACTGGAGAGCAGGTGCAGGATGATCTTTAATGGAAACTTTGGATCCCCAAAGAGATGGTAAAAGAAGTGCTCCAAAAGGCCCATGATAGTCCGCTAGCGTCACACGGTGGTATAAATAAAACGATCGAACGCATTAGACGGTATTATTTTTGGTCAAATTTGGTTAACGATGTAAAAGACTATGTTAATTCGTGCGATATATGTAAAGGTACGAAACACCAGAATTTTATAATGTGTTCACCTTTGGGGAAAACTCCCGAAACGCATAGATTTTTCCAGAAGCTGTACATTGACTTTTTAGGCCCTTATCCTAGCTCGAAATCTGTTAATGTTGGAATTTTTTGTAGTAGTGGATCATTTTTCAAAGTTTTGTTTTTTAAAGGCGGCAAAGAAATTTACGTCTGATGTAGTGAACAAATATATGGAGCAAGAGATGTTTCATGCATATGGAACTCCGGAAACTGTCGTCTCTGACAACGGTTAGCAGTTCAAGTCAATCCAGTTTAACAAACTTCTTCAGAATTATAGTATAAATCACGTATATACTGCTGTATATTTGCCCCAAGCAAATGCATCTGAACGCGTTAATCGTTTAGTTCTTTCGGCGATTCGGGCGTACATAAAACATGATCAAAGTAATTGGGATGAATACCTCAGCAGCATCAGTTGTTCTTTGTGTTCATTTGTGCATATTACATGGCTTTCGGACAGCACATGATTACCAACGGTAAAACATATGCACTTCTTCGAAATCTGTAGATCTTTGGAAATTGAACTGTCAGATTCAGTAGGGAAGATTCTTTGGACGTGATTAGAGGTAGGGCTACAAAGAATATTTCAAAGCAATGGGATCGTAACGAAAGGTCTTACAATTTGGGACCTCGAGAAGTTAACTATGTTGTTGGTCAGTAGGTGTTTAAAAGAAATTTTAGTCAGAGTAACTTTGAAAAGGGGTATAGTGCAAAATTAGCTCATCCATTTGTGAAGGCGAGAATTCGTAGGAAAACATGTACTTTTTATTATGAGCTCGAAGATTTGAATGGTCGATTTATAGGGATATACCATGCAAAGGATATCCGACAATGAATTTTCAGGATTTTTTTCCTCTTTTACATTTATTTTTACGTTTTCATGATTACAAATTTTCAACGAGAATAAAAAGCTACAAGCGGGATCAGCTTTGTGTTGTTTTTAGGCCCCCAAATCTGATTTTGGCGGGGGAGTTTTGTAGAGGCGCTTGAAGCCTAATAGTTTTCAGTTTTTCTCTCGAATATCTATAGGTAAATCCATATTTTTTTTTATTTTTAAAATTAACTGTTTTTACCGTTTTTTACAACACTAAAAATGATTTCGATATCTAAATTTTGTGAATTGACGCAGGATTTGTGTCAATAAAGATAATGCAGTGTTGTGTCATAAGATAAATGAGCGAAATATTCGTTGTTGCTTATGTGTGTTTTTATGTATATATGGTTAAGCGGAATTAACCGAAGTTTTCCAAATATTTTCCAAAAAAAATTCGATATATTTGGCTGATAGTCACCAAAGGAAAATTTTTGCTTGTGAAGAATAATTAAAAATTTTTGTGATTTTACGGCTGGATATATTTGGATTTTATACACCCTTTCTTCTAACTCCTATACCACGTATAGGAAAATTAAGTGACTAAATTCACCATCAAGGTAAATTTCGATTTTTTCTTTGGAATAACCAGAACAAATTTTAACCATAACTGGCTGCAAGATCAGTAAGGCACCTGGCTGTTTGATAGCAAAAATAGGTAACAAAAATCACACATATAGACACTAATATGCAACTTAACCGAAGCAAAATTTCTACATTAACTTTAAGGGCACGGAATGCCACCGGAAATTGGCAACATTTTTTTTGGGTACGGGAAACACTTATCGGAAACCCGCCAGCCTCGATTTTCTAATTAATGAAAACCGCCGTCAACTATCAACATCATCATCATTTATAGTGAAAGTGTGGAAAAAGTGCTCAAAAGTGTTTCAAAAATAAAAGAAAATTTTTGTAGAGAATTATCAAAAGGGAAAAATCCACGGTGAAATCGTGTAAAATCTAGCCGAAATATTTCTAAAAGATCCGTATGGACAAGTTGTAAAAAGAAGATTAGCCAAAGTGGTTGAAATAGCCTTGATATAATCAGTGAAAGTGCTATAGAATTTTGTTAAAACTTTCAAGAATTATAAATTTTTATATACAAAGTGGTTAAAATTATGTAAAAGTTAATAAAATCCATTAAAATTACTTATTTAAAACCAATTTCCGAAATATATAAGTAACTTGGCTATACACGACATCACAATAAGGCTATTTGAATGGAGTTAAAAATCTAAATATTACCAGCATGGAAATTTAAATATTAAAGTTTGACTAGGGTAAAAGGAAACATTAAAACCAAAGACCGAGGAAAAAAACTTAAAAACATAACTAATCTCACATCAGAGTATTTTTCAAATAATCACGGTTAAATCAAAATATTTTCCAACTTTTATTTTCCCGAGAATTTCTTTCACTATAATGAAAACAAAAACAAATTTATAAATTTTTTTGTTAATATATATTAACATTTTTTTATATCAACATATTTATACCTTTACAAGTGAGATCGATTGTATTACCAACTCGTTTAACCCTCAGTCATCAATCCGTGTGCAAAGGTTAATAGAACCAAAGATTTCCCTGAAATGTTAAGAGAAAAGATTTACCTGAAATGTTAAGAGAAAAGAAGAAGTGTTACCTTTCTCGGTAATAGACAAATCCAAAAAGTGTTAGATGAAAAAACTGTCTTTACTTATGTCAAAACCAATGACATGTTAAAAGTAGAATAAAATTTGCAATCAAAACAAAATGTTAAGAAAGTGCAATCGAATTACCATATCGTTTTTATAGGTTATAATCATTTGAGATCGGTTTCGCATTATCGTTTTTTATAATAAAAAGTATTGCAAATTATTTAATAATAATAATTAATAAATAAATTATTGAGAGTAAATAATTTATGAATTTTACTTTGAGAAAAATATAAAAGATAACAAACAGATCCAGACAACAAAAACTTCATCATCACCAAAGGCATGAAAGATCTTTCATCGATGGATTCTGGTGTAAGTAGGTATTAACATAAGTAGGTTATTAACATAATTAAAGCTTTCTTATATCTTGTCTATGGGTATTAAATATAATAAAAGCAAATAAGTGAAAATTAAATAAATTATAAATAAACGTCGATAATGCTCTCACTTGTTTTAAAAATAAATAACCTATTGCTTTTATTATGTTTAACAGTTTTAAAAAGCTTTAACAAAGTTAACTTTTTTTACAATCAATTCGCCGCGACCCACATGTGAAGAATATTAAACGAATTAAATCGTCAGTTTCATAAAAAGAAAATTTTTAAATTCATATGCAACGCTTTAACAAATTCGCTGCGATGTACACATGAGGAGTATTAAAGGAATTAAATCTTCAGTTTTATAGATTTTTCCTTAAATTTGATGAATTTTGATTTGGTTTGTCATTAAATATTTTTCTTACTGATTCATTCATTATCGTCCGTGAAGCAATTTAAATAAATACGGTTTGCACTAGTCACGACGTAACTTGTAGATTTTAAATTTCTATTATTATAACCCTGGTATCCGAACGGGATGCATACCTTTATCTTTTCTTTCAGCAAATTTTCTATATTGGTCTCTGCACACATTGTCGGCTTAGCTTAAAATTTAATTCATTTTTTTTTATTTTTTTCCCGTCGATTGATGCTTCATTCCACTTATTTTTCCAATTTTTTTTATATTTTTTGTTTTCCTGATTAATAAATCTATAGTGAATTTATTTAAAAAACATTTTTTTTAGAGTGATTTATTTTCGATCTCATTTTCTAATAAATATTTTAAACTAATTTTAGTTAGAATTTAATAACGTTAGCTATGTTTTACCTTATTAATATCTTTAATAAAATGTTGGTATTTACAATGAAATTTTAAACTTTTAGTGTTCTATTTTCTTGCAAGTTATTCGGAATATTTGGGATCATGTACCTTTATTTTTGCTTTTCCTTACATGATTAAGGTTGGGAGGGAAAAAATGTGTCAACATCTACACACATTCGGTTAACAAAATAGATTTTGCTCCCTTTGAATGTTCTTTCTTTCTCCTTTTCCGTATTTCTCTTATTCCCTTCTTTTATAGCACTTACAGAATAAAATAATTGTCTGTACATCTTTTAAATTATAAATGTTCAAAATTTAGCAGCCCATGAAGATCCTCCCCGATTGCCGATGAGCTAGAGCCGGAAAAGTTACGGGCTAAGGCTGCCTATGTTTGAAACGAGAATCTAGACTTTTCACTAAAGTAAAATTCTGTTACATGCTACAATGTTTAGTATAAAAGTGTAGATTTTATATACCCATTGCTATCGGAATGGAAGGTTTTCGGTTCGACACATGCAACAACACTGCTTTCAAGCATGAAACAGGACCATCAATAAATAATCTGCACTCACATTTTTACCACCAAAGCTTTTATATCGTTGCAGTAAGCTAACGAATTCCCATCATTTAGAGTGTAGAGGCTCTAAGATCAGCTTGCCGTTTGCGATACGCCGTAGAGTTAACATTGGCATGTGTAAGATTTCTTTGCTTTAAAAACGCTGTAAATCCAATTCCATTTGTGTTATTAGTTGAGGTTTATCTTTTCCCTGTTGGAGCTCATAATCAAATGGATCTTCATAAGTACGATCTGGAGTTGTCGGCCTTGGTGATACAAAATTTTCAGGTGCAAGCACTGGTAGTGTGGCTATTACAGTTGCTTTATAAATTTTGTTCTTCTGTAACGTACACGTCGAGTATTGAATATTTTAAAATTCTAAAATATTATTTTGGTGAAACTTTAGTCTATAATCATAGAAACAAAGTTTTGTAAAATTATAATCGAGGGTAGGACTATGGGAGCCATTAAAGAGCTAGCTAATCAGTCGGGTTGTGGGGTTCGGGTCCTTTCTCTGTTATAATCATTTTGACAATACAATAATATTATTATAGACTCCCGAATTTTTTTAATAAAAAAACAACTATAACGGGCCAAGGTGACTAAAACTCAAAAAAAAATGCCCCTATTTTAGTCACTAAAAGGATGTAAAGAAGAAGAAATGGTATTTATTGAATTTGCCTATCAATATCTCCCAGATGACCTCGGGAGTAAATCGGCTCAAAACCCACCCTTACCTATGGTTCTAGGGCCGTAATATTTTATAAAAGTCTAGAACCCCCAAGAAAAATGTTAAAAAATCTTCTTTAGTTCCTCTTACATCATCTCCTAATAATTTCGTCTTATATTCAAAATAAATCACAACGCCGCTTTAACCATTTTTCAGTTTGGTAAATAGAATCAATTACCAACGAACTATTACGTCCCTGGTTAAAATGAACGGACAATTTTCGCTCAATCAAAATTTAGTAATATTTAGTTTTACCGAAAAATCTAATCTCCTACAAGGGATAAATTATCCGCCACAAAACCAAATAATTCTGACTTCATGAGTTACAGAATTAGTTGGAAAACAAACAAAAATGTTGGGGAAATAACATATATTAAAACGTCGTGTTTATACACATTCAATAAAAAAAAACTGCTAAATTTTTAAGCAATATTTTATCTAGCCCTAACATTTGGACGCTTTTCACATTACCTATAAATCTCATCTACAACAATAAGTGTAAAGAAACAGCCACCTTCGAGAGTCAAAAAATCCAAAAACATGTAAAAGCATGAGCTTTCTTAGGGGACTGACCATAAATACCGTAGACAATTTATTAAATTTGTCATGTCAGGGTTGCCAAGTACGGAATCAAGAGAACCATTCCTCATGTATATATCCTATGGAGTTGATGATTGATAGAAAAAAAAATGGTTGAATAAAACATTCCTACACTCACAATATTATTTCTTTAAAACGTTCTACAATACGTAAAAATTTAATCGAAAATATAATTAAAATTAGGGCTTCTAATTTTTCAGTATAGAAACCCAGTTTGTTACTTATTCAATCATTGCATAATCCCCGACAAAAGTCAAACAATCGAAGTTCGTTTACAATAATCTTCATTATTTAAACGAGAAAAGTTAGAAAAAAAATTGGTAGTGTGTTTTTTCAATTTGGTGATTGCAAGACACAATACTTTAGTATTAGAACACCGAGTTTGGAAAAAAGGAGAGAAATTATTTAAATTTCTATTTTTTTTTTTTTTTTTTTTTTTTTTTTTTTTTTTTTTTTTTTTTTTTTTTTTTGAACCAGAAAACATAAAATTTAACATTTACTGACAATTTTGGGTTTTTGAATAGCTGATTCAAAAAATCAAGAAAAATATTTTCCTATTGATTTTAATGATTGTTCAATTAAAACAACCTTTACGTATTACTCCTTAAGTAAACTTGAACCGGTCACGTAAAATATATTGTGAGTGCATTTCTTTACCAATTATGCACGAAACCCTAATATTTTCGATTTCGGTTCCTATTTTCCTCAAAGGTCCGTTGGACATAGAAATGTTGTCATGCTCGAATATCCTTCGCATGGAATGTACCAGTTAATTTACCTGTTAAATCCTCAAGGATATAATAGTGATTTCCTAGTTTTTCTCGTATACGAGCTTTGATAAAAACGGGTGAAAGCTTAGCATTAAAATTCTTTTCTGCACTGCTTTGTGCAAAATTGCGCCGGAAAATTTCTTGCCCTACATGAAAAGTTGGTATTCTGACTCGAAGATTGTACTGCTTTTGATTTTTCTCATAGGCCTCTTTAATGTACTTGCGCAAGTCATGTCGAAGTGTTTGGAGTGTATCTTCCCTAGAAAGTTTGGCCGTTGGCTCATCTAGCAGATGTAAATTTCGCAAAAGAGAATAGGAAGAACCATGGGTTATCATGTTGAAGCCAAAAAGAGCGTGATAGGGTGAACTATTTATCGACTGATGCTTGGAGTTCCTAAGAGCGCAGCTAATGGCGGTTAAATTTTCATCCCAAAGTCGTTGATCTTGTTTCAAGTAAGCACGAATCCCAGCAATTAACGATCGATTGACCCGTTCGGAGGCATTGGATTGCGGCGAGTAGACCGCTGTATATGTATGAGTTATGCCATATCTGGTCAGGAACGCATTGAAGTCATTCGCTCGAAATTGACTACCATTGTCACTCACTATTACCTCTGGGACCCCAAAGGTATGAAACAGCTGCTTCTCTAAAAACTCTTGAATCGATTTGGATGTAAATTTTCGCAGAGGACAGAGCCAATGGAATTTTGTAAGGTGGTCTAGTACTATTAGAAGGCCAATAGAACCCGCTTTACTTCTGGGATATGGACCCAGCAGGTCAATGTACAATCGTTGCATTGGACGAATAGAGTTAGCCTGATTTCGCATAGGGGGTTTCATTATAAAGTTAGGGGACTTCGTGGTTTTACAAATGGCACAATCATTTACATACTTTCTCACATCACGTACCATCCCGGGCCAGAACAAGTTTCTTCGGATGAGCTCTAAGGTTTTGCATATACCCCCATGGGCAGCAACAGGAGCGTCATGTGCCCTTGAAATGACTACGGTTCTTAGGTTGCTGGGTATCCACAGCTTCCAGGCTTGTTGTTCTTGTTGTTCCTCACCAGAATAATGCTCTGTTCGGATATAAATATATTTATCTACAATTTTTACATCCGGATACTTATCTTCGTTTTCCTTAATTCTCATTCCAAGCTCCTGATAATCAGCGTCCTCAAAATGTTTAGAGTTCAAATCAACTTCGGGTTCTAGTATTTCCAACCCACATATTCCATCCTCCTCAGGAATCCTGGATAAGGCATCAGGAACCACGTTGTCTTTACCCTTGCGGTGACTTATTGTAAATTTGTAGGCTTGAAGTTTAAACACCCACCTCGCTAACCTTCCACTGAGATCTGGTTGACGCATCAGCCACACTAAACTCGAGTGGTCTGTTATTACTTCGAATTCTTGCATCTCTAGATAACACCTAAAACGTTTTATGGCCTCTAGAGCTGCCAAACACTCCCTTTCTGTGACACTGTAATTACGCTGAGCTGAATTTAATTTTCGACTCATGTATGCAATGGGTTTTTCTTGGCCTTCGCCATCCAATTGCACCAGAACTGCTCCTATACCATAATCACTTGCGTCGCAATGAAGAAAAAATTTCTTTTGAAAGTCCGGATTGGTCAACACTGGAGCGGTAGTTAAGAGACCTTTAATTCTGTCGAAGGCAGCTTGGGCTTCTGGGGTCCAAATAAATTTTTTCTTGGAAGAAAGTACTTCTGATATGGGATATGCTTCAGTGGAAAAATTTTCAATAAACCGCCGATACCACCCTGCCAGTCCCAAGAAACCTCGAACTTGTTTAAAATTTTTGGGTACCGGCCAATTTTGAATCGCACTTATCTTTTCCGGATCCGTAGTAATACCGCCATCACCAATAATGTATCCCAAATAGTTCACCCTAGTGACACAAAATTTACTCTTTGAGACATTCAGTGTGAGATTGGCTTTTCGAAACTGAGAGGAAATACGAATTAACACTTCCAAATGGTTTGGAAAGTCTTCTGAAACAATGACCAAATCATCCAGATAGCCGAACACGCAATGCCGAAGATCTGGGGGAATGATTTCATCCATAAGCCTGCACATTGTTTGAGGAGCATTACACAGTCCAAACGGCATCACTACAAACTGGTAGAGTGGTCTTCCAGGAACTGTAAACGCTGTGAGCGGCTTGGATGCATCATCTAAAGCTATTTGCCAGTAGGCATCTTTCAGATCAAGCTTCGTTAGTATATTGGCTTTTGGGAGTCTAGCGAATATACCCTCAATGCTAGGAAGTGGATATGCATCTTTCTTCGTTGCCAGATTCACTTTCCTAGCGTCTAGACACAAACGAATTTTGTTTGGTTTTACAACCAGTCTCATAGGCGAGCTCCATGGTGATGTGGATGGTTCGATCACACCCAATGCTAACATTCGGTCAATTTCACCAAACATCAATTTCTCAACCGCTGGAGACACCGGATAGAACCGTTGCTTGATCGGGGTAGTGCTTCCTACATCAATCGAATGTTTAATCAAGCGGGTTCTTCCCAACCCCTGTTCCTCGAAGTTTGGAAAGAGAGCAATAACAGTATCTAACTGATTCCGTTGGCTTTGAGTTAATGAATATAAAGGTTCAGCTGAGCTATCAGATTGTTTTTCAAACTCCGATTTAACATCGGACTTATTTTGAATAGCGGACAACTCGAACGGATTATTGGACATTTGATCTAAATTGTAAATGTCTACGGAGCCAATTACTTCTGGAAATAACTTAAAAGACCTCCAGAAGTCAATACCCAAAATCAATCTTTGTGATATAGATGGAATGATAAAAAATCTCATAGCTTTTGTATTATCTTTAAAAGTGACATCGACGTCAATCCAACCGATAACTTTCTGAGGGTTACCATCCGCAGTTTTAACGAAGGACTTGCATTTCACAAAATTAGGCACAGAAGAAAAATCCAACAAGGCAAAATCGGAACCTATGCAACTTATATTGGCACCGCTGTCCAACATACCAAATTCATTAAATTGCAAAAAGGAAACTTTGGCGTAATAGCGCATATCCCTGGGGTTACTCACGATACTGGAAATGACAAATCCCCCAAAATATTTTCGCCTTCTCCAATAGTTACGAAGGCGCACCGTGGAACGTTTTGGTTCCTTCCTCGGATATTTAGAAATAGTGGATACGTTAAATATCGCATTACGCTTTTCAAGGTATATTTCCTATCTCTTATGATAGGGCAATTTCAGATACGGACCCCTTTCTTGGTGTACCTTCGGAAGAGATTTTGTCGAAAATTCAGGTGTATTGGGTCGTTTAAGGACAGATGTAGGTCTGAGATTATGATTTACAATCGGGGCGGTGTCATTATTAGACAAGGAGGGCGATAATGAAATAGGAGTAGTATTTACGGTTGGTCCATCAGGAGTGGTGATGGTTTTAAGTTTTTTGAAAAATTTTGTCTTCTGGAGGCACATTTCACGCAATTGGGCTTGTAGGTTTTCTTGGCCCCACATCCATAGCAGAAGACCTGTCTCTCTCGTAGACAGTCTTCCCAATGGTGGCCAGCTTCGTCGCAATTCCAACATTTGGGAGGATTTTGGCTCTGAATAGCATTTATAGACATTTCAGTATTATCCGGAGAGTCCATATTATTCGAAACATTCGCATCCTCTATCTCGGCGACATATCGACGAGAAGGAAAGTTTGGATTGCTTCGCGTACCCAAATTACGACGAACGTGTTCGTCGTTTAAGAAAATTTCCCGCTTGTGTACAAGCTTACGCAGTTCGGATATTGAGTGAACCCTCACGTATAAAAGGTCTTGCCTGATTTCTGGTCTCAAATTTCGTGACAAAACTTCCAGCAGTTCAATCTCCGACATCGGTGACGGTAATCGGTTTAGGATAGACGAAACGGCTTCGTAAAATAGATCAAATGATTCGCCAGGTTTTTGTTTCCTATTTCTTATTTCTTCGCGAATATCATAAGGGGATTTAAAATCCTCATACTGGCAACGTAGCGCCTCACAAAACGGTTCCCACTGAATCGCGTTAACTTTTTTATGGTATCCCCAAAACCAGTCCTTGGCTTTACCGGACAACAAAATATGAATATTCTTTTCCAAGATCCCAAAGTCACCATGAAAAGTATCCTTAGTTAATGTGCGAACACGATATAAAAATTCCTCTACATTCAAACCCGACTGTGAACCGTCAAATTTTAGATGCCAATTCTGAATGATTGAAGTGATCTTTTCGGGATTCAATAAATAGGTGGAATAGGAAGGATGTGCGAAAGGACGACTTGACTCGTGTTGTCGATTACTAGGGGATGTAGTGGAACTATCGTCGGGGGACTTATACGCCCTTTCAATAGGAGTTTGCTGGTTAAAACCCTTTTCCGGATTTAACGTTAAACTTTTTCCCTTAATAGAAGTTTGATTCGAGTTATCGAAACTCAGGTTCGATACTGGAAGTTTAATTAATTCCACTAGCCGCGATAAATTCTGTTCAATCATTCGATTAATATGATCATAATCTATGGAATGATTATTGGAAGTGTTCGTAGTAGAATTATTTATGGTACCAGGTGACATTGAAAAAGTATTATTGTTGGTTCCTGAATTATTCGCCCTGGAGGTGGCACTCTCTTCCCCTCCATTAAGGTTAACCAATGGAGTAGTAGACTCCTGGAAAAGACTGGAACTGAAACTCCTGATATTGTAGTTTCGCCCATGCGGACAGTCCTCCAATATTATACAGTCCTGGCGTTCCCTTAAAGACGCATTACACAAATGACAAACGGTTTCATCAATATTGCCGGCTTCCTTACGGGGCTGCCGATCTGGTTGCCTGCGTGACATATCGAACAAAAAATTTAGCCCAACAATATGAAAACAATGTAATAAATAAAACGATATCGCTACTTCAATTTCGTAAAATAAAACTTGATAAGTGGATATCAGAATACCTAAGGATTTAAATTCTAAAATCTATTAAATGAATTCCGTGGGTATGCTCCTCGAACCTACTTCCAACAAAATAAAAAAAATAAATAAATAACAAATGTAAATACAATATATTCCTGACAGTACGTGTTTTTCGTTTTATGATGATGTAAATTAGAACTAAAGGTTGTAGGCTGTAATTACTCAATAAATACAGGATAAAAAAAATTGATCTATTGGTTGGGGGTCTGTTCAGAAACTCGTCTTTCTTTAAAACAAACGTCAACAATTTATTAATTTTCGAGCCATTGTTAACGGAACTAATTTCAAGTAGACAGTAATTCGCTAGTAGCAAAATTACTGTAATCCGATCTATCCATCAGCTGCTGATAACTAAGTAAAAATAAAAACGAATTTACAACATTACCCCTTACTGCATATAAATATAAAGGAATCTCCAGACCATTTTCCTGACCGTGAAATGCATTGTGAATCTACTTAGTTAGCGTACTCGAACCGGTTATCCTCAAGTAACTAAAGATCCAAAATAGTTCAGCAATCTATTCTACGGAAAGTGTCCTGAACAAAAAAAAATCCTTTAACTTCACGCATATTAATGAAATCTACTATTCTACTCTAAAAACAAAGAAAATGAGCAAAAGAACAAGCTGTTCATCTTGCCCCACGTTGGGCGCCAATTATTGTAACGTACACGTCGAGTATTGAATATTTTAAAATTCTAAAATATTATTTTGGTGAAACTTTAGTCTATAATCATAGAAACAAAGTTTTGTAAAATTATAATCGAGGGTAGGACTATGGGAGCCATTAAAGAGCTAGCTAATCAGTCGGGTTGTGGGGTTCGGGTCCTTTCTCTGTTATAATCATTTTGACAATACAATAATATTATTATAGACTCCCGAATTTTTTTAATAAAAAAACAACTATAACGGGCCAAGGTGACTAAAACTCAAAAAAAAATGCCCCTATTTTAGTCACTAAAAGGATGTAAAGAAGAAGAAATGGTATTTATTGAATTTGCCTATCAATATCTCCCAGATGACCTCGGGAGTAAATCGGCTCAAAACCCACCCTTACCTATGGTTCTAGGGCCGTAATATTTTATAAAAGTCTAGAACCCCCAAGAAAAATGTTAAAAAATCTTCTTTAGTTCCTCTTACATCATCTCCTAATAATTTCGTCTTATATTCAAAATAAATCACAACGCCGCTTTAACCATTTTTCAGTTTGGTAAATAGAATCAATTACCAACGAACTATTACGTCCCTGGTTAAAATGAACGGACAATTTTCGCTCAATCAAAATTTAGTAATATTTAGTTTTACCGAAAAATCTAATCTCCTACAAGGGATAAATTATCCGCCACACTTCTCAGTACGTCGATTTAGACAACATGTGTAATTTACGCATGCATAGCAACTGGTTGCATCATGATCACCTGGGCGATTAATCCAGTTTACCGGCTTACAATACTTCATACTATCTTTGCCTCCACTCAAACATGCCATGAGATTGTTATAACATTGGCGACACACTGTATTAGGTGAGTTATTTTCACCGGCAAAGACTACTTCGTCGAAAAACAACTTATATACTCTAATGAATTCACTAGTTAAAAGATTCTTTTTCTTTTGAAATTTTGTAGAACCTATTTCTGATTTGATGACCGCAAACGTAGCGAAATAAATCAGTTTTTTCACATTGCATATTGAAATTGTCAGTTGCCAATGTTGTCTGCGAATTATGTTGTAGCACTTTCTCTATAACTTTCACCGCTGAGCTCTCGTTGACGTCGCGCTGTGTAATGCCTCGGTGTGAGAGTGATTGTAGTTGATTATTTCTTGAATTCTGAACGGTTTGCTATCTATGGACCTGAACAGGGTAAAAAAGATAAAAAAAAAATTTAATTTTTTAAAATTTTTTGCGATTTTAATCTTGAAGATAAAGTTTTTTGATTTTAAATAAATAAATAAATAAATAAATAAATAAATAAATAAAACTGGGAGACACGGGTCTTTTATCATTGATCTTTTTGGTGTCCGTATATGGTTATATTTTTTCGTGTTGCTCTGTGTAATATTACCTGTTCAATTTTGTTAATTTGCAAAATACCGCTATATATTGGTGTTTCGGTAGTTAAGCGTTATTATAACGGTAGTTTAAGATATTTCAAAATTGAACCGGTAAATAGCGCAATAAGCCCGGTTATACAAAAAGACACTTGCCTTTAAAGGAATGGACATTTTAAAATTTTCACATCGGTTTAAAGTAGCTGTGATAGCCAACTACCGCTGTTATGAAAAGGTATTGAATGCCAACCATGGTTTTTCGTAATACCTTTTAAAAACTTAAGTTCCTATTGTTTTGCATTCCTTTGTTTTTTCGTTTTAGTTGTTATGTTTATCTTATTTTTTTAATACGCAAATATTTTGTGTATAACAAATTTAATTGTTTTGATTTTTTAATAAATAATATTTATTTGTTTAAAAAAATATATAATTTTTTTTTTATTTTTAGAGCATATTTCTTAGATTTTAAGGGCATATTTTTATGTTTTTAGTGCATATTTTATGCGCATAAAACACTTTTTAGAGCATATTTGTGGTTTCCCTGAAAATCACCTTCACTAAGGTATACTGAGCAGCATCCTATTATTTTGCCCTATTCAAGCAGATTTACTCTGCTTTTGATTGAATTTGTTCTTATGATTTCTATTCATGGTGGAAATCAGTTAATGCTTCAGATTCTTCGCATAGAATATTGGGCTCCCAGACCTAAGTCTAAAATTTTGTAGGCGCGTCGCGTGAGTTGAAGAGAGATTTTCGGTCCCTTGTTAAGGAAAGTCAAAGCACGAGTTATGTGTATGACCCAGAAGGTCTTTTGTGGCTTTTTATTCCTGCAGGCGCACCTCATATGGAAGGCCACTGGGAAGCCTGTGTGAATAGTTTTAAGTTTCACTTTCGAAAAGAGGCACAGGCCTTCAAATATACTTTTGAAGAACTTTCGACGCTTCTTGCGAGATAGAAGCGTGTCTGAATTCGCGTCCGCCTTAAAAACTTTATAATACGACCCGTTGTTGGACGATTATGAGGAAGCAATAAACGATCTGGAATCAGCTACAAAGGCCCTCTTGGTTCATTCTACAGCTGATCCCACCATTATAACGGCTCATACACCTTTATTGTCGCCTATTATACCACTTACTACTGTGGTTGCACCTCCTTGTGGTGTTACTCAAACGGTGGCTACGTCCTCTTTGGTGGAAGCTACAACATAACCGTTGATACATTGTCGGGTATTATTGCTACCCCGGCCTCGAATACTTCGACCAAAGACCGTATAAAGCAGGATGTACAAACTACATAATTTTTAGCCACCGGTTTAGCCATGATGCCATGCTGCCAAATGGTGCGACTACAATAAGATTCTTAGCCGACACCATAAAATTCTTAGCCGATTTACAGAAACACTTATCCTCTAGCAAGGACTCTAGCGCAAGTACAGTGATTGTGATGTGAATGAACATGTTTGATTTTTTTTCCTAATATACAAGTTAACAACACTGTTAATTCTGCCAACGGGGTAAAGATGGCAGAGTCAGCAATTAATTGATTGTGCAATTCTCACACGCTTAAGAATTGCTAATATTATTATGTTCGATCAGCGTCAGCATTCTGTTCATGTCACAACAACGTGATCGGTAACTGCAGTTAATGTTGGTTGTTCTCACACGCGTAAAAGGTACACGATATAATTTTATGCTTGGTCAGCGTCTGCATTTTGTGCATGTCGCGGCAACGTGTGCGAGGTTTAATGGTTGTGAATGTTGGATGGTTTTGGGCAGTCTTAGCTACGCGTCGAGTCATAACGGTTCATCTTTAAGTTTTAGTAAATATAAAGTAAAGTAAAGAATTAAGGTTTGAATTGTAGTGTTAATATAACTTAAAGATAATAAAATAAAATTAATTAGGATTTGATTTTGAATTGAAGTGTTTTGTTTGTGACCGGCACAGTGTCGTGCCGTTGAAATATATTTTTTTAATAAATCCAATAAAAAAATCTTAACTGGCGCCCGAGCAGGGACCCGCTGATTATTTTTATCCTTGCGGGTTCTCGAATAAATTGTTAAAAGATAACGTCTCTGCGATTCCTAGGGACCCTCCAGAAATAAATTAAAAAAAAAAGAGATTAATAAAATCAAATAAGCCTCCTCCTCTGCTAATCTGGTATTCCTGGTGGCAAAATACCACAGAAGGTTACCAAGGCGGAAGTGAAGCCACCCGTATCCCAGTAGGTATCTGCGAGTATAAAAACAGATTACCAAAGAGGATTCTACGGACCTTCCGTGAGGACCTAAAAAGATTTTTTTATTGGATCGCGCCGCGAATCGTAGTAGCTCAGACTCCAAACAAAAAGCGAAAGAACTATTCCCTATCAAGGAATATATGAATAAATAGAACAAAGAAGAAAAATTTTGAATGTGAAAGAAAGTCAATGAAAAAATCTTAATAAAAAACAAAAAAGAGAAAAAGTATACAAAAGAAAGAATATAAAAAGATAAAATTTTTAACAAGAAAGTCAAGAAATTTTTTATTAAAAAAAAAAAATATTTTGAAAAATAAAATTGAAAAATAAAGTTGAGAAAGAAAAGAGAAAAGGGAACATATATCCTTAAGGAAAATCCCTAAAAGAAAAATATATTGTATATATATAAAAAAAGGAGAAAATCTAAATTAACAAGATTCAAAAAAAAAAGTAATAATAAAAAAGAGGGAAATTGTAAACATAATTAATTCTTGAAATCAAGTGAAAAGTGACAAGAGTATAACTAAATCTTTTAATTTGCCGATCAAGAGTCAGGTAAGTGAATCCTCATACCAATACCGTTTTATCCTTAGAAAATCATTAAGTTATATGAAAACAATCACGGATGAAATGAGGGACAATTTGACTACCCTAACTGGAGCCGTCAATCGACTCATAGAAGAATTTAGATCAATGGAAAATAGGATCAACGGAATAGAACAGACTAATGACGTGACGGAACTAAGAAAGAGATTAGAATCGCTAGAACGGCCGACAGGTAGCGAACTGATTTGTACGGCAGAGCCTACCACAACCTTACAAGTCCCCCAGACTGAGGAAGACTTACGGACTATTAGTCGCCTACCCGATGGTGTCAAGGAATTACGTACATTCGATGGAAACCCGTTACACTACGTATCTTGGGTGCACTCGGTGGAAATGATACTGAGGGATTTCGCAATCGTCAGAAATAAACCGATATATCGGTCAATCATGCAAAGCATACGACAAAAAGTTGTGGGAAAAGCGGATGATGCATTGGTCTCCTATAATATTTTTGACAGCGAGTGGAAAGAAGTCAAAAAGGTACTGTCGCTGCATTATGCGGACAAGAGGGATGTTCAGACGCTTGAGCACCAATTAAATCAGTTGTCCCAAGGCTCGTCAAAATTAGACGAGTTTTATTCCACGGTAAATCATCAACTATCACTCATAATAAATAAATTAAAAACGAAATCTTATACCGAGGAAACAATAAACGCATTGGTTACTACACATAGGAATAGGGCCCTGGATATATTTGTACGTGGACTTACCCCGGAACTGTCCAGGATGGTGATAATCCAACGTCCCAAAACATTACCAGAAGCGTACTCAGCCTGCTTGGAACTCCAGAACCTCACTATGAGAAATAATATTTTGCATTCCAGGGCACAAACCAGGACTATTGTACAACCAACGTCCAATCAACTTCCAGTGGTCCCTACGAGGCCACCTAGAGCTCATTACAATAACTCCCGTCCAACTTTTTACAGACACAACAATTGGCAAAAGGGAAATAATAATTATCGATACAATAATTACGAACCTAAAAACCCACAAGTGAAACCAGAGCCAATGGACGTAGACCGTTCAATCCAGACAAGAAAGGTGGATTATATAAACCGTCCCGAGCCGGAAAAAAGGAGCGCTAATGAGATATATAGGAAGGACAAACATCCCCGCCTTTTCCATATAGGTTGCGATCAAGATGAAAAGGAAGGTTCATTCCAAGAGGACCTGGTATATGATGACTTCGACGACACGGTATCGGAACAAAATTTTATGGAGGGAGGCCCTCGGGCCTACCTTACATAGAATACGATAGGGATGACAGAGCATTGGAGTTTTTGATCGATACCGGCTCGAGCAAAAATTTCTGTTGTCCGGAACTGTCTGCCGGGGGCATTACATTAGCAAAACCATTTATTGTCAAGACCGCAAGCGGGAAAATCGAGATAATGAAAAAAGTAGTTGGTAAGTTCTTTTCTAAATATGGAATACAGGATCCATTCACCTTTTACGTATTGCCTGGCCTTGAAACTTTTGATGGAATAATTGGCGACGATAGTCTTAGGGAACTTGGAGCAGTGGTTGATAGAAAAAAAAACTCTTTTGATGAAAGACTCGATAATTATCCCTCTTAAAACTAGATTCTCTAACAGTGTGAATTATGTCTTAAGTGAATCCATGCCAATTGAGACAAGGGAGAGAATCAACGAGATCATAGGCAGATACCAAAATTTATTTGGTCCACTAGATGACAGCCAAGCCGTATCGACGAACGTACAGGCCGAAATAAAAACTACTACCTCAGAACCGATTTATGCAAAAAGCTATCCATATCCGGCTGCAATGAGAGAAGAAGTGGAAAGACAAATTGGAGAATTACTATCCGAAGGAATAATACGCCCATCCAACAGTCCATACAATTCCCCCATTTGGGTCGTGGCAAAAAACCGAAACCGAATGGCGAAAAGCAATATCGTCTTGTCGTTGACTACAAACGACTCAATGCTGTAACTATTCCTGATACTTATCCAATTCCGGACATAAACGCAACACTGGCAAGCTTAGGCGACGCCAAGTATTTTACCACGATAGATCTCACTTCAGGCTTTTACCAAATTCCGATGAAGACATCCGATATCCCAAAAACTGCGTTTTCAACCATGAATGGGAAATTTGAGTTTCTTCGCTCGCCCTTCGGACTAAAAAACGCCCCGGCCATTTTGATGATGTTCTACATAGGAAAGATGTGCTATGTCTATATCGATGACATAATTGTGTTCGGGAGTAGTGAGGAAGAACTTCTATCAAATCTGGATACGATTTTCAAAAGACTGGAGGAAGCGAATTTAAAGGTTAATATTGAAAAAACCCACTTTATGCAGACAGAGGTGGAATTTCTTGGCTACATAGTGAGTGCGGACGGTATAAGACCAGATCCGAAAAAGTAAAGGCAATCGAGAATCTGTTACCCCCCTGCAATCTGAAAGAACTTAAGGGATTTTTAGGAATGACCTCGTATTATAGACGATTCATCAGGGACTATGCGAAAATAGCAAAGCCCCTTACATACCTGACTAAAGGTGAGAACGCTCAGGTAAAAGCTAGCCAATCGAAGAAAGTCCCGATTAAACTAAATAATGAAGCACTATTGGCATTTAACAAATTGAAAACAATTTTAACTACAGCGGAAATCCTTGCTTTTCCTGATTTCGACAAACATTTTAACCTGACTACTGATGCTTCAAATTACGCAATCGAAGCCGTTCTCTCGCAAGGAGAAATTGGAAAGGATAAACCAATTGCATACATATCCCGTTCGCTAAATAAAACTGAAGAAGGCTATGCCACAAATGAGAAGGAGATGTTGGCCATAGTGTGGGCACTGGACAATTTGAGACCGAAAATCATCAGTTCGAAATAATTCAAACGGAACACCGTAGGGCTCATAGAAACGCAAAAGAGAACAAGGAACAGATACTTGAAAAATACTACTTTCCTCGTATGTATGCCCTTGTTAAAAAATTCTTGCAGAAATGCGATATATGCAATGGCAATAAATATGACAGAAATCCATCGAAGCCCCTTTTGCAAATGACGCCTACACCAACCATGCCGTGCGAAATTTTGCACATGGATATCATGGAGATACAGAATCAGAAATTCCGAAAATCATCAGTTCGAAATAATTCAAACGGAACACCGTAGGGCTCATAGAAACGCAAAAGAGAACAAGGAACAGATACTTGAAAAATACTACTTTCCTCGTATGTATGCCCTTGTTAAAAAATTCTTGCAGAAATGCGATATATGCAATGGCAATAAATATGACAGAAATCCATCGAAGCCCCTTTTGCAAATGACGCCTACACCAACCATGCCGTGCGAAATTTTGCACATGGATATCATGGAGATACAGAATCAGAAATTTCTCTCGGTACTTGACAAATTTTCAAAATTTGCGAAGCTTTTTCATATTAGTGACAGATCTGTTTTGAATATCCGAGAAAAACTGGTCAAAATTTTGCATTTTTTCTCAGCCCCGAAAATTTTGGTAACTGATAATGAGAGTAGTTTTATAAGCCCTTTAATCAAAGATTTCCTCGCGAGGTTGGGTATACAGACTTATTTGACACCATCTCATCGAAGTGAAGTAAATGGTCAGGTCGAGTGTCTCCATTCGACCCTTATAGAAATCTTCAGGTGTCTAAAAGCAGATAATTCTGAGTTAAGTGTACAAGAGTTGGTGTATGTAGCAGTCGACAGGTATAATAACACCATACACTCAGTCACCGGGAAAAGACCAGGCGACATATTTTTCAATAGAACTCGAACGACCGATTTTGACAAATTACTCGAGGCACGCTCTAAGATTAATAAGGATCTTAGGGAACTAATTAAAAGAAACGCGAAAGAGAGGACCAAGCGAATGAACGAAAAGCGTTCATCGCCAAGAAAATTCAAGAGGGGTGACACAATTTACGTTAGGGTAAAAAATATTAATGGGAAAAATAAACCCATATATAGAAAGGAGATCGTAGAAAAAGATAATAGGGTAACAATTCAAACGGTTAGAGGTAAAAGGATTCACAAAACTCATATAAAGAATTTAAAGAAGAATTGGTAAAATAATCAGAAAAAACAGACGGGTTATAATGAAACCGTCATTTCTTTTCACTCCTTTTCGGTACCAAAAAAAAAAGAAAAAACAACACTTAAATTAAGAACAACAAAAAAAAAGGGGAAATGGCATTGCCCATTTTTTACTAACCACTAACACTATTTAATACGCAAATTACTATTTTTCAGAAAACCAAGATGCTTCTAGTGACAGTAGTTACCCTCATAAACCTCTACATAACTACCGTAGGCGCAGCGCAAATCTACCGTTATGACGCCCCTATAGTGACGATCCGAGCTGGAAATGCATGGACCATAAATGGCAACTTTAAACTGATCCATACCATTAACCTCAACGAATATACGGAAATCGCTAATAATATGACCACACTAGTCGAAAAACACATGCCACCAAGCCACAATAAGGAAATAATAAAGTATCATCTTACCCAAATACGTGAGAGGATAACCGAGTTACAAGACAGCAAGAACAGAACAAAAAGATCGATTAATTGGATTAGGTCCGCCTGGAAATGGGTTGCAGGCAGCCCAGATGCCACAGACTGGGATGCAATCTTGGGGAGCCAAAACGAAATAATCAGTAATAACAACGAACAATACAAAATCAACACACAACTTTTTAACACCACAAATGAAGTTGTCCGTAAAACCAACGAGCTTATATCTAGAATGAACGAAATAAATAATGGAAGAGAAGCTGAACGCATAGGACAAGGAACAATCAACCAAGTCCTTGTTTTAAAAGATGTAATCAACGAAATAGTGAGGGCTTGTCAATTGGCCAAAAATGGAATCGTCAACACCAATTTGCTGGACAAAATAGAGGTCGAAAACATCATCACCGAAATAGAAACGTTACCGTATGCCAATGTTGTAGAAGCAATCGAGTATGGAAATCCGTCGATCTACACGAATGGATCTCTATTGCTCTACGTTTTATCCATTCCTAACCTGAAACAAAGCCTTTACCATCGTCTCATAACAAGGGCAGCAATAAAACAAGAAAAACAGATCGAATTATCATTTAGTGAAGTACTAGTTAGCCAAGATGAAACATATGGCGTGAAGGGTTCCTGCCTAAACATTAACGAAGTAATGGTCTGTCAACAGTCATCCCTAAGTCGCCTATCCGAAGAAACCTGTATACCACGGCTCCTGAAGGGAGGGCACGCTAATTGTGAATACAAAATGGTGAAGACGCGAATTCTAGAAATGATTACTTCCGATACCATTTTCGTGACAAACTACGAAGGACTTTTGAAGACTCGAGATCGAATAGAACTGCTAAATGGTACCTACCTCATACAACTATTTAACGAGACGATTACGTTGGACAACGAAACGTTCTCCAGTACTTCAATTTCAAAATTGCAGCCTTTGCCACCTGTCCTAACAAACGAAACAAACGAGAAACTGCTGGTAGACATAAGCCAGGTGCACAATATTACACTACGCAATGTGGACAAGCTTCAACACCTGAAGATGAATTTGAAATTATCACTAGGCATCCACTTCGGCTTCCTGACAACAATGGGTATTTGTATCGGATTCCTATGGTACAGAATAACGCGAAAACTCAACCTACCTACAATACAAGCCCGTAATTTGCATGATCCTACTTGTCAATCGAATCACACAATCTGCGGGACGCAGATATTTGAACAGGGAGGAGTTAACAACACTGTTAATTCTGCCAACGGGGTAAAGATGGCAGAGTCAGCAATTAATTGATTGTGCAATTCTCACACGCTTAAGAATTGCTAATATTATTATGTTCGATCAGCGTCAGCATTCTGTTCATGTCACAACAACGTGATCGGTAACTGCAGTTAATGTTGGTTGTTCTCACACGCGTAAAAGGTACACGATATAATTTTATGCTTGGTCAGCGTCTGCATTTTGTGCATGTCGCGGCAACGTGTGCGAGGTTTAATGGTTGTGAATGTTGGATGGTTTTGGGCAGTCTTAGCTACGCGTCGAGTCATAACGGTTCATCTTTAAGTTTTAGTAAATATAAAGTAAAGTAAAGTCAGTGAAATAGAATTAAGGTTTGAATTGAAGTGTTAATATAACTTAAAGATAATAAAATAAAATTAATTAGGATTTGATTTTGAATTGAAGTGTTTTGTTTGTGACCGGCACAGTGTCGTGCCGTTGAAATATATTTTTTTAATAAATCCAATAAAAAAATCTTAACTTACAACAAACAAAAGCATTAATTATTATTTTTTGCCTAAGACAACAAACAAAACCAGGGTAAACGTGAATATGAAGGAGACAAAATATCGGTAAACATGAGTAAGCAAGAGACAAAAAACACAAAATAACATCTCCAAATTGTTTTTTTACCTGCATTAAAAAACATTTACCTTTTTTTGTAATACTTAAATTTTTTATTTTTATATCTAAATAGAAATGTTTTAAATATAAATAGTTTTATAAATATAATAAAAATAAATTCTTAATTTTTCTATATATCATGTAAATCACAATCTAAAAAGTGTTTCAGAATTTTACACTGCAATTCCTGTGAAATTTCCTGTGGCAACTTATTTAATTCTACCACTATATAATTTGTAAATAAATCAACGAACTTTGAATAATCCTCATATTCATAGCCCTTTATATTAAATTGCAAAATTTTGCAGATAACTTCTGCAGCTTTTTCTTTCTACATCTTCTGCCAGCTACCGGCTACATAATTTGTGAAGTAACCGAATAGCTGCAAATAATTATTTTCATCTTCTACTCCTAAAAGCATCGCTGGATTTTCTTTACTCTGAATTTTAGCGAATCTTGATGTAGATGGTATAATATCGAGAATTTCAGCCGATAGAAAGCATCTTGATGTAGATGGTATATCGGCTTGTGAAAGGTTAGCACTGGTGCGAACCTCTTCATCGACTTCTTCCAAAAGTTGGCTAAAATTAACTTCCCACTAATCTACATAGTGTTCATAATTTTCATCAAATTCAAACATGTATACATTCACATCACAATCACTGTACTTGCGCTACAACCCTTGCTAGAGGATAAGTGTTTCTGTAAATCGGCTAATATATTTATGTTGTCGGTTAAGAATTTTATTGTAGTCGGACCATTTGGCATCATGGCTAAACCGGTGGCTAAAAATTATCTAGTTTGTACATCCTGGTTTAACGGTCATTGTTTCGACGACTAACGTTGAGACCGGTCGTTTAAAACTACAATGTAGAGTTTGTAGGGGTAGACACCCGTTGAGGGCTTGCTCTACATTTAAACAGAGACAACTAATAACTGAGAAAACTAATATTTTTTTTATTTTTTGTGATGTTGCACCTAGCTGACATTTAGAAGATTTTAACTGAAGTACAGATTTCTAATGTGGAATAGTAAATTTTTAATTTGTTATTTTCTTAATGTCGAGTAGACAATGAATCGTATAAAAACTTAGAGAATACTTTTAAGTAATTTCTTTTGGCTTAGGAGACTTTTTTTCTTAAAATCTCCAATATTTCCTCCTATTAATAATACTGTGGCACGTAGGAGTATGAATAAAATATGGTACATATTTACTTCTAGGGAGAAATATTGAGTGTTTGAAAGTTCTTTATATTTTAGTAAGTTTACGAGTATACAAAATTTTTTGGATGTCTTTTGTATTTTATAGTATTGTTCAACTCTACGGATGAGTTTAATGCTAAAAGTCATTCCTAAGCCAAAAGTAATTTTTTAGGTACTTCAAATAATTTAATATTTTTTGATTTGTTATGTTTAATAAAAAAATTTATAATAAATGAATTGAGAAGAAATTGATTAAAACTTACATATATATGAAGCAATCGCATGACATTGCTTCACCGTTTCCAAATCCAATAATTTGTGTTTTTTTATGAGGTTTGTTATAACCACAAACTCAGTGTTCACCAGACCTACTTAGATCTGATGTATGAGTCACTCCCTTTTTAAGATCAGTAATGCATCCAAATACAACTGTACTTTTAAAATATCTTTTAAATAACACATCTGTTATCGTAAGAATATATAATCTTTATCACTTTTGCGCACGACACTTAATACGTCCCACCCTTAACACTAAAGTAAACATTAAGTACGTACAATGTATATTTATTGTATTTTTTCTACGAACAAAGGAATTATGGTATGAGACGCTGCTTTTGCATACATCACCACAATTCCTACTTATCTTTATCACTTTTGCGCACGACACTTAATGCGTCGCACCCTTAACACTAAAGTAAACATTAAGCACGTAAAATGTATATTTATAGTATTGTTCTACGAACAAATGAATTATGGAATGAGTCGCTGCTTTTGCACACATCGCCACAATTACTACTTTTCTTTAAATTCCATATAAATATTATATGTAATTCCTTTCAGTCGCGTATAGTCAGTTGAAGAGTACAGACGTGATTCATCTTCGCTCGCAACATCAGTTATAACAAAGTTTTGTAATAGATTTTGTTTTTAATAGGTTTATTATATTTTAGGTTTTAATAGGTTTATTATATGGGAGTAGTGTTCAGTCTTTTAAATAGGTTTAGTTTTTAATAGGTTTATTATATTTTAGTTTTTAATAGGTTTCTGTCTGTCTGTGTTCTGTCTTTTAAACTGTCAACACGCATTTTGTCCGCATATATCGTTTATGTTTTATTCTAAAAACACACCAAAGTTGAACGTTGTCTTAAATATTACAAAGTAGATTATTCCAGCAATACTGAGGAAGTAAAACTCCAAAACCAATCGCGCTTCCCTATATTCTACTACAATGAGAGAACAGGTCACTACGATTATTAGTTGACGCCGGATCAACTGAAAACTTCTTACTGACCAAATGTGGGGGACATTTAAGAAAAAAACTTATTCATCCTAAAACGATAAAAACAGCTAACGGTAACCTATTCATTACACATGAAGGTACTGTACCAAAAGAAAATATAACGCTTCCAATGAATCACGATGTAACATTTAGACTTTATGAATTTCACCATTTTTCACCTGCTTGAGGACATTCTACATTAAAACTTATATAATAAAAACATAACTGGCCTTAATAATACACCTTTGAGGTGCTCAGGAACCCAAACTAGAAAAAACTACAGTGGGTCTTATCCCACAAAAATTTAATTTAGAATTTAACGTACTTGAACAGTTATGTTTAGACCATTTAAATAACGAAGAAGCTAACGCTATCCGACTCATAGTTCAAAACCACTAACGGGTCTTTTACCATAAAGGCGACGATCTAACATTTACCAACGAAGTAAAACATACCTATCTATGCTAAAAGTTACAGATATGCAAGTATCCATTATGACGAAGTAGATAGACAAGTTAAGGAAATGCTTGACCAATTAATCATCCAAGAATCAAGTTCACCTTACAATAATCCAATAATTGTCGTCCCTAAGAAAGAAGACAAGGAAGGAAATAAAAAGTGGATAATAGTCATAGACTGTAGGAAACTTAATAACGTTACTCGTGAGAATAAATACCCCACGAATAGACGAAGTTTTAGACAAGTTAGGCAGAGCAAATTATTTTACCACACTTGATCTAACGAAAGGTTTCTATCAAATAGAAGACAGAGAAAAAACAGCTTTCTCTACAGCAACTGGACATTACGAGTTCGTTCGAATGCTATTTAGGTTAATAAACGCTCCAGCGACTTTTCAACGTATGATGAACAATGTTCTTCGAGAACATGTTTACAAATTATGTGTTGTATACATAGATGACATCTTGATCTTTTCAACGTCATTAAAAGAACACATTAATAGCTTAAATAAAATCTTTACGACTTTAGAAAAAGCAAACTTAAAAGTCTCCTTAAACAAAAGCAACTTCTTGAAAAAAGAAACTGACTTTTTAGGACACATTGTATCCAGGGATGGTTTTATTTATTGTTATCGTTAATTGGGTTATTTATAAAGGGCCGATGTTGAATGTGAACCACACCTTAATGTTTAGTTTTTTTCTGCATTTCATTTGACATTTCTCAATTTCAGACTAACTCAATTTGAACCATGGAAAGATACACAATCGAGCAACGCGTTAAAGTTATTCAGTGTTATTATGAAAATGGGCGTTCATATGAAAATGCACTTTGTGATTTTTTTGGTCAGCATAATCGACCAAATGTGCCTACAATCGGGATAATTGTGCACATATTTCTGCAAATCGAGTCTGTAGGAAATGAGAAACACCTGTGCATGGTCGCCAAGTTCGTTCTGCGGAAAACATTCCTGTTGTTAGCCGATAGTGTGGCAGAATAGCCGTCAACCTCGACTCGCGAGATCATAATGGAATTCGCGAGATCATAATTGAATTCTTGAAGCCAGAAATTGAGGATATGGATGTGCACGATATGTGGTTTCAACAGGACGGTGCCACTTGCCACACAGCTAACGAAACAAGGGTTCTTTTGCGCGACAAATTCAATGGCCGTATTATCTCACGTGGTGGCGATGTCAATTGGCCGCCAAGATCATGTGATTTAACACCGTCTGGATTTGGGGTTATTTGAAAGAAAAGGTGTACGTCGATAAGCCAGCAACAATTCAAGAGCTAAAGCATGAGGTAGTTCGGCACATTAACGGCATTGAACCTCAATTATGCCTCAGCGTCATCAAAAATTTGGAGGTGTGCCACCGAGGTCGCAACGGCCATTTGGCCGATATTTTGTTCCATACATAATTGAACAGTATCATATTATCATAATAAAAAGAAATGACAATAATTTCCTAAATAATTTTTGTTTTATTCAAAATCAACATCGGCCCTTAAAATTTAACCACACTTTACTTTGCTTTTTTTTAGAAAATTTTTAATTTATTTTTTGTTCTTTGATTTGAAATTTATGTTTTTAAATTTGTCACATTTTTTCATTATTGTTTGAAAACTGTGTAAGATAGTTACGAAATTTTGTGAGTATTTTAGTTTGATATTTTGTTATTTAATTTAATTATTTAAAAATTATGTGTTTGCAGTGAATAAATGCTTGCCAATAAATTTCAGAGCCTGTTTATTCGATATAGTTTTCAAACACTTTTTATTCAAAAATTTCTGAAAGTTTAGACTGGTGCCCTCCTTATTGTCCATGTTGGAGAACCAAATTACTGCCTTGTTTTGAACATCCATTTATATTGGTCCCCTCATTTTTCCTTATCCAATTTTGTCTCGGTCGTGTTCCCATTCAAGACGCCTGTTGGGAAAGCCGAACTTGGAATAATATTTTGTTTGTTTATTGATTGTGTCGCTCCCTTTCAAGAATGTATTTGGGAGAACTTAGTTATTTTATGAGAAAAAGCCGAAGACGCCAAGGTTACCGCCTATAATGCCGCTCACAAGATCCCCTTCCACCACCAGCTCTCCAGCTTCATTCACTACCTAAGAAGAATCGTCGGTATTTGTACACAAAGAAACCACAGCACAGAAACAAAGGGGTCAAGATCAGATAACCAATAATTTTGATAAATGATTTGAAGTAATGCAAAATCTTTTAATGCATTAAATGAGTACTCTGCAATTAGAATTTGAATCTAACAACGTAAGCACCCAAAATTCCATTTCTTCTTTAAGATACGTAATGAAATTAGAAGTGTTGAGTCCAATGTGGTTCATTTACGTGAAGTTACAATAAATGAAAGTTCAACCCCCATGTCTGTCAACATTACATCGACAACTCCTTTATATATTTCAAATTTGAATATTCTTACAGATTCGCCATCTTTAGCTACACCTGTTTTAATATCACAGAACGTATATTCTAATCATTCTTCCGGAATAATTCCATGCGCTTCAACATTTACTTATTCTCAACCCATAGTTCATTCTTCACCATTACTTATCCATCCCACTCAGTCGGTTAATAATCAGTTACTTTCACATCGCCAAAAGAAAATTTATCCATTACCCAAATTCTCGGGTTTACCAGAAGATTGGTTAACCTTTTATGAATTATTTATAACGTCTACTCAAGAGTTCGAATATTCGGAACTACACAACATAATGCGACTCAGAGACAGTCTGGAGGACAACGCATGTTAGTCTGTCGAATCGCTTTTAGCAAGATCTAAAAATGTTAAAGTGATAATCGATACTTTGTCCAAAATGTACGGTGGGCCGGAACAACTTAATAAGTCTCAAATCCATAAAGTTCGGTCTTTACTATTCGTAAATGAATCTGATTTAAATAATCTCATTAATTTTGTAAATAAATAAATTTGACAATATTTTTGTAATCTGTTGGAGGAAGCTATCACTTAGCCGATCCTTTGCTTCTGAGCGAACTGCTCTCGAAACTCCCTTTATCATTGGGCAGATAAGTATTAAAACCTTGGTTGTATGCCTACAATTAAAGATTTTTCGCAATGGCTTAATGATCTACGTAAAGTTATTAATATGGTTACCGATGCCCTTTCTTTATCAGAACTTCAAAAGGATAGAAAATATGCGTGTGTCGCCGTCGAAAATAAGATGTGCAGAACTTGTAGCAGTAATTGTAAATCACTGTCTGACTGTAATAAGTTTTTAAATTTACCTCTCGAAACTAAATGGCAAAACGTAAGACTCTTAAAGTTTGTTTTTCATGTCTTAGATTTGGTCATCATGCCAAAAACTGCTATTCAAAAAGGAAATGCGAATAAATAATTGCGACCGTTATCATAATAAACTTTTATATAATGATAAACCCTTAGCTAACTCTAATACTAGTGATTTACAGAATTCACAGTCTCAAGCTCGAAACTGTCATTTTGAATGAAATTTGCAATCAGTACTTTTTCAAATGATACCTGTTATAGTTTATGGCTCTAATAGTTATGAGAAAATTTATGCCTTTATCGATGATGTTGCTAATGTCTCAATGATAGAATCGGAAGTTATAACAAAATTAGGCATATCTGGTCGTAAGGACACTTTAGAATTTCAGTGGATTTACCAACAAGTGTCCCGAGAAAAATCGGAGATAGTAAATATAGAGTTAAGTGAATTATAATAATAAGGATATCGGTTATATTAGTAGTTACAATCAAATAAAACCTAAAATGATAATCAGCTTAGCCCATGCTTACTTGACTGTTCCAATTGAAACTCCCAAGTTGTTGTCCCCATCGGGTCCAATAGCAACAAAAACAAGATAACGATGTTTAGTTTATGGAGGTGTTGGTCAACATCGTTCGATTTCATGTCATATTAGAAAATCCGAAGAAGATTTTAGATCAAACAACAATTCAGAGGATTTAATAAAGATTTATTTTGGAATAGAAACATTTGGAATTCGTTATTATGAACCTTTAATATACCGACGATCAAAGAGCCTTAAAAATATTAAACGAAACAACAAAAAGAAATGGAGATAGGTTCGAGGAAGGATTATTGTGGAAGCTTCAAAACATTCTAACAAAACATTTTATTTACCGCATTTTGGAGTAAAGAATCCTAACAAAAAGAAACTCCGTTTTGTGTTTGATGCAGCTGCTTTAATGAAAGCACTTCTTATTGGTCCTGATCTTAATCAGTTTCTTATAAAAGTTTTATTTAAATTTAGACAAGCCCCTGTAGCCGTTTGTGGTGATCTTAAAGAGATGTTTCATCAAGTCAGCATTATTTCGGAGGATCAAGAGAATGATTTTCGGTGCAGCATGTTCTCCAACTACTGCCCAGTTGTAAAAAATCAAAACGCTAAACAGTTTATGTACAAACTCCCACGTGCTGCCTCTGGAATAATAGAAAAACACTATGTTGATGATAATGTCGATTGTTTTGATTCTGAGGAGGAGGCTATTGACGTTATAAAAGCCGTACAACAATTTCATGAAGCAGGGGGTTTTGAAATGCATTATCTTCTGACAAATTCAAACGGAGTTGTTAAAGAACTTGGTATTTCAAATGACAATAAGATTAATATTGCAGATGATAATATTGATCGTATCTTAGGAATGCATTGGATATCCAATTCGGATTTATTTATATTTGTTTTAAAGTTTCATAAGGTGCCAAAGGACATATTAGAACAAAAAGTTATACCGACAAAGCGGCAATTATTAAGTGTCACAATGTCTATTTTCGATCCTTTTTATTTTCGTGGCAGATTTCATGATTGTTACTAAAATTTTGATGCAAGAGGTTTGGAAATCTGGTATCGATTGGGAAACAAAATTACCCAATGGAATTGTTGCAAATCCCCTGACCGAATGTTCCCAGTGTGACCAATTCGACCAACTAGCTCAGGGAAAAGTGTTCAGTTATCAAATTGAAATAATAATAATTTAAATTAAAATCAGACATATAAAAAAAACTAACAAAAATTACTAACGAACTTCCAATGGGCACTTCCGCCAAGTCCCAACAAACGACGCTCTACAGCGCATTTGATGTGCATATTAACAAATCAGACGGACAAAAAAAAAACACACGGGCAATATAAAACACTAACAATAGAATTTACTAGGGACAAACGATGTCAAATGTCCCCTCTAGTAGCCCACCCTGCCATGATAGCCTCCGCCTAATATAAAAATAAATATTTATTATATAGTGGCTTCTCACCAAATTATTTCGGGGAAAAACAGTAAGTATATAAAAAAAACTAAATGTACATAAAAAAAACTAAACGTATATATATAAAAAAAATAAATGTTTATAAAAAAAACTAAAAATGTAAGTAATAAGAAAAACTAAAATGAGGTACTTATAAAAAACTATTTAAAAATAAAAAGAAAATAAATCAATAAACCTAACCTAAAAATATTAAAGAAAATAAAAAAAAAACAACTACACCTAACCACTAAATTCCCAAAGTCCCTATACCAAACCCTGGGCACCAAATTTATGGTTTCACTTTAAATGCCACTAACAATGGAATACATCCCTACCTATAACAAAGCTCTCTTACATGGGTTTATTCTCACAGGACAAAGCTTATCAATTATCTTTTTCTTTCCTTGAGTTTCCACCTAAGGAATTTGGGATTACAAACAAAAACACTAACCTTACATAAAAATAAAAACCATAAATATAAATTAGACTAACTACTGCGGTCCTTTTTTAAATCTTTATCCCACTCTGTTATTCTTTTCCTTATTTTTTTTCTCTGGACAATCTTTCAAACTTTATTTTTAAATTATACTGCGACTCACCAAAAAAAAAAAAATCCTTGTAAAATTTCTTACTTGTTGCATGCTTATTATGGTTGCTGGCTTACTATGGTTGCTGGCTTACTATGGCTGTTGGCTTACTGTGGTTGCTGGCTTACTTTGGTTGCTGACTTAATATCGTTGCTGAGTTACTATTGCTGCTGGCTTACTATGGCTGCTGGCTAACACAGTTATTTTTTTTTTTAGCTCTAGAAAAATTGCAACTACTGAAAAAGATGTGGACTACAACCCGTCAGACTCCAAGGGGTTGTATTTCTATGAACCTCCAAAAATAGTCTGGTAAGGATTGGTGAGTCCCGAATTGAATCGAAAAATGGCCTACAAACGGTTCCTTTCAATCGTCATTTAGCAGACCCTTTAAAGGCTTAGCTGATGGTATATTCATTTTCTCCCAAATTCAAATCTATACATCGCCGTTAGCGAAGTTTCTCCTCGCAATCATAATTGCCGCTAAGCTTATATATCAGCTAAGCCGTTACTTAACTGCTCTACTAAGCTACAATTTATCTAACTCCGCCTACTACTAAAATCCGCTGACCTATCTCTATCCTACTCTAACCTATACATACATACATCACTAATCTAACTAGCTACACTATTCTCCCCTACTTATTAAAAAAAAAGCAAAACAAACTAATTTCTGCGAAGCATACAATATCCTTTTCCTGCAAGGCACAATTGTATTTCGACTTCACTCATACCAACTGTCGAATGTCAACAAAAATATAAATTTCTCACTTACACAAAAAAAAACATTACTAAAATAATGCAATCATGCTACACCTCCATACTGGTTATCCAACTTATGTCCTGCTTAATTTTTTAGTAAAACTAAATCTCCTATTTTAAGATCATGGTCCATTATTTTCCTATTATAATAAAGGTTTTGCTTATTTTTATTTCTGTCTAATAATATTTGGGCCCTTTTATGTGCTACTTCTAACCTAAATTTTGCCTCTGGCATAGTCATCTATATTGTATAGTGGAGAAATTCTATCTACTTTATCAAATTGTTGAAATTTATTTGGAAGTTTTGAAAAAACTAATTCATATGGACAGTAATTATGCACTGTTGAAGATGTTGTGTTAAAACAGTATGTGAAGTATTTTAACTATTCATCCCAGCCTGTTTTGTTCACTGAAATATAAGAACGTACTTATTCATTAAAAGTCCTATGACTTCTTTCTATTGTTCCTAATGTTTGATGATGGTAAGCTGTTGAAGTTAGTTTTTCAATTTTTAATAAATCACGAATTTCCGATAGGATAAAATTTTTTTATTCTGTTCCCATGTCCGAAATGAACGTCTTCATCGGACCATAGGTAAGTATAAAATTATAAAATATAGCCTTAGCTATTGTTTTAGCGCTTTTGTCTGATATTGGTATAGTTACTAAGAATTTGGTTAAATCACATATTATCGTGATTGCATATTCATTTCCGTAAATTGATTTTGGAAATGGACCTATTGTATCTACATACACCGTGTCAAATGGTTTTTTTGGTGTTTCTGTAATGGTCATTGGACTTTTCAAATGTTTAGTTGTCTTTGTTGTTTGACATTTATTTTTCCAGTAGTAATATCTTTTAATTTTCTGTATTGTTCTATATGTTCCACAATGTCCACCTTCTATGGGATCATCGTGATATTTCAGCATTATATCGAGAATTGCCTTGGCATTCTTACTATCAAATTGGGTCACCTCATATAGGAGCGCTACTTTAATTTTATTTAATAATTTATTTTCCATATTTTTGAATTCATATATAGAGATAAATTCAAAAATTTTCTCACTAGGTGCCACTTGTAATTTATAAACATTATGTTTACCGGCCACATTTTCGAGTCTAAGAAAAATTGTCCTAAGTCAAAGTTCTTGTTATTTGTATATATTGTACGATTTTACCCTTTATAAAATCGTTGATTTATTTACCTTTTAAATAAATCGAGTTCTTTCTATATTGCAAATAATAAACACTGTTTGAAATTATTTATAGCTCTATTTATTTATAACAGGCACTAAAAATTACAGAAATACACTTTAATAGCACACTTTAGTTACACGATTTAGATAGACTAAACGTTAGCCACACTTTAGTTCTTCACACTCTGCGTTTTAATTATAAACTGAACTGCTGCGTCACCGAGTACCAGTATTTATAAGAGTAGTCAGGTATTTTAGTTATTTCCAGTTTATTACGACACTAGATTTTTCCAGCTGTTAAAATTAGTGTGAAGAAATTTCTAGGTGTAGAAATTTCGTGTAACACTGCCGCCCACTTAAGCCTGTTCGTCCCGAACAGACACAGCTAGTCGTCCCGAACAGACATAGCTAGTCGTTCCAGATGAACAACCTTCATTTTTGACCTTGGGCTCTGATCTTTCTGTACACCACATCATTCAACCTTTTAATTACTCTATAGGGTCCGTCCCAATGCGTTTGTAGTTTGGGAGATAATCCTTTCTTTCGTTGCGGGTTAAAAAGTAGAACCAGCTGACTCTCATTAAATCCTTCAGAATTTGCTGCCCTACCATACCTCGCCTTCATCTTATCGCTGACTATTTTAATTCGATTGCGTACAAACTCATGAAGCTCGTTAAGGTCTTCTTGTTCCTGGGAAGCATTGTCTTTATCTATAGCGGCGAGCTTAACTCCAAATTCTAAATCGCCAGGCAATTTAAGTTCCGTTCCGAAAATTATTTTCGCAGGTGTCCGGGAGGTGGAATCGTGAACAGCCGATCTGTATGCCAACAGAAATTTAGGGATGTGTTCGTCCCAGTCCTTCTGATTTGCACTGACCACTTTTCTTAAGTATTCCTCTAAAGTGCGATTGAATCTTTCGACCACACCATCAGATTGTGGATGCGGCGGGGTGGTTCTTGTCTTTCTTATTCCATACAACTCACACATTTCCAAGATAGCAGATTCAAAATTCCTTCCCTGGTCAGAGTGTAATTCTAATGGAACACCGTAGCGGCACACCCAGTTGTTCACAAATGCGCTTATTATCGTTCTGGCTTCCTGGTTCGGTATAGCGTATACCTCAGGCCATTTACTGAAATAGTCGATCACCACCAGAACATAACGGTTTCCGGAATCACTGACGGGGAAAGGGCCTGCTACATCCATTGCTATCCGTTCAAATGGGGCACCCGAGTTGTATTGTTGAAGTTGCCCACGACTTCTCCTTACTGGTCCTTTAGCTGCGATGCATTGCGCGCAATTTGCTATCCAGTCGCTTACAGCTTAACGAAAACAACGATTCTACTGGATCGGCTGCATTAGAATCGTTGTTTTAACTTCTCTAGGGTTTTCGTGACACCGAGATGACCACCACTGGTACCGTCATGGAACTCCTTTAATACTTCGTCTATTTTGACTGACGGCACCACAATTAGCTTTGTCTCAGTTTTGCCATCCGCACTTTCCCATATACGGTATAAGCAGTGATTAGTTACCCGTAGACTGCTCCACTGGGCCCAATACGCCTTCATTAGCGGACTTTCAGCTGATATTTGTTCACGGGTAGGCCTCCTGTCCTCTGCTTTGGCTGACATAATTTTTGACAGTATGGGGTCATTTTGTTGCGCCGCTGACCAGGCTTCATTTGACTCAATATGCGTTAGTCTTATATCAACGATGCACTCTTTTCCTTCAGCCCTCGAACAATGTTTGCACTCTAAATTACAGGGACGTCTTGAAAGGGCGTCCGCATTGCAATGTTTTATGCCTTTCCTGTGCTCGATGCTAAAATCATAGCTTTGAAGTCATTCAATCCAACGAGCTAGCTGCACTTCTGGTTGTTTAAATTGCAGCAGCCACCTTAGTGCAGAATGGTCGGTTCTTAGTTGAAAGTGCTGACCGTACAGATACTTGTGGTAGTGTTTTACACATTCTACCGCCGCCAGTAGTTCCTTTCGGGTTTCGAAAGTACTCGACTGTAATAGCCTATGACTTTTTCGGTGCCATTTATCACCTGCGAAAGCACACCTATTCTGTGTCCGCTTGCATCGCTATCGAGCACAAATATCCAAGAAGCGGTGCCGTGCATAATGACTCCTTGAGCCTTAGGAATGCTTGTTCTTGGGCTTCACCCCAATGAAATAGTCGCGGCTTCTTAGTCAGCTCATGTAGACTCGCAGCCACACTGGAAAAATTTGGTACAAATCGTCGGTAGTATGTGCAGAGACCTAGAAAGCTGCGCAACTCATGCAGATTTTTCGGGCGAGGCCAATCTTTTACAGCCCGAATCTTATCTTCATCGGTTGATATGCCCTAAATACTTGACTTCCCTCTGGAACAGTGTATATTTATTTGCGCTAAGCTTGAGTCCAGCCGCAGATATTCGCCTTAAAACTTCTGCTAAGTTCTTCAGGTGTTCGTCGAAAGTTTTTCCCATGACAATTATGTCATCAAGGTACACTAGGCAAGTTTTCCAGTGGAGTCCTTTCGGCACACTTTCCATTAACCGCTCGAATGTTGCTGGAGCATTGCAGAGTCCAAAGGGCATCACATTAAACTGCCATAATCCGTCACCTGTGCTAAAGGCAGTTTTCTCCTTGTCGTGCTCACAAATTTCTACTTGTCAATAACCACTTTGCAAGTCCAATGTGGAGAACCATTTGGTTCCTGCTAGCATGTCTAGAGTGTCGTCAATTCTCGGTAGTGGATAGCTGTCCTTCTTGGTGATATCGTAAAGTTTTCTGTAATCAGCACAGAATCGGGTGCTGCCATCTTATTTCTTAACTAAAACTATAGGCGAGCTCCGTGGGCTAGAAGATGATTCGATAATTCCACTACGCTCCATTTCGTTGACTAACTCCTTTACTTCATTTCGTTTTGCTAGAGGAATACTTCTGGGCACCTGCTTTATTGGCCTCGCTTCACCATTATTTATTCGGTGTTTTACAATTGCCGTTCTTCCTTGACTTTGGGTTTTCATGGCGAAGACAGAGACGTATTTCCTGATTAGCTGTTTGGCTTTATTTCTATCAGGCGGCGCCATTTCTTTTACCCATTTTTCCACATATTCTGCCAGCATCTCTCGATCTTTAACGGACGCACTGGATGGTTCCAAGTTCTTTTCGCAACTGATTGTTGCTTCTGGCGAAGTACATTTGGCTATTTCAGAGTTCGCTCTGACAACTTTTTCACAATTTGATAGGTTCAGTACTCTTACAGGAACCCTTTTGTCTTTGCTCGTTTTCACGAGGGCTTTCGTTACTTTTTATTTCTGTTGGTTCTAACACCCACAAGCTGCTGTCCTCACAATCTCCCTCCATACGCACCCATACTAAAGTTTCAGCCCGTGCTGGTAGTTTTTGGTGGCTGATGGTAACTAGCTTTCTTACCTGATCCGCTTGCTCATATCCAACATCAAGAGGTATTTCAACATTGCGCCAAATCATAACTTTTTGCCCCATATGCAGATTAATACCGTGCACAATCATGAAATCTGCACCAATTATTACTTCGTCCACAATATCGGCAACAATAAATACGTGATTGACGCTTATGTTGGTAATCGTTAGTTTTACATTTATTTTACCATAGACATAGGCAGGCTCCCCAGTAGCTGTGCGCAGACTTACCCCGTATAGTGGTTCAACTTCCTTTTTCACTAAATCGGGCCTGATGATTGACTGTGAAGCTCCTGTGTCTATCGTAAAAATGTGCTTTCGCCCGTTGATGTACCCATAAGCAGTAAGATTGCTTTTCTCCTGCTGTATTACTGATATGGAGATTGTGGGGCCATCGGTTGTGGGAGCTAGCTCATGCCCCGTAGTGCTAGCTCTTTTTAGTTTAACGGTGACTCTTCAGTTGATTGCTGATTGGCCCGGAGGCTCTTCCTTGGTGCTTTGCAATTTCGCTGGAAATGTCCCACTCTACCGCAGTTGTAGCATTTATCCTTGGCCTTGACTTGCTTCTCCCCTAATGCCTGCTTAAATGCATCTTTTAACTCCGTGAGCACTTCTCTGAATCCTTCTGTTAGCTTTGTGCTTATATCTTGATCTTTTTCAGCAGTCACTTCGAAGTTACGCAACTTAAATGTTTGTGGCTTGGAAATCACCTTCGCAGTCTCTTGGGCCAGCGCGAATGAGACAGTTTCAGCAAAAGTCGATTTATGCGTAGCACACACCGCATGTCTCACATCAGAATCCCGAATTCCATTCACAAATGCTTAAATTTTAAACTGATCTAAGAATGGACGATTCTCACCTGGATAAGTCAGCTGCAGCAACCGCTCAATCTCTGTCGCAAAATCTTGCAATGACTCATTTGCTTTCAGCAGTCTACCTCTTAGTTCCATTCAGTATATTCCTTTTTTGTGTTCGCCACCATAATTTCGCTGCAGTGCCACCATTATGTCGTCATAATTATCTCTGCAGGTGATTGGCACACTTTCTAGAATTTCTGCAGCGTTTCCTTTTAAGGCCAGAATCAACTCTATAGCCTTTTCTTCGTTGTTCCACATATTTCTGGCGGCAACTGTCTCAAACTGGAACTTAAAAACATTAAACGGTATGCTGCCATCAAAAGTAGGGTCATTTGCTCTACCAAAACTTTCCTGAATAATTCGTACTGGGTCCTCTTGACATTAGAGATTATTTACTTTATTTTCTAGATCTTGTAGTTTTCTTTCAACATCTTTGGCTTGTACCTCCACGCCATTCTCTAAGTCGGACACTCTTTTTGAAACTTCGAAAATTTCTCTAGAAGTTTCTTGAAACTTTTCTACCATTTTCATTAGCAATTTCTCGTTCATCTCCATCTTCGTTAAAAGTTTCTCGTTATCGGCTCTAGAAGTTTCCTGAAGTTTTGCTAATAATTTTTCGTTGTCTGCTCTAGAAGTTTCTAACATTTTCATGTTGTCTGCTCTAGACGTTTCGAACAGTTTCTCATTTTTCTCCATCCTAGTTAGCAGTTTCTCGCTGTCTGCTCGAGAAGGTTCTAGTTTTTCCATCATAGCAGCCAACATTGCGCTTAACTCCATATTGCCTTCCAATTTACGGGTACTAACCTCAATTGCTTCTTTTTCTTCAAATTTGTAAGTAGCAATGTCAATGTTACGCCGCTCGAATTCCTCTATCAGCCGTTTTTGCAATTCTGTCTTATTACCTGCTGTCGGTAGCTCCAACTTGCTCAATTCCTTCTTGAGCTGTTCCACTTTAATCTCCTACAATTTCATGACTGCTTATTATTTTGAAATCCCACTTCTGACACCAATTGTTACGATTTTACCCTTTATAAAATCGTTGATTTATTTACCTTTTAAATAAATCGAGTTTTTTCTATATTGCAAATAATAAACACTGTTTGAAGATATGTATAGCTCCATTTATTTATAACAGGCACTAAAAATTACAGAAACACACTTTAATAGCACACTTTAGTTACACGATTTAGACTAAACGATAGCCACACTTTAGTTCTTCACACTCTGCGTTTTAATTATAAACTGAACTGCTGCGTCACCGAGTATCAGTATTTATATGAGTAGTCAGGTATTCTAGTTATTTCCAGTTTATTACGACACTGGATTTTTCCAGCTGTTAAAATTAGTGTGAAGAAATTTCTAGGTGTAGAAATTTCGTGTAACAATATGTTACTATAGATTTTCCTCGTTTGATATAACATCTCCCGGGGGAAATCTTTAGTTTACAGTATTTTCTGACGTCAGAGTTTGTTAAAGGTACATATATACTGGGCTTATCTTTATTAGTATTATTTTTATGCTGTTTATTAGAACTATTGATTTTTTCTCCTTTATTGGCCATCGATCGAGTCGTGACCCCTAATACTGAAGAAACTTTTTTATTCATGTCTTTGAAATCATTTATAGTTATACGCGATAGCGCGTCGGCAACGTAATTATCTTTTCCCCTAAGATAGAACTGCGCCGCAGGCATATTTGCTTGCATATGTTATTCTGGGTATTGTAGTAGTGTTGGGCTCATTAATGCTTTCTTTAAATGTTTAAACGCGATATCACAATCATTACTCCATTCGAAGGGTACACCTTCCTTGGACAATCTTGTTATATGCCTCGAGTGTTCTGAGAAGTTTCGAATAAACCTTCGATAATAATTACAAAAAGCTATAAATCTTTTAGCACTATCAGCATCTTTAGTGTTGGATAATTTTCAATTATCGAATATTTACTAACATCTGGGAGTATTCAGTACACTTATGTCCAAGGTAGGTTACTTCCTTCATAAAGACTGAGCATTTTTCTGGGTGTAATTTAAGATTGTGCTTCCTGCATAATTCGAAAACATTTTTTAAATTCGAAAGCATGTGCTTTTCTGAGCAACCTAACACAACCAAGTCATCCATAGGAATGCATAGTCTGGTCGCAAACCACTAAAAGCGAGTGTCATCATTCTTTGAAAAGAATTAGGTGCTATTTTTAAACCATAGGGCAATCTAGTAAACTTATAAGATCCATTTGTTGTTGAAAATTAAGTCAGATCTCCAGAGTTTATCTCTAATCCAATTTGGTGAAATCCAAACATCAGATCCAGACATGAAAAATACTTTCCTCTGCCGAGTTGGTCTAGAATGTCATCTATTCTCGGTAATGGAAATTTGTCTACCATTAATTTCTTATTTAGCTGTCTATAATCTACTACTAGTCTCCATCTTTTTGTCCCTGAATTTGGAAGTGACTTTTTTTAGTACCAACAGAATTGGGCTGTTGTACTCAGAATTTGATGGTTCAACTATTTTATCGTCTATTAGGTTTTTAACCTGCCTATCTATTTCCTCTTTGTGTGCATGTGGTATACGCTAATTCTTGATGTACACCGGTTGTAAATCCTTTACTCTCAATTTTTGTTCATAAAAATTGTTAGTTGTGATTGTTTCTGTTTCTAAACCGAAAATATCGTTGTATGAGGCACAAAGCTCAGTTAATGTATTTTTAAATTGTTCGGGAAATTTTTCCTGCAAAATTTTTAATATTTCTGATTTTCTGTATAGATTTTTAGTTGGATTTCTTACTATTATATCATATTCCAAAAGGTTTTCTGTTTTTATTTTACTTTTATTAACTGTTGTTATAGTGTTATTTGTATTTAGAATACGAATAAATGCTTTATTAGATTTTACCAATGTGTTTGCAATGAAAACACCTGGTTCAAGTTCTTGATTTGGAATTAGTATTTCATTACCGCAGTTAATAAAATTAACTTGCCGTATTACTTCAGATCTTGGTGGTAAAATAATGTCATCGCGGTTATTCGTAATCGGTATTTCTATTGATTGTGGTATATTAAAGGGGCGTAGGATAAGGTAATCACTATTTTCATTGAAATCTAATATACAATTGTATTTTTTTATGAAATCCATTCCAATGATTCCGTCACAGGGTATTGGAAAATCATTTTGTAGGGATGATTCGAGTTTTCCAAATCATTTTCGTTCGAGTCTGTTGCTCTGACGTAGTTTCTAGTTCTACGATTGTTATTGTACCTCTGTTGGCTTCTGTTGTTGAAATTATTGCTATTAGTATTATTACTATTGTTGGTTATTATATCTTGGATAATTTTTCCTTTATTAAATTTTACATAATTTCCTCGGAAATTATTGTTTGGTTTCTGTCCAAAATATAATATGTCATTTTGTTGCCCAGTTGCCTCTGTGCAACTATTTATGAATTTACCAACAGCGTCATTCATACTGTTAAATTGTCCTGCCTCCATGATAAGTTTAACTTTATCAAGGGTGCAGTTTTTAGTAAGTGCTTTTACAGCAGCTTGCGTCGAGTATTTGGTTGCTAATTGGCATGGCAAACCATCTGAGATACATGCATTTTCTAAGGATTTCGCTAGGTTTTCTATTTCGTTACAGTAAGCGTTTGGTGTTTGATTGAATTGTTTTGTACTCATTATTTTTGCAGAAAGGACTTCAACAGATTCGCCCTTCACGCTAACTTTGAGTTTGGTTATTATATCTGATATGTTTGATTCATTAGTTATTAAATTTCTAGCCGTTCCTTTTAATTTGGTTATTATTAGTTATACTGCAGCTAGCTCATGTTGACCCTTTATTGTATCAACTAAATTTAATGAACCGATAAAGAATGTCAGATTTTCAGGCTTCCCATCGAAGCTCTATTGAGAAATTCAACGATTGTTTGGCTCATTTTGTCTGTTGTCTGCCTTAGCTTGATGTGATAATGTAAGTCTGTTATAATAAACGTTAAATAAAATTCGTATTTTCTCGAGATTTTTAAAAAGGTTATTAAAATGAAGTCTTATTGTTTCTTCTCTGATAGGTCTATCAACATTTAGGCATTTGTATCTACGTTCGAATTCTTCCTTAATTAATCTGGCTTTGTTTACAATTTGGTTCCATTCCATATAAATCCTCTATTTTGTTTATTATTATATATTTATATTTTCTCTGATTTTTTTTCCATACTTTATCTAAGTCATTTGCTCGACTTACATATTTTCTCTTGAGGGATTTCTTATGAAGTAGGTAAAATTTTAAAAGTAAGTCTACTTACTAATAATTATAGCTATTAGGAAAAGTGTACACAACGAATTAATTTGTGTGGTATGATCTATAATTTCTACGTTATTCACTACGTTTGCGGTCGGTTTTTCTATCTTGGAGTTTGGTTTCCCCATTTTAAAATGTTTTTTTTGGCAAATTTTTATAATTTTTAATGGGTTCCTACCCTTATTTTCTATATCTTACTCTTCTTACTATTTTTGTTCTTTTCGATCTTATTGAGCGTATTGTTTCCTCTTCTATTCTAGTGGTGCTGTAGCTAAATCTTATTCTGTAGGTTCTCCTATCAGTTTCCAGTATTCTGACTACCATTCTAATGATGAGGTCATTATTTTAATTTTAATTTATATCAAAGAGCCAATTTACAATTATGAATATATTTAAGATTATATCAGTATATAATTTTTATTTCTTGTTGTTTATATCATTACTTGAGACATATAAATAATTTTATTATTTATTATTAAAAAAAAACAAATTTTTTTTTTAAATGTTGTCCACGGCGGTTAACGCCTGTCGACCTATGAGTTCACTCTAGGTGCACTTCATTTACATTAATTTTAAAGTTAGTAAGTTGTTTTAAATTTTATTTTAATGAGCTGCTCCAACTCGGTTATTCTCCTCCAGAGATTTGTGGCATCATTCCAGCTGGGAGGGAGTTGTCTGTTTATTTCTCTCAATAACAGCGCCCGTTCTCTTTTTAGTCTGCAGAGTAGTCCTCCCTTGCGCTTTGGTGTTTTTACTTTTGGTATTTTCGGTTCTTCTTGTTGTTTTCTGCTATTCCTTGCTATGTACTGTTCCAAGGTCAATGGCTGTGGACCTTCTTCAGACATCTGGCGGAGACTTGGCTGTCCGCCAGGAACTGGTTAAAATGAAGTATCCCTTTTTTGTTGTTTGTTTTTCTCTCTCTCTGGGTGTTTTATTTGAGATATAATAGGAGGCTTGCCTGTTTTCCCACTTTGGGTGCTTTATAGTGTAGCACTCCTGGCTACAGACTGGCAGAGTGATTTTATTAATTTTGCTTTGGGTGCTTTATATTCGAACACTCCAACGAATTTTAAGGATAATAGCTGTTTTTGGGTGCTTTATAGTTGAGCACTCCAAAAGTCTGGCAGGATCGCCATGTAGATTAAAACTATTACTTTTTATAATTTTTAAATTCGAAGGAGCAAATGACTTGCACTCTTCGTCTTTGTTTATTTAATTGCCTTAAATTATAAATTATTCTAGCTTATATACTACTTATGAGAATTTAGCTTAACCTAATAATAATACAAGTTTGTGTGTATTTTAAATAGTATCCCACGTTGGAAACAAATGGGTTTCAAGTAACATTTTAAAATTAAGCATGATTAAATTCAGTGTGACATACGATATTTGGATGTCAGTCACTTAAAGTAATAAGTTCATCATTACTAAAATAATGCAATCATGCTACAAAGCTGTACAAACGTTTGGATGACGCATGAGCCAAGGCGCATCAACGACAACAATTTCCCCGAGGAAGCAATTGCTAAGTTTAGGAATTCAAGTAAGTGCTGTGAACATGGTAGTGACAAACAAAAACTCGAGGTATGACAAATAAGTTCTAACTCGAATTTGATTCCCTAAAACTTTGCCTTTTCGATAATTTGCAAATTAAAAAAAACTAACTCATAATCTGATGACTTACTTTAAAAGCTCATCATTTGATGAGAAAAATAATATGATTGTTGTTTTTCATACTTCATGGAATTGGCCATATATGATCAACACAGATATCATAGTCGTGCGGTGCCAAGCCGGCTTGTCGCCGCCGCCAAAAATATTGCCGCGTTGTTAAAAGAAAAAATCTAGAATTTTAATCGTGTTTTATGGCCTCATCATAATAGAAAATAATTGTGATATATTTCTGTGCGTTGTCAAGTAAAATTGTAGAGTGCAAAAAAAAACATTGAAAACAGAAATTTACTTGACATTTGGAAAAAAAAAAACAGAAAAAGGTCAAAGAACTGATCTCTAAAATTGAAGCCTTCCCGCTTACCGTTTAGCGTCAAAATTTGTAAAAATTCGTCCTCCGATTATATCAAAAAAAAAAAAAAAAAAATAATAAAAATGAATAAATTGTGACATCACACAGCCGATGAAAAAATATGTGCAATATTTGTTTATTATTAAAAGTTTAAATACCCGACGAAAAAGGTTTATACAAATGGCCAAATATAACAATATATATTTGCATTTTATACTTTGTCTCCAATTTATTACGTAACACTATAAATGATGAGCCAATATATACAAATGTAATGGAACTTTTTTCAACGGGTATAAATGAAATAAACTACTCACAGTATAATCACGAACGCACTTGTGTGCAAACGCAACACATTCATCTCCACGGACAATCAAACCAAAGGTCATACTATCACGAACCTACAGATTCATTTCAAGCCAATATTGTATTCCAATATTAGTTGATGAATCTGTAGATGATAAATAGTACAACCGATATATCTTCTAATCCAGTAAAAGAGATATGGTTGCTTAATTTCTGCCTATACATAAAATATAGAAAAAAAAAATTAACTTAAAAATTACAAATCATCTTGCTTCGTTTAAAAGCATAGGATACCAAAGTAACTTTTACTATTGTTTGCAATTATAATTTCCCAACATAACTAAAATACTGCACTTTGTAAAATCTAAAATTTTCGGTGTGACGTATACTTAACATTCCATATTGTAGAACACATAAACGAACGCATAAAATGTCAAATTAATCTAAAACTTTCTTTTCTTTTAGAATATTTAGTTCCAGATACTTTGTAAACTGACGGGGAATAAAGAATAAGAAAAAGATAATCGATTTTACGAATTTCAAATCAAAAACTCGCTCTGAGGAGCACCGATAACTGGAGTTCTGAGAATTACGGGAAGCTTAACTGCTTGATTCGATTTTAACATATGATACTTTGTTTAAAAATAGCTTCCCTTTTTTCTTTCAGGTACGTGTTGACAAAAACCGCCGAATATCACAGGTGCATAGAGGGTAAACAGGACTTTCCAAAAGGACACTTAAATGTATAATTGGCTAAATAAATTTGTAAATAAGGGTCAACACGAACAGGTAAGTTTGAAAATTAAATATAATTAATATTGCACTATCTCTTATAAACTAATATCACATCCGCAAAATTTGTAAATAGGACTTTGCATAAAGACACTTAAATGTATAATCTGATAAATAAATTTGTAATAAGAGACAACACGAACAAGTAATCAAAATGTCAGAAAATAAACTATAGTAAATATTGCACTATCCCTATAAACTAATATCACAGATTCTACTGCTTTAAGTCCTTTGAATGAAATATCGCTATCCTTTATCCTTACGGGTTTCTATCTCATAAGTGTTGTAACCAATAACACTTCTTACTCTACCTGGTTTAAAAATTTAATGAAATTTTGCATTATAGTTCTTCTTAAAACTGCTCTGAACAAAATTCCTATAAAATATTTCCTGATAATTGCTCGGTAAAATAGGATTATTTCCCATATTGGCATTAGTTGTTAAGGGACCCTTTCTCTCAAAGATGCACTACCTCTACGAGAATTATTACCTTCAAATGGATTTTCTATTTCATTAGCCGCAACACTAATTTGGTTTTTCGTCCAATACTTTTTTAAAACCTTCCTGCATAGTGGACTGAATCCAACACCCCATCTTTAAAACCTGACTGTAACATTGATGTGCCTTTATTACAGCATTATCTATTAAAACTGTTAAATCGAAAGGTAGTTTATCTTGGCCCCCCGTAGCTTCCGCTACGATAGGCTCCTCTATATTGATTAAGTTATTATTCTCCGGCCTACCTGCTTGGTTCTGAACAGTTGGAATATCATTTCCAAGATTTCCTACCTCCGACTCATTCTCGTTCTGATTTATCGTTCCTGAAAGATTCCTTAGGATCCTCGTATATAGGATTTGTATTAATCGGTGATCGAATGACAGGGGGTGGATGGTTGACATCGAAATGCAATTGCCTATTACCCTTGGTCTTTTCAAGGCTTTTCGCATTAGACATTTTCAAAATTGGTTCCGTAATTATAATTTGAAATGAAATATAATTCAATAAATTTTCTAAATACTAATAAATTTTCTTTAATTTCAATTGTAATTTATTATGGTACTTTTTATTATCATAAACATTGGGTGTGTTAATTTCGGTATGTTTAGGGTGACCAACAAATACTCTAAGAATAAGTTTCTATAACCTATTCTAATAACTAGTTTCCTAAATCTATTATCACAGTATAATATTGCCTCTACCCATCTCATATTATCCTAGCCTATATTGCACAAAAAAAAGACTATACTACTCGACAGTGCAACTGTCACTATCCTAAATATTGATGAAGCTACGTAGCTCCGATCCTCTCTACGGCCTCCATTATATAATTATATAAATAAAAAAAATAAAAACGCTCAGGTATAATCAAAATATCACAGACTATATAATTTACCCACAAACTATCCATTAGAGATCTTCATTTTGTTTAACTAAAAACTTTCATGCTATTGACCTAATAGTCAAGCCACTATATTCGAAGTAAACAAAATGATTAGCTCCATGGATGTATCCCTAAATAAATTTCTTTGGGCGCGATATTGTTGCAAATCCCCTGACCAAATGTTCCCAGTGTGACCAATTCGACCAACTAGCTCAGGGACGTCAAGGAGGGTACGACCGATCATCTGGGAAAAGGGCTGAACAATAAAATTTTCAAATTGAAATAAAAATAATTTAAATTAAATTAAAATCAGACAAATACAAAAAAACTAACAAAAATCACTAACGAACTTCCAATGGGCACTTCCGCCAAGTCCCAACAAACGACACTCTACAGCGCATTTGATATGCATATTAACAAATCAGACGGACAAAAAACACACGGGCAATATAAAACACTAACAATAGAATTTACTAGGGACAAACGATGTCAAATGTCCCCTCTAGTAGCCCACCCTGCCATGATAGCCTCCACCTAATATCTAGGCTTCCCACGAACAACACGAACACCGGTCACCCTACATACTTACATCAACACACACCACATAGACTTTATGATACTAGCTCTCAGTTCGATATTAAAACCATTTTTACGTTAAATTTAAAACAAAATTATAAAAATAAATATTTATTAAATAGTGGCTTCTCACCGAATTATTTCGGGGAAAAACAGTAAGTATATAAAAAAACCAAATGTATAACCAAAGGTATATATATAAAAAATAAATGTAAATAATAAAAAAACTAAATGTATATAAAAAAACTAAAAAGGTAAGTAATAAGAAAAACTAAAATGAGGTACTTATAAAAAACTATTTAAAAATAAAATAAATCAATAAACCGAACTTAAAAATATTAAAGAAAATAAAAAAAAATAACTACACCTAACCACTAAATTCCCAAAGTCCCTATACCAAACCCTGGGTACCAAATTTATGGTTTCACTTTAAATGCCACTGACAATAAAATACTTCCCTACCTATAACAGACCTCTCTTATATGGGTTATTCTCACAGGACAAAGCATATCAATTATCTTTTTCTTTCCATGGGCTTTCACCTAAGGAATTTGGGATTACAAACAAAAACACTAACCTTACATAAAAATAAAAACCATAAATATAAATTAGACTAACTACTGCGGTCCTTTTTTAAATCTTTATCCCACTCTCTTTTTATTTTCCTTATTTTTTTTCTCTGGGCAATCTTTCAAACTTTATTCTTAAATTACACAGTGCAACACATAAATTGGTTCCTCTTTCGTACCCGGTTTTTTTTGAAGTGTATATCGAAACTAAAAAAAATCCGCAACGGACTTGGCCAGATTACATCGAAATTTTTTTTTATGGACACCCTAAGTTTTTGCACCCAAACATGATTTTTTTAAAAAAGGAAAATTTTTATGGAATCCATATATCATAAACCGTTCGGAATTTTGTTTTTATGTCTTTGGCAAAGTTGTAGATCCAAACCAAAGCAAAAAAATTCTCACATGGACCGATCCAAAAAAATTGCATCCACTGCATCAAAATTGCAAAAAATTGGGAAAAAATGCTATTTTTTTATGATTTTTTCATGATTTTGTCCTGAAATGGCTTAAATACTGGGAATTTAAGTAATCTTTCTTCAGCTAAATTATATCTAACAACAATATAAACAACTCTCTAGTACATGTCATCTTAATACGAACATTCCTTAACCCTAGAAAGCACATATTTTTGCTCACACTTATTTTGCATAGCCAATGTTTACTCTTAAAGTGCTAAACTGATCACTTTTGACCATTTAAGGTTTTTTCTGATTTTTTCAAAAAAAAAAATCCAAAAATTTTGGCTGAAAAACATAATTTTTCACGACAACTTTTTAAATAACTCCGAAACTCTTATGCAGGCTAAAAAATAATGCAAACAAAACTTGTAGGTATTGAAATTAAATTTGTTTTTGTGTATTTACTAACAAAGTGCGATCTATCGTTCTTGAGTTATGTCAATATCTGTGGAACAAGATTTTCAAAAATAGACAATTTTACTAAAATAAATTTAAAAAAAAAACTTTTCCATAGTTCATCAAAAAAAATAGTGGTTATATTTGTGCAAAGAATTTTTTTCATTTTGTTGCATAGTGTAATCACACCAATTTTAAAATCCTGTTTAGGAAGATGAGGTGTTGTAAAAACCCAGTTCCACCTAAAAACCGCAACACGAAGATAAAACACACATGACAATCACACCCACTCAGAAACATTTTTTAAGAAGTTTGGCTATTTCCATATTATCATGAAAAAATAGCATTTTTTCCCAATTTTTTGCAATTTTGATGCAGTGGATGCAATTTTTTTGGGTCGGTCCATATGAGAATTTTTTTGCTTTGGTTTGGATCTACAACTTTGCCAAAGACATAAAAACAAAATTCCGAACGGTTTATGATATATGGATTCCATAAAAATTTTCCTTTTTTAAAAAAATCGTGTTTGGGTACAAAAACTTAGGGTGTCCATAAAAAAAAAATTCGATGTAATCTGGCCAAGTCCTTTGCAGGTTTTTTTTAGTTTCGATATATACTTCAAAAAAAACGGGTATGAAGGAGGAACCACACGATGACCTTAAAAATGCTGCACTGTGTTATACTATATATTCTTCACATTTTTAGTTTCTACTTTTTTATTTCTGCGACTCACCAAAAAAAATCCTTTTAAAATTTCTTACTTGTTGCTTGCTTATTATGGTTGCTGGCTAACTATGGTTGCTGGCTTACTATGGTTGCTGGCTTACTATGGCTGCCCAGTTATTTTTTTCAGCCCCAGAAAAATTGCAATTACTGAAAAAGATGTGGACAACAACCCGTCACACTCCAAGGGGTTGTATTCCTATGAACCTCCAAAAATAGCCTGGTAAGGATTGGTGAGTCCCGAATTGTATCGAAAAATGGCCTCCAAACGGTTCCTTTCAATCGCCCTTTAACGGACCTTTAAGGGCTTAGGTGAGGGTATAATCTTTTTCTCCCAAATTCAAATCTATGTATCGCCGTTAGCGAAGTTTCTCCTCGCAATCATCACTCCCGCTTCTTATATATCAGCTAAGCCGTTACTTAACTGCTCTACTAAGCTACAATTTATCTAACTCCGCCTACTACTAAAATCCGCTAACCTATCCCTATCCTACTCTAACATATACATACATCACTAATCTACACTCAGAAAAAAAAGTTAGTAGAAAAATTTGTAAACGGTTTTCAATCGCACTCTACTATTTTTGTACTGATTTTTAGTAAAAAAATATTATTTAGCAAATCTTTTTGCTATTTACATTTTACAAATTACAGGATTTTTACAGAATATTTACAAATTTTTGTTGCTAATTTCAGAAATCATTTTACAAATTTTTGAAAACCGATTTGCTAAAATTAGCAAAAAATATTACTAATTTTAAAAAAGTGGATATTGAAGGAAATGTTATTTCTAATTAAAACTTACACCTACAAACTTAAATTTCCTTAAAATATTAAAAAAGGGATCGGAAGTGAAGAAACCGACTCATGTCTAAAAAGAGGACATCAATTTAAAAAAAGCACTAAAAAGGTTTTTTTGTTCTTAAAATCAGCCCTAAAAACAATTAAAATTTAACCTTAAAAGTAAAAAAAAAACTTGACCAAAATATTTTTCAAAACAGAAATTACCAAATTTAAACAAAATGATTAATTCCTTTGTTAAAAAATATAATAAAAATTTTTGATGCTCGATAAGAAAAATTAATTCAAAGCTTTTTACTAATATTAATAATATTTAGTAATTTTTTTTGCTGATTTTAGCAAACAGATTTTTAAAGAGATGTACAAAAAGTCTACTAAGATTTAGTAGCCGCTACTAATTTTTCTACTAATTTCATTGTACTACACGTCAGCAGACATGTGTTGCAAAGATTAGCAAAAAATACCGCTGGGCTCAAATTAGCAGAATTTCCCGTAATAACAGCAAAATTTTCAGTTGCCATTACAGACTTTTTTGGTGAGTGCAGCTAGCTACACTATTCTCCCCTACTTATTAAAAAAAAAGAAAACAAAACAAACTAATTTCTGCGAAGCATATAATATCCTTTTCATGCCCGGCACAAATGTATTTCGATTTCACTCGTACCAACTGTCAAACGTCAACAAAAATATTAATTTTTCACTTACACAAAAAAAAAACATCTAACGCGCATAAAAATTAACCCACCGCTACAGAATTTTTGAGAAGTTTAAGTTATGGTTAAATGAATTGCCGAAGATCGCTCAGTTTAAGGTTCCAAGATTTTGTTTTATTGGATGTGATGTTTATGAAATTGAACTTCATTTGATTTGTGATGCCAGCGAAGAAGCTTTAGCAGCAGTGGGTTATTGGCGAATTAAGAATATTTTGGGATTTTTTTATTTTTTATAACTTTCCTTTTTTATTGAATCTGCCCACTGGGGCCTCACAATAAGTATTTAAATCTTAGAACTTAAATTTAAAGTATATACTCATTAGCAGGGTGGTAGGTCGGCTCTACGAAGCCTTGTCACTGATTGTGTTGTTAACAGTTGTCTTGCTAGAGGGTTTGGATGCTGTTGCAGTCTTGCTTTGTATCTCTCACGAACTTTCTCGAATCCTTCTTTGACTTGTAAGTCTTTGTGGATGTTTACATTTGTGACGTACCATTGCGCTCCAGTCATGGTCCTAAGAACTTTTGATTAGCTCAATCAAAAGTTTGTATAATATCAACACTGGTTCTACTTGCATTTCCCCACAATTCGATGCGATAACCGGAGAGACATCATGTGCCCCAATGCGATTTCATTCGATACCCAAACTTGAACTGCAAGCAGCTGTAATGGCAGCACGTCTTAAGGATACAATTATAAAATGCCTCGATCGCGTCAATATCAGACAGATAACTTTCTGGTGTGACTCCCATACAGTTATTCGATGGATTAGATCGTATCATCCCAAATATAAACAGTACGTTGCAAATAGAGTTTCGGAGATACTGGAAAATTCATAAATAGGTGATTGGCGATGGTGTCCAACCTTACAAAATCCGGCCGATTTGGAAACCAGGGCAAAATTTCCTGTTAATTATAATCCAGAAGGACGTTGGAAGAATGGTCCAGGTTTTTTGTTCTATGGCGTTGAAGAGTGGCCTGATGAAAGTGATATGGGGAATAGAGAAGATAAAAGTGACGAATTTATAAAAGCAAAACACAAGATTCAAACTTGGTTGAATCTGTTATTAGTCGTTCATCAAGATTCGTGAAGTCAGTGCGTGTTTTTGCTTGGTTAAAAGGTTTTCTAAAAATGTTCAATTACAGTTGCAAGGAGAAAATAAAATTAAAGGAGAACTGAGTGTAGATAAGATATTGGATACAAAAAGGAACATTGTTCAAACTGTACAAAGAAATTATTTTCCAAATGAATACAAACAACTTTTATCTAAAAGAAATATTGATTTGAGCAGAGATCTTAGAACATTAAATTCATATATTGATGAATGCGGTTTATTGCGAGTTGGTGGTAGACTCGATAATGATAACCTCTAATACTTCCAAGGAACCATCGATTTTCTCGTTTACTAGTAGAATTTTATCATATTAAAATATGTAATGGGAGATGTATGAGAAAAATATTGGATATCGTCATTAAGAAAACTAGTTCGCTGTGTGGAAAGTCAATGTGTTATTTGCAAAATTAGAAAATCAAAACCCGTTCAACCTTAAATGGGAATATTGCCAGTAGATAGAGAAATCCCTTTCGTTAGACCTTTTACCTATACTGGTGTGGATCTTTTTGGCCCGGTTGATATAATTATTGGTAGCCGACATAAAAAACGGTGGGTTGTTTTATTTACGTATATGACTGTTAGGGCCATTCATCTTAAAGTGTTGTCAAATTTATCAACCGATTCATTTCTATTAAGTTTGAGAAATTTTATAAACAGACGTGGGGTGCCAGTTCAAATACGAAGTGACAATGGGCGAAATTTTGTTGGAATTAATAAAGAATTACGAAACGAATTTTATTTTATGGATTATAATGAAATTGTTAGAACTTCATCACCATTGGGAATTAAATGGATTTGTAATACACCTTTAGATCCAAGCTCTGGCGGTGTTTGGACACGCTTAATACAATCTGTCAAGAAATCTCTGTGTGTATTATTAGGAAACATTACTCTTAAGTTGGATGTGTTCTTGAGTTTAATAATTGAATGCGAAAATATTGTAATTTTAAGACCTTTAACGCATATTCCAGTAACTCCTTACGAACCAGAACCAATTACGCCCAACCATTTTTTGATAGGGTATGTGAACTCGACTCAAACTCCTAGTAACTTTGATCCAAAACTTAATTGTTTAAGAAAGCAGTGGCGAATTTTGCAAAATTTAAAAAATGGTTTCTGGGTTCGGTGGATTAGAGAGTATCTTGCAGATCTTACAAGTACTCCTTTACAAGTATGAAATCCTGGTACTTATTTGTGACGAAAGTGCTCCAAGATCGAAATGGAGGCGTGGTCGTGTGGTAGTGGTATATACGGGCAAGGACGGAACTTCAAGAGGAGCTGATGTTAAAACTTGTGATGGTATCTTAAAACGACCAATATCAAAACTTGTAGTTTTAGATTTTTCGAACTATTGAATTTCCATAGTCAATTCACGGGGGGCAGAATTGTTATTTATTGTTAATTAGGTTATTTATATGTATTTTGCTTTTAATTTTTAATTTATTTTTTATTCTTTGATTTGAAATTTATGTTTTTGAATTTGTCACATATTTTCATTATTGCTTGAAAACTGTGTAAGCTAGTTACGAAATTTTGTGGGTATTTTATTTTTATATTTTGTAATTTAATTTAATTATTTAAAAAACATGTTTTTGCAGTGAATAAACGCTTGCCAATAAATTTCAAAAGCCTGTTTATTCGATTTCCGCATAGATTTCAAACAGATGGAATTAAACCCAATCCTAACAAAATTGATGGTATAAAACGTCAACAGAAACCGAAAGCTATAAAAGAAATACAAAGTTTTCTAGGCCTTAGCGGTTATTACAGGAAATTTATACCTGATTACTCTAAAATAGCTAAACCAATGACTTTACGTCTAAAAAAAGATTCAGTAATATATATCAACGATATCCACTACAAAGAATCATTTGAAAAATTGAAAACAATCTTAATGTCTAAAATGGTACTTCGATATCCAGACTTTAAAGAAAAATTCACGCAGTACTATCACAGAAAAATGGACCATCAGTATTCGCTTTAAGAACGCTTAACTAACATGAATGTAATTATTTAACTATAGGAAAAGAACTACTCGCAATTCAGACATTATTTATACGGTCGACATTTTGATCTCTTAACTAATCACAAACCACTTATTTGGCTCGCAAACCTTAAAGAACCAAATTCAAAATTAATTAGATGGAAAATGAAACTCAATGAGTATGAATTTGATATCTCACATGTCAAAGGCAAAGAAAATAAGGTACTAGTTACATTATCTAGAATTAGAGAATGTAACTTTAACATCTTACAAATTAAATGTGCACAATGTGGAAAAATCAGCAAATAGCACAACAACATAACAAAGTTCACACAGGCGGTACGAAATGTCAACTATGCCAAAAGATTTTTGCAATAGTCAGCGGACGAAGCAAACATAATAAACAAGTACATAAACGACCAGACATAATTACCAAATCCACAATAATCAAAGCATCCAACCCTAAATTAACTAAAAGTTCAGCTTTGGAAAAATTATGTCAAGATCTAGACATTAATGGTGACAACGAAGCTGTACATTCTGCAGCCGTAGGTAATAACGACTACTTTAAGATCACCGAAAAACCCTTTCAATCATTTAAACATCAAGTTATTATGACTAGAAGTAATAATAATGAGCATTTTATATATATATATATATATATATATATATATATATGCTTTGCCCATACTTTGAAGACATCTGTATATACAGCCAAAAAAGTCCCTATAAAATGCTCTGTGTCCAGTAAAATGTCTTCAGAGTAAACACTAGAATAACGAAGAGTTTAAGGACAGTCCCCAAAGTAACAAAATGTCTTCATAGTAACTTGTGGAACGAAAACCCGTCCCCGCAACATGCACTGTGCACATATATATATATATATATATATATATGCATTTCACATACTTTGAAGACATCTGTATATACAGCCAAAAAAGACCCCGTAATATGAGCTGTATCCAGTAAAATGTCTACTGTTTACACTGAAGACATTTTACTGGATACAGCTCATATTACGGGGTCTTTTTTGGCTGTATATACAGATGTCTTCAAAGTATGTGAAATGCATATATATATATATATATATATATATATATATATATATATATATATATGTGCATAGCGCATGTTGCGGGGACGGGTTTTCGTTCCATAAGTTACTATGAAGACATTTTGTTACTTTGGGGACTGGCCACAAACTTTTCATTATTCTACTGTTTACACTGAAGACATTTTACTGGATACAGCTCATATTACGGGGTCTTTTTTGGCTGTATATACAGATGTCTTCAAAGTATGTGAAATGCATATATATATATATATATATATATATATGTGCATAGCGCATGTTGCGGGGACGGGTTTTCGTTCCACAAGTTACTATGAAAACATTTTGTTACTTTGGGGACTGTCCTTAAACTTTTCGTTTTTCTACTGTTTACACTGAAGACATTTTACTGGATAGAGCGCATTTTATAGGGACTTTTTTGGCTGTATATACAGATGTCTTCAAAGTATGGGCAATGAATATATATATATATATATATATATATATGTTCACAGCACATATTGCGGGGACGGGTTTTCGTTCCACAAGTTACTATGAAGACATTTTGTTACTTTGGGGACTGTCCTTAAACTTTTTGTTATTCTAGTGTTTACTCTGAAGACATTTTACTGGACACAGCGCATTTTATAGGGACTTTTTTGGCTGTATATACAGATGTCTTCAAAGTATGGGCAATGCATATATATATATATATATATATATATATATATATATATATATATATATATATATGCATTGCCCATACTTTGAAGACATCTGTATATACAGCCAAAAATGTGCCTATAAAATGCGCTGTGTCCAGTAAAATGTCTTCAGAGTAAACACTAGAATAACGAAAAGTTTAAGGACAGTCCCCAAAGTAACAAAATGTCTGCATAGTAACTTGTGGAACGAAAAACCATCCCCGCAGCACGCGCCGTGCACACATATATATATATGTGCATTATTCTACTGTTTACACTGAAGACATTTTACTGGATACAGCTCATATTACGGGGTCTTTTTTGGCTGTATATACAGATGTCTTCAAAGTATGTGAAATGCATATATATATATATATATATATATATATATATATATATATATATATATATATATGTGCACAGCACATATTGCGGGGACGGGTTTTCGTTCCACAAGTTACTATGAAGACATTTTGTTATTTTGGGGACTGTCCTTAAACTTTTCATTATTCTAGTGTTTACTCTGAAGACATTTTACTGGACACAGCGCATTTTATAGGGACTTTTTTGGCTGTATATACAGATGTCTTCAAAGTATGGGCAATGCATATATATATATATATATATATATATATTCATTTCGCATACTTTGAAGACATCTGTATATACAGCCAAAAAAGTCCCTATAACATGCGCCGTATCCAGTAAAATGTCTTCAGTGTAAACAGTAGAATAATTAAAAGTTTGAGGACGGTCCCCAAACTACCAAAATGTCTTCATAGTAACTTGTGGAACGAAAACCCGTCCCCGCAGCATGCGCTGTGCACATATATATATATATATAATGAAAAGTTTGAGGACGGTATATATATATATATATATATATATATATATATATGCATTGCCCATACTTTGAAGACATCTGTATATACAGCCAAAAAAGTCCCTATAAAATGCGCTGTGTCCAGTAAAATGTCTTCAGAGTAAACACTAGAATAACGAAAAGTTTAAGGACAGTCCCCAAAGTAACAAAATGTCTTCATAGTAACTTGTGGAACGAAAACCTGTCCCCGCAACATGTGCTGTGCACATATATATATATATATATATATATATATATATATATATATATATATATATATATATATATATATGTGCACAGCGCATGAAGCGGGGACTGGTTTTCGTTCCACAAGTTACTATGAAGACTTACTGGATACGGCGCATATTATAGGGACTTTTTTGGCTGTATATACAGATGTCTTCAAAGTATGCGAAATGAATATATATATATATATATATATATATATATATATATATATATATATATTCATTGTGCATATTTTGAAGACATCTGTATATACAGCCAAAAAAGTCCCAATAATATGCGCCGTATCCAGTAAAATGTCTTCAGTGTAAACAGTAGAATAATTAAAAGTTTGAGGACGGTCCCCAAAGTACCAAAATGTCTTCATATATATATATATATATATATATATATATATATGTGCACAGCACATATTGCGGGGACGGGTTTTCGTTCCACAAGTTACTATGAAGACATTTTGTTACTTTGGGGACTGTCCTTAAACTTTTCGTTATTCTAGTGTTTACTCTGAAGACATTTTACTGGACACAGCGCATTTTATAGGGACTTTTTTTGCTGTATATACAGATGTCTTCAAAGTATGGGCAATGCATATATAAATATATATATATATATATATATATATATATATATATGTGCACAGTGCATGTTGCGGGGACGGTTTTTCGTTTCACAGGTTACTAGGAAGACATTTTGATTCTTTGGAGACTGACCTCAAACATTACATTAATCTGTTATATACACTGAAGACATTTTACTGGATACAGCGCATATTATAGGGACTTTTTTGGCTGTATATACAGTTCGACTTGCCACTGTAGCGCAATTCAGTGGAAGTCAAACGGGGTAAACCGAAGTTTCCTCGAGACGAGCGACGAGCTTTTACTAGAGTCGTCTACCAACCATCACCCTAGTTAGGTCTTGCCGTTATTTTATAAAACCCATTATTTTATATGAAATAAAATCCATTATTTGAATTCTACCACCAAAATAACTGGGTTAATTTTATTTCAAACCACCTAACAATTTCTGGCAAGAAATTGTATAAAGTAATACAAATGATATTCAAAAAGACCTCGTCTTCAACAACAATAGAATAACATTCTTATATAAAATATTGGACACACTTATAATGGTCCAAATCATAAACCAATTTAATGAAAACAAATTATCAGCTCTCAATTGTGTTGATAAAAGGGACCTCAAAAAATTCAAGATCACTTTTCGATTCAAATGAATAACCCCAATAATATTATAATCACTACTGTTTATACAACTCTAACTCTAGTTAAAGAAACCACATATGAACAAACAATGGAAGTAATAGCTAAACATTATAGATTTGAGAATAACCATCCTGGTATTGAAAAAACAAATTATGATTTAAAAACTATGTTCTATTATCCCAACTTAAAGAAAGAAATTACAAAGTTCATAAACTACTGTTTTATATGCAACTTAAAACATGGGAGAAATCCCATTAAACTTCCGTTTGAAAAAACGCTTACTCCAAGTTCCCCCTATCAAATTTGTCATGCAGATATCTGGATGAAAGATAAAGAAACTTTTTACGTTTCAATAATATACAAATTTTCCAAATATGTTATGATTGAAGAAATACCCGACAGATCCACTATTCAAGTTATAAAAGCTTTTATTCGAATTTTCATATCAATGAAAAAATCCCAACTACTTATATTAGACAACGAGGTCTCATTAAATAATGAACTATTTCAAGACTTTCTAGAAAAACAAAAAATTAAAGTACATTTTACTACACCTTACAGACATACAGAAAACTCCGATATAGAAAGATTCAACGGATCTTAAAACGAACATATTAGAATATTGAAGATTAGAGAACATGAAACTGATCTAGCCTCAAACGTAGATGTAGTCTACCAAGCTCTTTCAGCATACAATAATGCTATCCACTCTACTACCAACAAAAAACCAATATACCTTCATTTTATGAATGACATCGATTTAAAACAAATCAAGACGAATAAAGACTCAACAAAAAACAAAGTTTTAGAATACAGAAATAAATACAGAACAAATACTGACAAAGTTAACCCTCATTTCAGTAAAACTTTGAAAAGAAATAAAAAACTTGATAATAAGGACCAAGTTAACTCAACTTAACGAACGTAAATTTGTAGACAAATACAGTATATATCACAAAGATTAGCTAATAAAGAAAAAACTTTTTTCCAGATCTTTGAAAGTTCTTACTGATCCTACTGATACTCAAACCAATATTCGGTCAAAAGCTATTGACCACCGACCTTAACAATGGAAACGAATTCACACTTATCCAAACCGGAGATGTTTCACTAATAGAAAACTACTCCAAGATACTACACGTCTTCAATTCAACCGAGTACTTAACGTACGTCAACGAAATTGATATACGTATCCAAGCCACAAAGAATCAATACTTGATCCATCAGCTAACAAATGTTAGAAAACAACTATCATCAATCACACCAGTTATTAGACAAAAACTAGGTTTATTCAACGTGCTGGAATAAAATGGATATACGGCGTCATGGATGACAATGACCGACAAGAAATAAATGGAAACCTAAATTCATAGACAGAAAACGTACATAATTTAATCGAAACTTCTAATAACCAAATTGCTATAAATACGCACTTTGATGACCAATTGACAAGATAATAAAATCTACAAACTTTAACAAATATTGAGCATAATTTGAAAATTAACAAGACTTTAGAACAAACTATTAAATAAGCACTTCAATATGAACTAGGCCATTTAGAAAAAATAATCGAACAAGCTAGAGAACTTCTTCTAGCTTCACGACTTAGAACAGTTAATATACTAACTGACCAAGAAATATCTGACATACTATAGAAAAAATGGAAAGCATCGAACTAAATGTTGCAATTAAAGATAACGATATTATATTCATTATTATAATTCCTAACTTTAGTTCCATTACTTATAAACAAATAATTGTTCAACATATCCCTAATAAGAACAACAAACAAATTGTAGTCTATAACACAACTTATTTAAACAAAGATAACGTAGTTTATCAATTCACTAAAAATTTTAAAACTTTAAAAGAAATCAAAGATAATTCTATTCAAAACATATTCAACGAAAAATGAATGCAATTTAATTACCAAACCATACTTGTAATCAATTCCCTCTGAATTTAAAAGGTAATTATATTCTTTTTGTAGAAAATTGTCGTATGAAACTAGATAGATGGTACAACAAGAATAACTACCAAAGTACTATTATAATTCCAAACCCAATGATTAATATTAAGGTAAAAGATGAAATTTCCTTTCAGGAACTAGCTTATAGCCACTTTAATAATACAAAATTAATAACAGAAATAACCTTTCATGAAAAAATCCAATATGGAACTATTATCTTTATTCTGTGTATAATTATTATAATACCTATGGGATCTATTTGAGATATTGTGAACAAAAACCTCAAACAGAAGTTACTGTTAACTTACCTATTATTCCTGCGAAACAGAGGCAAGTGACTAACGCTGGGGGTGTTATAACCACAAACTCGTTGTTCACCAGACCTACTTAGATCTGATGTATGAGTCACTTCCTTTTGAAGTATGATTTAATTGGAAATTTAATTGTGTCAATAAATATGCATTTATTAATTATTTGGAAATATTAAGTGTAATGAACCATGGGTTGATGAACTTGTTAATTATTAAGAATTTTAAAAAACAAAAGGTAAACAAATTACTTGTTTTGAAATTTCAATGAGGTCAACCAAAAGTAGTTGCAAAATATCAATATTGTGTAAAATAAAATTATGTTTACTTACAATTTTATTTTACATTAAATAAAAATAAAATTGTAGGTATAAATAAAATTATATTATAATTTTATTTGGTGTTATCGTAACTCCCCCACCGTTAGTTTGAGGCTCCGACGAAATATGATATACATTAATTTTTCTTTTATATATTAATGACGTAAGTACAATAATAATAATGAATATAATGATATTTATTCCATTACTTGTTATATTAAATATTTTATTATGTTGATGTTTAAAATCAATTTTTTTAAAATCATTTTCATAATTGAATTGTTTTAAATATAAATCTTCAAGTTTTAAATCAATTTGCAATGTTGTATTTTCTTTTATATCGGTAATAAGATGAGATAAAATAACATTTTCTTTAAAGTTTACTTCATTGTTATAATAAGTTTCATTTTCTACAGTTATTTTACAGTTTTGAAATTTCAGAATAAAAGTGCCAAACAGTTTTTCATTGTTTTTGCGAATGCAATTGTGTGTTAGATTTCCGAAATAGTTTTTAAATAATAGGAAACCTTGTTTTATTTCCTTTATTTCATAAAGTTCGAATTTTCTGAAGATGCATTGAGGTTCTTTGTTTCTCATAATATTTTCAATACAATGATCGTTAAATGTTCTCAGATCTTTGATGGAGTTGTAACTTAAATTTGCGTGGAATATTTTGTTTTCTTTGTCCATTAATATTTGGTTTTCCTCTAAATATAGTGATTTATTTTCGTTATTTGGGATTGGTTCAAATGTAATTTTAGAAAGTGAGTTAGGAGAATATTTTGGAATAGATAATATTAATACAATAGTTTCAGAAAGGTATGTAACGCCAATTTTAATATTAGTGTAAGTATTAAAATCGTAAACGAGTTCCAATTCCTGTTCGTTTAATATATCGGTAGGAATAATGCCCATTTTACCTGTAAATATGACCCGACCAATATCATCCACATGGTTTCTTAGTAAGGTGATATCATTATCCATTTGGTATATGTGTCTCAGGAACATTACTTCATCTTCTAAGTTTGCTATTCTGTTTTGGATTTCATTCCGGAATAGGTTTATATATTTTCTTACTATGTTTTGCTGGGTATTAATATGTGTTGTAATATTTTGGATTTGTGAAGAAATTGTTTCGCTTATTTGAATAAAAGAACTTATTTCCATTGATTTATCTTTTATGTCTGTTGTGAGGACATCAAGAGCATTCCTGATTTCTTTTTCGTCATCGCTGTCCATATTTCCCGTTATGAAATTTATTCCTTTACCAAGCGCATTAATAAGGCCACGTTTATTCCTAAAATGTGGTGATAAATTATTTACTTTAGCTTTGAGTAAGGAAAAATTATTTTCAATGGTATCCAATAATGGTTTCAAATCCGAAGTAGTTCCGTGTAACAGGTCTATGTTTTTCTCTATTATTTCGATGGAATGATGATAGTTGGTTAGGTTTATGAAATGAAATATTCTATTATAATGGTCGATGATTTTTATGTCATCTTCTTTTATCGGGATGTAACCTTTGTCATCAGTTAGATGATTAGAATGATTCTTTCCGCCTCTTTCATCTTTAATGTAAATTGGTCCTGTCTGAACATCAACATTTTCTCGGGTTTCGTTGAGTTTGTTAATAGTATTTTCCTTCCTTTTGATAATGGAGTCCCTGATTGAGGAATACTCTTCTTGGTTAATGATACCGTTTCTAAAATTAACCGGCTTTCTTTTAGTTGTCGAGTAAATAGTGTTATTGTAATGCATTATTATTTTGTAAATTTTTTCATCGACTGTTGCTGTTTCCCTGTTGGGGTCGTGCTTTAGTATTCTAATATGCTCGTTTATTGTATTATGTAGCCTTTCAATGTCAGAGTTTGAAGAATGATTATTGTTCGAAGTATAATGTATTTCGATTTCCTGTTCTCTAAGGAATTCTAAAAGTGGTAAGGCCTTGAAGCCTAATTCGTTATCTATAACTAATTTTCTTATTTTTCCCGTAATTGATAAATACTGTGTTAAAGCTATTTTGAATTCAATCCAGGATCTATTTCTTATCTTTATAGCCTGGGCATATTTGGAGAATTTATCGATAAATGTTAAAAATAGTGTTTTTCCTAAACTATAAAATACGTCTGCATGTATTACGTCTCCGGGTTTTTCTGGAGTTTCCGTTATTTTGAATTCTTGTTTGATTGGTTGTCTCTCGTATTTTTCTTTATTGCAAATGTTATTTATAAATTGAGTTATTCTCGTTTTTAACTGTGGGTGATAAATTTCTGTTCTCAATTCCGCAAAGTTTTCGTTTATACCTCTGTGGTTGTTTTTTTTTATGTTCTTTCTCTATTAGTTCGGTTAGTACATTCTCGTCTAGGATATCTTCTAATATTTTCTTGCATATTAGGACTTTGAATCTATTGTTGGCTTCAAAGTATTTATTTATAATTTCTTTAAATTTTTCTGAAACGGATTCGTCGCGAATCAGGATTGCGTTGATTCTTTCTGAATCTAAATGATTTTTCAGTATTGTTATAATAGTTGGTTCGTCAAAGCTTTTTGTTGAGATTGTTTTCCTTTTGTTTTCGAAGATTTTCTCATTTTTTATTTTTAGTGAACCAGAGTTTGTTTTACTGACAATGATTTGTCTTCGATAAAAATTCAAAGGATTGGTTGTTTCCACGATTATGTTATTATTAATCGGCGTTGTGGAGTTTTCTTCATTGTTTAAATGTATTTCTACTCTGGAAAGGGCGTCAGCATTTCCGTTTAAAATTCCTTTCTTATATTTTATTTCGTAGTCGTATTCCTGTAGCCGTAATCTCCATCTCACTAATTTCGAATTGGGTTCTTTTATGGAGAATAGCCAGGTAAGTGGCCTGTGGTCGGTTTCGATTATGAAACGTCGGCCAAAAAGGTACGGTCGTAGTTGTTGTGTAGACCATACTATTGCTAGTAATTCTTTTTCAATTGTACTATAATTTTGTTCGTGATCATTCAGCGTTCGACTCGCATAACAAATAGGATGTCCCTTCTGGGAAAATACTGCTCCTATTGCAAAATTACTTGCATCGGTTTGCAAAGTAAATTTTTCATTGAATCCGGGTACGCTAGGACGGGAGAGTTAACTAATAATATTTTCAACATTCTGAAATTTTCCTTATATTCGGGATCGGTCAGATCAATATTAGTATCCTTTTTCAGATACTTGGTCATTGGTCTGGCAATTTTGGAATAATCTTTTACAAACTTCCTATAGTAACCTGCTAGACCCAGAAATTGTTTTATTTCTCTTGGTGTAGTAGGAAGCGGAAATTTCTGTACACATATTATTTTATCCGGGTTTGGTTTGATGCCATCTTCAGTTACAATATGTCCGAGAAAATTCGTTTCTCTTTTCAAAAATTCGCTTTTGTCGAGTTGTATTTTCAGATTCACGTCTTTAAGACGTTGAAATATTTTCGTTAAAGATTCCAAATGTTCCTGTAATGAGGTAGAGAATATAATGATGTCATCTAAGTATACTAGGCAAATCTTATTGATGAAATCTCCTAGGACATTATTCATCAGTCTCTGGTAGCAGGAGCTGTTTTCAGCCCAAATGGCATACGAAGGAATTCGTAATGTCCGCCTTCTACGCTAAAAGCTGTTTTCGGTATATCCTTCTCATGTATTTCTATTTGATGGAACCCTTTCTCGAGATCTAGGGTCGTGAAATATTAACATCTTCCCAATTTATCTAGAATTTTGTCTATATTTGGAATGGGGTACTTATCATCAATAGTTACCTCATTTAGTTTTCGGTAATCGACCACTAATCTCCATTTTTTCTTACCGCTTGCGTCCTTTTTTTTAGTACAATCCAAACAGGGGCAGAATATGGGGAATGGCTATTTCTGATTATCTTCTTATCCAACATTTCTGTAATTTGTTTTTTTACTTCATCCTTATGGATGTATGGATATCGATATGTTTTTGCAGCAATTGGGATGTTATTTACTGTTCTTATCTCGTGTTTGATAGCGTTAGTAAATGTTAAATCACTATCTTCGGCATAAAATATCTTCCTGAAGGTTTTTATAATTTGTAGGAGTTTTCCCTTTTCTTCATTATTTAAGTGATTGGTTCGTATTTGATCTGAAAGGGGGATTTTTGGGTCTTCGTTTCCTATAGTACGAACAAAAAAATTTTCGTTGGTTACAACATCTGTTTTTTGGGTTTCAAATTTAATTCTTTTTGGTGTATTACCACTGAAGTTTACGAAAGCGCTTATTTTAAAATTTTCTGCTTCGTACACTCCTTCTATAATTTCGATATTTTCATTATCTAATAGTGTTTTAGGAGTATATATTAATCCATTTTCTTGATTAACTTTTAATTCTATATTGTATATACCATCTCTTTCAAAGAAATATTCCTTATCTTCAATAGTGAACTTCATTGGGATCTGTTTATCCCCGATCTGTAAGAGTTCGTCTTTTAGGTTTACAATTGCTTTAAGTCTTTTCAGAATATTGTTTCCGATCAGACCATCGTACTTGGTGTGAAATTTACAAACTAAAAATTCGATTCTATTATTGGTATCGCCCATTTCTTCGAAGAGTGGAACAGATACTTTTTCTTCTATTCTTACAATGTGTTGGAGTGTTTTTAAATTAATAGGGTTAAAATTTATTTTCCATTTTGGGTGACAGATTTCAGGGTTTATGATAGAATGAGTTGCCCCGGTATCTATTATAAATTTAAGGGATACTAATTTATTTTTATAACTATATATGGTAGTTCTCCGTGGAGGCTGTTTGCGGAAAATTTTCAACGTTGTTGACGTCCATTGGCTCTACATGTTGTTGTTGATAGTTTGGTTTATTTCGCCAATTTTGTTCTTGGGTATTATTTTTGTAAAAATTTTGTTGGGGTTGTCTGTGATTTTGTTCCTTATTCTTTGATGTACTTGGTTGTGGATTGTTTTCGTACTTCTGGTTATCTTTGGCTTGTTTGGCACGTCCTGGGTGTATTCGACCATCTTTGCCCATTTTGTCGTAACCGTTTTCGTTCAGAATATCCATGGCACTTTCCAACGATGTTGGGTTTCTACATGCTAAAATTGTTTTCATAGGTTCTGGCATTTTGTTTTTAAATTATGAAGTGCTGATCTCTGGTTATTAATGGCAACTTGGTTGGCAGCTTCGCCTTCTCCTGTCATTATAACTGATTTATTATTCAAACGTCTCAATTTATATATGAGATCATTATAGAAATCTATGGTGTTTGTTTGGAACGTTACAGATCTCATTTCATCATAGAGTTGATCGCAGCTCTTTCTTTCGCCAAAGTTATTATTCAAGGTACGTTTTATGTCCTCCCATGAATGTACCTGTGTGTTTATTTCTAACACTTCTTTCGCTTTGCCAATTATTCTGCTTTTAATTATATCGGAAAATAGTAAATGTGAGAATTCGTCATAAGAGGCCAGGATAGGATATATCCTATCCACTAATTTTGTAAAGGTTGGAAGGTCGTTAATGTTTCCACCAAATTGAGGAAGGTTATTTAAATACTTAATTGGATCTATGTGAATTTGTTTTCTTACTTTGTGTTCTAATTGGGGAAGGGAAAATCGAAATAATTCTCAAAGGAATTTCCGTATAAAATAAAACTGTTCATTCGCACTTTGGGAAATAAGGAAAATCAAAATAATTCGCATAGAAATTTCAGAAAAACTGTTCGCACGCACATTCAAATTTAAATTAATCAAAAAGGAATAATTATTATTTTCTTAAAAATAACTTACATTAATGTTTACGTTTTTCCTGTAGTTTTTGTTAGATAGTTGATTTGGTGCTGCTTTATTTCGTCTTGTTGTTTACCTCTTTTTGTTGATTAACATTTACGCTTTTCCGTGGTTGTTGTTAAATAGTTGATTTGTATTGTTTCGTTGTATTTTTTTTTATGATTTTAAATGTTCACAAAAAGTTAAATTTACTTCGTTTGTTTTTTTTTGATACACTTTTTGGTTTTAAATCTTTGTTTTTATTAGACAATTGTCTTCAGATTATTATGATTTTAAATTTTATTATGATTTTAAATGTTCACAAAAAGTTAAATTTATTTCGTTTGATTTTGATACACTTTTTGGTTTAAAACAATTGTCCTCAGATTATTATGCTTTTGCTAAGGATTTTTTTTATGTAATTTTAATAAAAAAAATTTATTTTTTAACGAAATCACTTTCTTTTATTTGTACCAAGAAAAGGTATAGCCGTAAGGATAAATCCTTTATCGTATCCTCGTCGCCAGTTTTGTTAGGTATTATTACCTTTGTTTTAAAAAAAATAAAAACTCGTTTTGGTTTTTATTTTATTTTTTTTGGAAATATTAAGTGTAATCAACCATGGGTTGATGAACTTGTTAATTATTAAGAATTTTAAAAAACAAAAGGTAAACAAAATTACTTGTTTTGAAATTCCAATGAGGTCAACCAAAATATTGTGTAAAATAAAATTATGTATACTTACAATTTTATTTTACATTAAATAAAAATAAAACTGTAGGTATAAATAAAATTATATTATAATTTTATTTGGTGTTATCGTAACTATTAACTTCGATATCACATCCGTCTAGATTAATTTAAAAGTTTGTTGTTAGTATGCATGGCTGTTTAATAAATGCAGCTCAATATGTAGAATCGCTTTCAAGCAATGGGAAAAGCCCAATAATCCAAACCCATTTACGCATTCGTGAACTTTTTCTGTTGTTAATGGGAAATTGTTAATATATTGGGGACTTTCATGCAATTTTGCTAAATTCAAGTAAAATCACGCAAAATGTAGACTTTCCAACTCCAAATAAGTTTGCAATGCTCTTTTACTCTGCGGAAGATCCAATAGTATAAACAGCAATAGCTATCCTCTTTTGTAACGGACTTCGGAAAATGTATTTCCGTTTTTTGAAATCTTTCTAACTTGTTGCATAACAAATCAAAATTTGGGCGGCTCATTCGAAAATTGTTTTTGAAGCCTTCTTCATCTAACATCGGCCAATCAAAGACCCAATAGGATTTTGTTCGATCCTACAAAGCAAAGTATATAAAATGTCGCTTATTATGTTAATTATTATTAAATTTACCAGTTCCCACAATCGTTTTACATAATTTATTTATTTAGAATGCACCTCCATTACCAAAAAATTTTGTTGTCTCCTCATATTTATCATTCGTTCCACAGTGACACGACGTCTTCTAGTATACTCGCATGTTTGCTCATTAAATAATGCTTTAATATTTACCATTACGTCATTATGAAAAACAAGTAAGAGCGGCTAAATTCGGCTATGCCGAATCTTATATACCCTTCACCATGGTTGGGAAAAAACTGAAGTTTATGTATGGACATATATGGAATGGACAGATTTATATACGGACGCCTTTACGAGGAAATTAACCATTTAGTTTGGACTCGGGAATATAGGTACTTTAAAAAAATTTATGTTTTGGGCATAACTTTTTTGTATCTGAACCGATATTTCCGAGTTTTTCAGCAAATATGTTATACTAAAGATTTTCGATCTTTTGCTATATAAGACGTATCCATAGGTCATAATACAGCTCTAGAATAGTGTTTGTTGTTTGTGTATAAAAGGTGAAGAGGTGAAAGAAAAGAATTTCAACAAATCGTTAAAAGAAATCACTACAACTGCATGTGTTTTATTTCTACAAAATAGTTTGATTTAGCTGGCAAATTTACATTTGGGATTTTATTTCGCTTTTTTATTAGAAATATTTGTAATTTCTTTCGCTTAATTTTAAAAATTTGAAGGAAAATAGTTTATAATTTTTTTTATAAATTATTATAAGCTATGACCTAAAATAGTTGCACTCAAAGGTAAATTATGTATAAAATTTTCTTAATATGTGAGAAATAAAATGGTTTAAAAATCTTTTTATAAATTCTTTTAAATCGGAGCAAAAAAAGAAATAAAACCGTGTGTATTTTGTTTGTATCAGAGGGTTTTTATAAAAATTTTGATGTTTTTAGCCTATTTATGGATTAGTTAATTATTAATATAAAATTTTATTTAAATTAATTATTAAATGTAAAAAAAAAACAAAAAATAAACAAAAAAAAATCTTAAGAAAATAAAAAAAATGTACAAAAAAAAGTGAATTGACCGGGATTCGAACCCGCGACCCTTCCACCTGTGGTGAAAGGTATAAAAACGTTTGTATTTTGTTTGTATCAGAGGGTTTTTATAAAAATGTTGATGTTTTTAGCCTATTTATGGATTATTTAATTATTAATATAAAATTTTATATAAATTAATTATTAAATGTTAAAAAAAAAAACAAAAATAAGCAAAAAAAAGTCTTAAGAAAATAATAAAAAAAATGTACAAAAAAAAAGTGAATTGACCTGACCGAGATTCGAACCCGCGGCCTTAGAGAAAAAAAGTATTTGTGACATAGCGTCAAGACAACTGAGCTATTGAAGCTCACACAAAATCATCGTCAATAGAGGTACATATATAAAAGTCTTCGTTCATTAGAGATTTGTTTAGTTTTTATTTAAATGACAAATCTTTGTATGTGTGTATAAATGGTGGAGATGAAAGAAAAGAATTTTAATTATTAATATAAAATTTTATATAAATTAATTATTAAATGTTAAAAAAAACCAAAAATAAGCAAAAAAAAAAATATTAAGAAAATAATAAAAAAAATGTACAAAAAAAAAGTGAATTGACCTGACCGAGATTTGAACCTCGAACCTCGCGGCCTTAGAGAAAAAAAAAGTATTTGTGACACAGCGTCTAGACAACTGAGCTATTGAAGCTCACACAAAATCATCGTCAATAGAGGTACATATATAAAAGTCTTCGTTAATTAGAGATTTGTTTGGTTTTTATTTAAATGACAAATCTTTGTATGTGTGTTGTTTGTGTATAAAAGGTGGAGATGAAAGAAAAGAATTTTAATTATTAATATAAAATTTTATATAAATTAATTATTAAATGTTAAAAAAAAACCAAAAATAAGCAAAAAAAAAAAATATTAAGAAAATAATAAAAAAAAAAATGTACAAAAAAAAAAGTGAATTGACCTGACCGAGATTTGAACCTCGAACTCCGCGGGCTTAGAGAAAAAAAGTATTTGTGACATAGCGTCTAGACAACTGAGCTATTAAAGCTCACACAAAATCATTGTCAATAGATGTACATATATAAAAGTCTTCGTTCATTAGGGATTTGTTTAGTTTTTATTTAACTGACAAATCTTTGTATGTGTGTTGTTTGTGTATAAATGGTGGAGATGAAAGAAAAGAATTTTAACACATGGATGTGTTTGTTATGCGTAAAATTCTACATACATATTAAACAAAGGGATTTTACTGGAAAAATTAGAGGTAGTCCTGGTTTTTTGCTAATATCTCAGCCATTTATTAACCGATCTGTCTGATTTTTAATAGCAAACAGAAATGGATCACATGTAACAGAAATAAAAAAGAATCAAGTCCTCATCATGTCTGGGTTCTTCGGAAAACCCATTTCAACACACAGACGGACAGACGGACATCGTTAAATCAACTTCGCTCTTCATAAGGACCCAGAATATATATACTTTATAGGGTCTAAGATCAATATTGTAGAAATTACAAACGGAATGACAAACTTATATATACCCTTCCACCTGTGGTGAAGGGTATAATAAGATACGCGCATGCCCATTGAATATTTGTAGTTTTATCCATTTTTAAATTTTATAATGGCTTTTTTCAAATTTTATTTTATTTTGAAATTAATTTTTGAACAGCTGATGAAGTGTCAAACTTAAACATGTAAGTTCATAACATATTTTGCTAATTATTTTTACTATTGAATATAATTTATGCTTCATTTGCAAATTGTCCTATTTTCCTACTCTTATAGTATAGGTTGTTTAATACAATAGCAATGGTTTGTGTGGTTGTCATAGACTTATTTACTCACAGCGCACTGCCATTAGTTAAGGTGCGGTCACATTAGGCAAATATTTGACGAAAACCGTTAAATATTTGTTTGCCGTAGTCTGACCACAAAATATTTTTGAGGGGCAAACAACAAAACAGCTGATTTTGGGAAAATAAAATTATTTGCCATCAAACAAAAATGTGCCTAATGTGAATTTTCCTCATTTTTGGGCAAACAATTATTTGATCTTACAAAATGTTTGTAAGAGCAAACAATGTCAAATAACATCCGTTTCAACAGTTTTGTCAAATATTAATACTTAAATCATTAAAATCTAAGAAAAATCGTCTAAATATCTAAAATCTTAAAACTGAAATGATTTTATTTGTTTGAAACTTGTATATTTATTAGTGTTTTCAATTCGGTTAATAAATTACCCGATTCATCGATTATTTGGCTCTATTTTGGTTAATGTCAAAACAAATAATTTAAACTTAAAAAGAAGATAGTGTTGTCAAAAATATTTAAGAATTCGCTTATTCGCATCACTAGATGAAGATCAAAATGGAATTTGCGTTTTAATAACTACAATATTCTTGGAAATTTTTCGACTTAATTGCTTTTTGTGCAAAAATCAAACTTGGATATTTTAAAAATAGAAACACGCAGATTTTCATACCTTTTTTTACTAAAAAACATCTTTAACTCTAAAGCCCAAAACAAATAGTGAAATTGCTAGTGAACAGTGGGAGTGCTGTCAGACTTAGTTCATGATTTTCGCAAAACCTGTATAATATTTTTAAGAACTTCTTATTGAATTTTGTTTGAAAGCTGTTTTTGTTTATTAAGAAAATTTTCTATATTCAATTTTACCCAGCGGCTATAGACTGGCTACACTGAATTTATCAGTTTTAGGCTTTAGGGTTTATTTCCACTGATCATGTCAGACAAAATTTTCTGCCAAAAAATACCAAGATTCTATGGCAATATTTCTTCGGAATACTTTAAACTTAACTAGGTATTTTACAAAAAGCAGCTCTTTGTGTTTTTATTGATAAAATAAAAACATTTATATTGCATTAATCGATTAATTACAAATTTTCCGATTAATCGACCCGGATAACCGATTAATAAATTTTCTTCATTTTTCGAATAATGCCCTAACCGGTTAACCGGCAGTGTCGAATAATTGGAAACACTAATATTTATAAAAGTTTTAGAGGGGTTTAATTAAATTGTTTGAAACCTATCTGAACTTAAAAAAAATATTTTGATTTAAAATCTAAAAAATAAGGGTTCTAAAGAACAAAGTGAGATGAATTTTAAAATTTTTGTAAGTTTTTTTATTAAAGTTAATTTTATTAAATCACTTTCATTCAAGTTCGGTTAACTTAATTTTTGACAGACCAATTTTCCGAATTTTAAAAAGTCTGTTTTTTCAAGTAACACCGTATGCTTTTGAGACAATCAACAAAGTCAAATAGAAAATTTCTCATCAAATTAAAGAATATTATGACCAACTTAATTAGAAGCAAACTAAACAAAATCCAAACATTTTTGAAACATATGTTATTTTAAAAATCGTATGCAATTGTATGTAAACTATAATAGAAACAAAGAAAAAATCATTTTATGTATATTACCCAGTTACTTAAAAATGTTTGATAAGAAAACTTCAGCGTTTAATATACAACCTATTACTATGTAAAGATTTTTTTCTGTGTACAAGAATTTTCGAAGGATAATATTACATGATTTTGTAATAGCTGTTTTTATGCGTCGGTTTGTGTCATTCGCATACTAATTTGACTTAAGTAACGCTAAGCGTTGGCTTATGCCAAATTTATATGGTAGTGACTTATGCCAACTTTAATAGCCTGCGGCATAAGCACATCTAATGTAGGATTCAGCAGTTAATTTATATATCAAAATATATCGTTAAAAGTAAAATATTTGCGCTTTTGCCGCAGATGTCAACACTAAAATAAAACAAACAAATAATCATATGTTTCGTCACTTTGTTTACAAAAAAAAATATTAAATAAAAACTTCGGCTGAAGTTTACATTTTCAGCCACCCTCTAATAAGATATATAACCCGTTGGAAATTAAAAAAGAAAATTTATTTTATATATGTATGTTGTTAAGATGACAGGAGCTCCTAGGACGCGCTAGGTCGAAAAAACCGAAACACACCCAAAAGATAAAGGAAATTTTCTCACGATTCCAAATATGGATTTTGTTCCAAAATCCAGCATATAGAATTCGCGTTAGGTCCATTTTAATTAAATTTTAGATGGTAGAATAGGAAAAGTGAAGTTTTCGCTTTGAAATAAACTGAAATTTATTGTTTATATTAAACGGAATGGCATTTAGTAAAAAAATGAAAAGTTTTGAGAAATAATTGCGGGATTTAAAAAAAAAAAATCGTCTGCGGCGCTACGTGCCGCAATTAGAGTATTCAAAAAACCGGCCTTTTAAAAAAACCGGTTTCGGTTTTCTTTGAAAAATCGAATTTAAAAAAAATCGGTTTCGGTTTCGGTTTTTGCAAAAAAAAAACCGGTCGACCGGTTTTTTTTTTAATTTGAATAAAAAGCTTATATAATTTTTTAATTGTTTTTATTACAAACAAAAAAAAAAGAAATTTAATATATAAAGTAATAAAAATAAAAAAATACATTCTATATAAATATATATATGTATATTCATTTAAATTTAAATTAAATATTGTATTTCATTTCAAAATTTTATTTATTGGTTTTAATATTTTTTAATATAATATCTTGAAAATTAATATTATAAAACTATATTCATATCAAATGAATAAATATCATTAAGTTTGTAAATTAGGAACGTTAGTAATTTGAACGTTTAAAACCTTTGGCATTAAAAAGTTTTTTTAATATTACATTTTAAATATGTAAAAAGAAAATCCATTTTTCACTTCTAAAAAAATATTTTAGAAATAATATGCAATTTAAATGTTTCGTTTTAAGACGATTTTTTTTGTTTGCTTTTGATAAAGCTAGAAGTGGAAAATACTCTTTCACTAATAGTAGATATTGGACAAATAGTCAAAAGACAATTTTATAAATTTTCCAACTTTTCAGTTCTTTTGTCGCATTTATCAAGATATATGAAATCATCATATAATGAATAATTTTGTACAGTCTCTTTTTTAGAATTTTGAATACTGTTTATTGTGCTATTTAAATCAGAAATTAAACTATTTGAATTTTGAATATCCAAAGTTAGTCTTCATCGGAATCTATCGGTTTTTAAAAATAAAGAAACCGGTTGACCGGTTTTCGGTTTCGGTTTTTGAATACTCTAGCCGCAATGTACCTAAAATTTAAATTTCGTGAAAAAATCGCGCGGTTTTTAAAAAAATTTTCGACTGCGGTGCTATCTTCCCCATTGTACCAAGAAGTTCAATTTTTTTTTGTAAAATGGGCGGTTTTCAGTTTCTGCTATCACCACCCTAAGGTAATCCCTGGGTAACGCCAACGATAGCAACTACAAAACACTAGTATTTTTTAACATCTAAAAACCTAACTCTTATTCTGTTTCCGGATTCTGAAGAAAATTTCCTTTAATTTAAGTTATCACACTTACAATTTTTGGTGTATTTCGGTTTTTTGGACATATCGGGACTGGGGACCCTAGTCCCGATATGTCCCCCTTAACACCAAAAAAATAATTTTTTCATTCCAGAGGGGGTCATATCTTTTTTCCGTAATTCTATTTCCCGGATCTTAAACGAAATGCATGTTGGGAATCGTGAGAAAATTTTCTTTAATAAAAGCTGTCACTGTTACGATTTTTGGTGTGTTTTGTTGTTTTTTGAACCTAGCGGGTCACAGAGGCCCGACACACTTAACCCCATAGAGATTTTTTTTTAATTCCCGAGGGGGGTGAGATTTTTATATTTTTTTGAGGGTGTCCGAAAAAGTAAACTTTTGCCAAAACTTCTTTTTAACGTTTTCCTCCTCTTCCATAAGTACCGATACTGCTTCAAAGCACAACCCAAAAAATTTTGTATCGTCCTTTATCAGATTTTAAGTTTTTATAGTTTTTAATTTTTGAGAAAATAAATCTATGTTTTATTATAGTTTGATCAAACAATTTTTATTGTCAAATATTTGTTCAAGTGTGACCATAGGGCAAACATGTTTTCCTCATTTTTGTTTTCCACTATTTGAAAGTTGTTTGATCAAACAAAAAAAGGCAAATAAATGTGTGTAATGTGACCACAAAATAATCTCTATATTGCTTTGACAAAATTTTGGGCAAATATGTTCAAATATTTTTGCGGAAAATATTTGCCCAATCTGACCGTAGCTTTAGTGTGGTTGTTGTACCCACACATATTTTGTACTTCTTTTTGCTAATGCATAAACAAGAATAAAATTCTTATTTAGTTGGTACTTCAAATTATATTTAATGTTTAATTTAGGGACCACAGGCAAGCTAGTAGGGGGCTTCCTTGGTTCAGGGAACAAATATTTTGGCGGACAATCGACTCAGTTGTCCAAAATTAATAAATTGCACACCGGTCTTCGGACTGTCTGTTCCACACAGCGGTCTTTGGGCTGTCTGTTCCACACAGCGGCTTCGACTGACTCTTCCACACAGCGGCCTTCGCAAAGTGCTTTGTTCCATAGACAAAAATTAAAAATAAGTCATGAATATTGATAAATAATATATTTTTGGAAAGATTAAAAAGCAACTAAAAGATATGAAAAAAAAAATTTTGGTTTAACTCTTTTTGGCGCCATAAGAGGGCGCTAAACTAGGACAATTTTTAGCAATAATGGTAAAACAATAAATATGGCTTTTAGTTGTTTGACGAAAAAAAATATATAAAATTAATTTTTTAAAAAATTAATTTAAGGTTTGGTTTTTATTTTGTCTTAATATTTTTGTAATCGACTAAAAATACACTGATCCTTTACAGTGTATCTTTAGTACAATTATTTTTATGGATCTGAAAATTACTTTTTTTGTGTTAAAAAACCGAAATTTACAAAACTTTGATGGAGTAAAAAAATAAAATACTAAAAAAGGGTTTTTTTTTGTTGTTTTTCAAATTTTATACTATTATCTCAAAGATAATGAAAAGAATTGAACCAATATTTAGCCACAAATTACAAAAAAACATGTTTTTATATATGTCTATTTTCTTAATTTATACTACAATTTGTTCCACTTTAAAATCGTGTAGGAGAATATTTTGGTTTTGCTAAACTTAGAGAATTTAAAGCAAAAATAGTTAAACACAAAAAAAATTTAGATGTTTCACAAAAAAAAATTTAAAAAATTAAGTTTTTCAAAAAGTGACAAAGTTTTTTTTTTATTTAATTGTTCTAGTATTTTTGTAATAAACTAAAAATATAAATTTTTTTGTGAGTTTTAATGTAAATCTTTTAAAATTGTATCAGTTCGCATCTTGTTCTCTTTATGAACGGTCGTGTCACTAATAAAAGCGCTTAGTATACAAATATAAAAAAATTAAAGACATTAAAGCCTAACAAGTGTTTGTTTTTGTTTTGTAATTGTCTATTATTGTTCTTATTCGAACTCACTCACGTAATAGTCAATTTTAAACAAGAATAAAGTAACTAATCGGAAATGGCCCCAGGGGCCAAATCTTCATCTAAATTTAAAAATCAAATTATGAAAAAGAAGATCATGAAGCAGAAACCTTTTTCGGGTTGTGTTGACCCAAACATTGCGTCTACCTCAGGCAATAGATTTAGCCCCCTAGCAGATCAAAACGGAATGGACATAGCTCCTGAATCTAACATAACCGAAGTCAAGCAACGTAAGCCACCCCCTATTGTTGTTGAAGTTAATATACCCTTTGCCGAAATTAAAAATGTTTTGGGAAATGAATGTATCTTTAAACGTACTTCTACTGGTACCAAAATTTTCGCTCCAAGCAGGGAAATGTATAATTGCTATAAGCAATTGCTTAAAGAAAATAAAATGGAATTCCATTCTTATAACTCCAAAGATGATCGGTTATACACCTCCTTTTTACACGATTTACCTCGTATCAACCCAGAAGATATCAAGGAAGAATTAAAAAGCTACAACTTATCCCCTTCTGACGTAACGGAAATCATGACCAAATTCAGCTCGAACAATAATGCTCTTTACAAGGTACAGTTTAGTCGCAAGACTTTTAATCCTAATGTTTTAAAAAATGTAAGAATTATTTCCAATGTACTTGTCACTTGGAAAAAATAACCAAGAAACAATGATAAACCAACTCAATGTTGGAATTGTTTAATGTATGGTCACGGTGGTGAACACTGTCATCGAAGTGTAGCATGTATGATATGTGCAGGTCGACATCAAACAAAAGAATGCCCATTTAACACCGCTGGAAAAAAAACCAATTGTTTTTACTTGTTTTAATTGCAAAAAAACGGTAAAGAAAGAACTGATCATTCTGCAAATGACGTTAACTGTCCTTTTCGTTCTCTTTATCTGGAAACAAGAGCAAGAGTAACATCTCAATCTCAGAGAAAAGGGAGACAACAACAACAACATGTTAATTCATTCCAATTTAATGGAGTAGATTTCCCAAATTTAAGTACCAACACTGTACAAAATTATAATAATAGCACCAATAATAACAATAGAATTAATAGAAATGTTTCGTATTCGGAACAGCTGAAAACTAATAATGATCTCTTTAGCATCGATAATCTCTTTGACATTTTTACAACAGCTATGGAAGATTTACATAGGTGCACATCAAAAGTACAACAAATTAAAGTTGTTATGTCTATGGTAAAATACGCCCATGGATTATAATAACTTAAACGAACTCAAAATGCTTCACTTGAATGCTAATGGCATTTCGAATTTCAACAAATTAAAACAATTTGAATTACACTCGAAAGAGAAAATATAAAAATTGCTTCGTTAAACGAAACTTTTTTTAATGGAAGTCACAAACCATACTTAAGTAATTATTTTTTATACAGAAACGACAGACCAACAAGAGGCGGAAGAGTAGCTCTATTAATTCATAAGTCTATTGAACACAAAAACCTTTTTATTTCTAACACAAAATCAATTGAAAACATTTCTATTAAAGTAATGATAAACAATAGGCCTACTGTAATAACTTCTTCTTATTCGCCACATTATACCAATGACTTTTCTGGTGACATCTTGAATATTACACCTTCGACGAAAGAGTATATTGTTTTAGGTGACCTTAATGCCAAACATTCCTCTTGGAACTGTACCACGAATAATACTGCCGGTATTGTACTCAACAACTTACAGCAAACATGCAACTTTTTTGTACACTATCCTTTAGCCCAACACTGTATCCGCATCAACATAATAGCGAACCGTCCACTGTCGATATAATTATAAGTAACTCGCCTCTAAAATTGGAAATAAAAACTATGGAATACGAAATTCCTTCAGATCATCGTCCCATTATTTGTACACTTAAAAGATCGAAGGCGAAATTGGTAGACCTCAGTTATTATGATTACAGGATAACCAACTGGAATATTTTTATGAATTTTATTGACAATAAAATAATTTTTAATACTGATGTATACAATTCCAAGGCAGCAATAGACCAGGAAATAAATAAATTTATCAACATAATATTAGAGGCAAGACACGTATCAACACCTAAGGTAACACATCAAAATAATTATGTATTGCCAGACAATATCATAAAATATATAAAACTAAGAAGAAGCTACAAAAGAAAAAGTCAAAGAACTTCCAATGTAGACGAGAAAAATGTATATAATCAGTATACTAAATTCCTAAGTAACCTGATAGGTAAAAGTATTTCAATACATCGTAATAAAAAATGGTGTCAACTTTTATCTAATTTGAGACCTGGCGACAAATCATTTTGGAAAATAAGCAGAAGCTTGCGAGGCAAAGGTAAAAATCAAATTCCTCACATTAATCTTGGAAATTGTAAAATAACTTCTAATAAAGAAAAAGCTGAAATTCTGGCCAACACGTTCGTCCAGGCTAATAATCTTACCGTTAATTACAAGCACTCACTGGAAAAAACCATAAATGCTAAAGTAAACGATTTTAAGAATGAGAACCCATGTTCTGAATCTGCCATTTTTACAACACTTGATGAAGTAGCACAAATAATATCATCATTAAAAGCTTCTAAATCCCCTGGTTTCGACAATGTTCCCAACCTGCTACTGAAAAAACTTTCAATTAAACCCTTAAAACTGCTCGTAATAATAATTAATAGCTGCATCAAACTCAACTATTTCCCTAAAAGGTTTTAAGAAGCTAAGGTCATAGCTATCAACAAACCTAATAAACCAAAGAATAATCCAAGTAGCTACAGACCCATTAGTCTTTTAAGCAATTTAGGCAAACTATTTGAAAAAATACTGCATTTACGTCTGAGTGAATTTGTTACCACAAATTCCATAGTCGCTAACGAACAATTTGGATTCAAAAAAGAGCACAGTACTACTCATCAAATAAACCGAATTAAAAATTAAATTATGACTAACAAAAACAACAAACGTTCCACGGGTGTTATATTGTTAGATATAGAAAAAGTCTTTGACACTGTTTGGCACCATGGCCTTTTATACAAACTTTTAGTTGCAAATACACCTAAATATCTTTGCAAACTTATTGCTGATTTTATCGAGGGCCGAACCTTCAAAGTTTGCATTAATAACGAAACCTCATCTTCGAAAACTATTACAACAGGATTACCACAAGGGTCAGTTTTGTCACCATTGCTCTACTCAATTTACACATCTGACTTTAAACCCCCAAAATATATGAAAATTGCTTATTATGCAGACGATACTGCATTAATTTCCGCAAGCAAACTGACTAGTGCGCTTCTTAAAAAAATGGAAAAAGGGCTTATAAATTGCAATAAATATCTCCACAAGTGGAAAATTAAAATCAATCCAAATAAGAATCAATCAATAATCTTTCCATTTAACAAATCTCCCAAAAGACTGCCAAAACGGCAACTAACATTTGGAAACGAAGTCATAAATGTACGTAACGATGTTAAATATCTTGGTGTTGTTTTGGACAAAAAACTCACATTTAAGCAGCATATTAATGAAATAAGTCAAAAAGCTATTAAATCTTTTAGAGCTTTATGGCCGTTACTTAATAGACGGTCGCATTTAAACTACAAAAACAAAAATCTACTTTTCAAAAGTGTTATAAGACCGATATTAACGTATGCTAGTCCTATCTGGAGTACTGCTGCTAAATGTCACCTTAAAAGATTTCAAATCATCCAAAACAAATGTCTCAAAATGATAAACAACAAACCTTGGAGATATCCAACAAATCTAATCCATGAAGAAACTGGCTATGAAACAATCATTGACTTTATAACAAGAATTAATAACAAATATTACGATAAAATTGAAAGTTCTTCTTATCCACTGATAAGAGAATTATATTATTAAATAACTAAACACAAATTATCAAATCGGAATTGATATGTTTATAAAGAACTATTATCTATAATAGTACTACTATAAACATATATACATTTCCGAATAATATTTGAATAACTTTAAATCACATAAAGGTTTTTTTCCCCATTTTGCCTTTAAAAAATTAAATTGAAAAAAGAAAAAATATATTAATATCTTAGACCAAATGTATTATTTGTTGTAATATCTATGTAAAGATAAGATCTCATATTTTAATATCTAGTTAGTAAAGTAAAAATGTAAATAAAGGAAGAATTAAAAATCAATCAATCATTTTAAAATTTTATTTTTTGTGGCTTTAATTTATAGATTTTGTTTTGTTAAAAACCCAAAATTTACAAAGTTTTGATGGAGTAAAAAAATATGCGAAAAAAGGATTTTTTTTTAGTTTTTCAAAGTTTATACTATTTTCTCAAAGATAATGAAAAGAATAGAACAAATATTTAGCCACAAATTACATATAAAAAATCGTGTTTTTAAAAATGTCTATTTTCATGATTTTTTCATAAATTTGGTGCAATTTTGTAGTATTAAAAATTAAAATAAAGTCAAATAAAATAAAGTTCTCCGATAATATATTTAAAAAAAAACATATTTTTAGAAGCGTTGTGTGAAAATAATTTAGATTTGACTCTTATTTGTACTACTAGAGGGCGCTAAATACGTGGAATTTTAAGGAAAACTTGTTATCAAGAAATCGGTTTTATTAGTGATATCACGAATAGTTTATTCGAGTGTATTCGACACGAATAGTGTATTCAAAATACCGAATATTCGGTATTCAGTTTAAAACGAATACCGAATATTCAGCCGAATAAAAAAAGATCCAAATTCCAAATAAAAAGTGCAATTTTCTTAATAAAATGATTACACACACTTAGGCCGAGTTTTTGGGATGTGAGTTAAACTTGGTTTAGTTAAACCGAAAACGAATTTTGTCTGCCATTTCCATGTTTATTAACATAAATTTGTGGGAACAACTTTTCGTTACATAAAATTTTTGTCTTTATTGAAATAAAATAAATAAAAAAAATTTCAAAATCAGTATTCAATTTGCAAGCTGCTATAAACTGAGTTTAAAGATAATCTACATCCTAAAAACTCGGAATTTGGCAACAAATAAACGTTTTCGACTGAAACTTTTTATTTTCGCTTATTTAGTTTAATTATTCGTATTATTTAAAAGGTTCCATCCCTGATAATATTTGTCGCATTCTTGGTTTTTTTTTCATACTGACATATTATTTCCGTTATTAAAATTTATTAAGTTAGGGATGAGAACGTGACATAGTTTTTATTTAATAAAAAGTTTTAAAAATTTAATCACAGATTTCGACATATACGTATCGGATCTATCGATAATTTCGGTATTTTAAAGGAATTGGAAATAAATTTATTCAACTTTTTTGATAAAAATTAATTTCAATGACGTGTAATGTAACTTTATTTTAAGGGTAATGCCATTTAAAATAATTACAATAAACCTATTGTTTTATAATTGTGGGTGAACTTAAAATTTTCTAATTACATTGAACGTAAATTTAAAACTTCTCACGGGTCTATCTCTATTGTTAATATAAACAAAATATCAAATAAAAACTATGTATTTAAAATTTTTAAATTTTTTGTGATGGCTTCTATTTTGAAAAATTCAGATTTAATTGATTGTTGGCTTTCTGCACCTTCAAATAATAAAGTAGCAAACATTTACATATTTGTAACACAAAAGATAGGAGATTCATATTTCGAAAAGAACACCTTAATACAAGGTGTTAATTTTTTAATGTTAAAATGAAAAAGTACTGGAATATAAGCAAATATAATAGAAGTTTTTTTTGAAAATAAATATTCTATATGGCTTCGTTGAGCGAAGACTCAACTACTGATGATAGTTAGGAAGTGTAGTTTTTTTATAGTTTTAAGTTTTTTATTTAAAAAACTTCCCAAGTTGTGAATATACAAAAGATATTTTGAAATTCAAGTTCAATTTTTATAAAAGTCTGATTTCAATAAAAACTTATTTTCTTAAATAAAGTATTTAGTTATTTGTTATTACGTTAAAAATATTTTATTTTTTTGTAAACAAATTTTTTTAAATTTTTTAAAAATATTTTTAGGGATTATAAAGACTTAAAAAAAAATGATATACAAAATGACTTTTTAGTTACAAAACCGAATTTAACGAAATTTAGTATACATGTTTTTTATGTTTATTTAAATTAATTTGATAAGTTTAAATGTAATCGGCTAACTTTTACAGATTTTATGTAATTTTTTTAAAAAAGGATAAATGACAGGTAAGCGAGTCCTTCCTTCGATTGAAAAGAAAATTGGCAGACACGTTAATAACTTTGTTCTAATAACAATTATCAATTTTCATTAGGTTCTGAACAAATTTGAAGATTTTATTACATTTTTAAACTTCAGGATATATGGGAGGTTGGCGTGTCCTTGCATCAATTTTCCCCAAATTTAGTTTTTCTTCTAATTAACTCAAACTAAAATCGCGTACCAAATTTCAGTAAGCTACGATAACTCACTCGTCCACTCGTTATATGGGAACAAAGCACTGTGCTCCGGGATGTCTGTTCTGGCAACCGACCCGGCAACTGCCGAACTTTGTCGAGTGTGTTGTACCGATCGCTGCTATTCCGAGAAATTAAAAAAACAAAGATTTTTAGAACAAAAGCTGATAAATTTATTAGAAAAAATATATAAATATCTAATAATTTGATCAGATTTTGTTCTAAAAGCCAATACTTTTTGTAAAAATGCATAAATTCCAAATTCGGTAGCAGTTATGTAAAAATTTTTTGAAAAGTGATATGAAAATAAAACAGTGTTTGGTAGAATTGGGTCCAAATGAATATGAATCTAATTTTGTTTTGATGGAGTTGTTAATAGATACCTGGAAATAAATTTTAAGATAAAAATTTGCAATTCATTCCACAAATATTATCCATAGGATCGAAATGGTTTACAATTTTGGATCTATTTTACTAAAACTAATCATTAAAAAACATATGCAATCGAGCCTAAGTAGACAAATTAAACCTTGTTTGGCGAAACAATTCCAGTTTGAAACATAAATGTTTAAAAATTGTATAAAAACGTTCTAGATTCACACCCATGGAAATTTTCACATAAAATAAATAGAAAAAAATATTTATTGAACTCAAAATAGATATAAAACAGTAAAACGTGATTGAGACTAACGTTACAATTATTTTTGAAATTGTGCAAAGTGTACAAGTTTTTTTTTTTTGCCTGAATAATTGTAGTATTTTTGAGGTTATGTTAACAATTCCTTAACGGGTGACTTCAAGAGTTTGAAATAAAAAGCCAAAATTTGTCAACTAAATAAGCTGTACACACTCTTTTGGCTTTTATTTGTTTCTCGGTGCAGGGAACAAATATTTTGGCGGACGATCGACTCCGGTTGTTCATAATTAATAAATTGCACAGCGGCTTCGACAGTTTGTTCCACACAGCAGTCTTCGGGCTGTCTGTTCCACACAGAGGTATTCGGGCTGCCAGGCTGTTCCATGCCGCGACTTCGGCCGTATGTTCCACACTGCGGTCTGTCTATTCCACACAGCGGCTTCGGCTGTCTGTTCCACACAGCGGTCTTCGGGATGTCTGTTCCACATAGCGGCTGCGGCTCTTCCACACATCGGCCACCGGGCTGTCTGTTCCACACAGCGGCCTCAGTGCAGTCTGTTCCACACATCGGCTTCTGCCGAATGTTGCCGATTTTATTGTGCCGAACGCTGTTGACCCGATATCTGCCGATTGGAGCGGGCGAACACTGACGACCTGCTGAAATCGACATAGCCGACTCCTTCCGAAGTCTAACGAACTGTTCCTGCCGAAAAATCGTGTGATTGCCGTCCTGCTTCGTACAGCCAGCGTAATCGATTGAGTAATAAAGAAATCCCGAATGAATCCGAGTGAAGAAGAGGGCGTATTGCCAAGCGTTTTCACTTCTTAAGGTTTTGAGGGTCCTCAAGTACATCATGCACACAACTGACTTACCTCAGCCATGACCACAGGGTATACCAGTATTGTCAGAAGTGACAGCTATCAAACGAGTAAACAAAAACTGTATGGCAAGGGTTGTTGTTGTAATTCTTAACTAACTTTTCTTAACTTTTGAACATTTGACCGCTTAAAGTATATGAAAGATACCATAAGGGCCGTATACAAAAAAATAAATTACTTTAATTTTCACATTAGTTAACAAACACATTAAGGCTAACAAACGTTTGTAAAAAAATCGGATGCAAAAACCCTACTTTAACAAACAAAAGTTTTCATGAATTTTATAGTTTGGTCCTGGCAATGCCATCATATTCAGTTGTCACTTTATGGTTAGCGATGCATTAAAAAGAATATCAATTCAGTCGGGTTATCAAATCTATAAAAAGGTTCTTATTATTTTCACGTAAAATAATATGTTTTTTATGCAATCTTCTTCAAATTACTTATTCAATAAAATAAAAACACAAAATGAACTATTTTTAGGAAATTGAGAAGAACTAACCAGATTTTTTATGTTAGAAATGTTTTAAGTATTCGAATAACGAGCTGTATTGATTTATTTTGATTGTAAGTACATCACTAAAACATTTCTTATGTTTACATTGTTTTTGATGTGTTTTTTTTTATAAATTTTACAAAAAATAAATAAAGGAAAAACTATGGATATTAAAAGTAAAAGATCTGAAAATTGGAATGAAGAAGATAAAGTGGGTAAATATTTTTTTATATTTTTGTTTGTGCCGGGTACGTGTTACAAAAACTCAAGAACCGCTGGACCGTTTGACACCAAACTTGGACAATATATAAGCTTAGTCAGGAGCCAGGTTTCTCTTAAGTTTAACAACGATAGGTGGCGCTATTGTCATATATTAAAAATTGTCAATATATTAAAAATTTTCTTAAAACAATTTGTAAAAGAATTTAAGTTTCAATTAAAAATAATAATAATTCAAAATTCCGGAAAATCCTATTTGTTTTAAAATAATGCCGACCCGATGTAGAGGAGGAAACATTGGCAGGTACACTCGACGCGTCCGAACCGAAAAGGATCAACGAGCAAATTCTACACATGATCAACATTTACAACGGAATATCGAGCTTTCAAACCGAGTACGTGTAATTCGTGCTGCTCAAACACCTGAAGAACGATCTCAACATCTTGAGACCCGAAGAGTTATTGATAGACAACGCAATACCGATAATAATAGATTAGCAAATCGCGAAAGAATGCGTATAACCCGAGCTGCTTCGATCACCTCATTTAACCGTCTGGCTTTCGCTTACGAACCAGACATAAATGACAGTGCTCATGAGAAAATCGCTATTGGTGAAATGTCCAATGAATGTAATCACTGTCACGCACTCAAATTTAAATATGAATTACCCGGAATGTGCTGTTGTTCCAGAAAAGTTGTGTTGCCACCACTAAACTCACCGCCGGAACCACAGAAAACATTGTTTTTTGGTGAAAGTGCGGATTCCAAAATTTTTCTAAAAAAGACCAGAAAATTTAATTCACGCTTCAAATGTCTTCTTTTGGGGCAAAAATTATTACAAACACTGATGCTCAAGGTAGCAATTTTGATTCAACTTTTAAAATAAGGGACAAGTACACCATAAGATTGGTGGTTTATATCCATTACCAAATGACCATGCCAAATTTTTGCAAATTTATTTTTTGGGTGATGAAGAAGAACAAGTGAGTTTAAGATGCCACTACAATTATATTGAACGAATCCAAGAACGATCTATCGTAGCGTTTTTGGAAACATTTCTGGCTGAAAAAATTCACTTATTAAATTATTTGAACATGCATCTGAAAGAATGATTACTGATAATTACATGATTGTAATCAAACCGGATAAACTTCCTCTAGGAGAACACACACGCAGATTCAATGCTTCAGCGGTCAATGAAGTTGCAGTAGTTATGGTAGGAGATACTTTTGAACAACGAGACATTACAGTTATGCGTAGAAGCAACACTATTCAAGTCATACATGATTCACATCGGTCATATGATGCTTTACAATATTTATTAATTTTTTGGGAAGGAGATGATGGATACCACATTAATATCAAATAAACTAATCCACAAACAGGTTAACATTTGATTTTTTAAACCAAATTAGAAACAAATTAATTATTTCACTATTTTTTAAGGTGAAGAATTGCAAAAGAAAGTGAGTGCCATGAATTTTTATGCATACCGTATTATGATTCGTACAAATCAAACAAACCACATTCTACAATATCGCTATTTATATCAGTATATTGTAGATATGTACGCGAAGATAGAAAGCGAGCGGTTACGATTCATCCGCTTCAATCAAGCAAAACTGAAAGCCAACAGTTTATACACTTGCGAGACGCGATTAATAACAATACCGACGGCAAATTTAATCCAAATGAAGTAGGAAGCATCTGCATTTTACCCTCATCGTACACAGGAAGTCCACGTCGTATGCAACAGTATATTCAGGATGCAATGACATACGTACGCGTACATGGCAGGCCAGATTTATTCATAACATTCACCTGTAACCCACAGAGGGATGAAATAAAGAAATTGTTATTACCAGGTCAATGTTCATCTGATCGACATGACATAACCGCTCGAGTATTCAAACAAAAGTTGAAATCATTGATTAATTTTATCGTGAAAATCATATATTTGGAGAAACACAATGTTGGATGTATTCTATAGAATGGCAGAAACGTGGTCTTCCACACGCACATATTCTAATTTGGTGCGTTAAAAAAATAAGACCAGAGGATATTGACAAAATAATTTCAGCTGAAATACCGGATGTAAATATTGATTACGAATTGTTTAACATTGTGAAAACGAATATGATTCTTGGACCATGCGGAACAATAAATCCACATTCTCCTTGCATGGATAATGGAACTTGCACAAACGATTTTATTAGAGATTCAGTAACTGGAAATGATGGCTATCCTTTATATCGTAGACGTTCAACAGACCAAGGTGGACATTCTTTTCGATTCAACTCAACGAATCACGCACATCAAATTGAAATCGACAATAGATGGGTTGTTCCATATTGTCCATTATTGTCGAAAACATACAAAGCACATATAAATTTGGAATTTTGCAGTTCTGTTAATTCCATTAAATATATATGCAAATACGTTCACAAAGGAAGCGATATGGCGGTGTTTTCAATTGAAGGTGAGAATGCTAACGATGAAATCTCACGTTACCAGATGGGTAGATATATTAGTATTAATGAGGCAGTATGGCGTATTCTATTGTTCCCAATACATGAAAGGGATCCTACCGTATTTCATTTAGCTATACATTTGGAAAATGGCCAAAGAGTCTATTTCACAGAAGCAAATGCAATTGAAAGAGCGGGACAACCTCCTAAAACCACATTAACTGAGTTTTTTACATTGTGCGCGCAAAATACACAGAGTGGACATTTCGCAAAAACTTTCCACAATTTTTTACATGCAACGTATCCAGAAAAACATGGCAAGCTAGCAAACAAGGAACACAAGTTGAGGGATATCCTGGCATGTTTTCCACTAAAGCATTAGGTAGACTCTACAAAGTGCATCCAAGACAAAAAGAATGTTTTTATTTACGATTACTTCTCATTAATGTACGAGGCCCTACATCGTTTGATTTTCTAAGGACTGTAAATGGAGAATTGCATACGACCTACCATAACGCATGTCGAGCATTACATTTATTAGAGGACGATGGGCATTGGGAATTAACTATGGCAGATGCAGCTCTCACATCAAATGGACATCAGGTACGAAGTTTATTTGCAATTCTACTTACTACATGCTATCCCACAAATCCAAAACAACTATGGGAAAAATATAAAAACCCCATGAGTGAAGATATTTTATATGGTTTACGAACAATACGACAAGATCTTACTTTAGACTTCACACCTGATATCTACAATGAAGCATTAACAAAATTGGAAGATCTCTGTATGATGATTTCGAATGAGTCACTATTGCAGTTGGGAATGCCATCTCCCAACATAAATACAACCGATGTATTCAATAGAGACCTACGACGAGAACAATCATACAATATGGATACCTTAAATGAGTTTGTCCAAACCAATGAACCGAAAATGATTCCAGAACAAAAATTAGTTTTTGATACCGTGATGCTTGCAGTTGCTGCCAAGAAGGAGGTTTCTTTTTCTTGGATGCTCCAGGAGGGACGGGGAAAACGTTTTTAATTTCAGTAATATTGGCCAAAATACGTTCTCAAGGAAATGTTGCACTTGCTATCGCATCATCAGGCATAGCTGCGACTCTACTTGATGGCGGTAGAACGGCACATTCAGCCCTAAAGCTACCGTTAAACATTCAAGGTAATGAAAATGCTGTTTGTAACATTAAACCTCATTCGGGAATGGCAAAAGTACTAAAAAACTGTCAAATAACTATTTGGGATGAATGCACCATGGCGCATAAGTATTCTTTAGAAGCTTTAAATCGTACACTTAAGGATATTAAAGGAAATGACAGACTATTCGGTGGTGCTATGATTTTGTTTTCAGGCGACTTTAGACAAACATTACCGGTTATTCCACGATCCACATATGCTGACGAAGTTAATGCATGTTGCAAATCTTTGTTTTTATGGCAAAGCGTGCATAAATTAAAATTGACAACAAATATGAGAGCCCAAATTATAAACCACCCTTCAGCAGCGCAATTTTCAACTCAATTATTAGAAATTGGCAACGGAACAATGAATGTAAGTCCAATAAGTCAAACACTGAAACTTCCACATAATTTCGGAATCCACGTAACATCAAGAGACAATTTAATTGCCAATATTTTCCCAAATTTACGTAACAATTACAACAACCATGACTGGCTAAGCGAAAGAGCAATATTGGCCGCCAAAAATGTAGATGTGGATGCAATCAACATACAAATCCAGGACATGCTTCCTACTGAAACATTTTCCTTTAAATCCGTCGATACAGTAATAGGAGAAAACGAAATCGTCAATTATCCAACAGAGTTTTTGAATTCACTGGACCTACCTGGACTACCGCCACATAAATTGCGTTTAAAAATTGGTTCGCCAATTATTCTATTAAGAAATCTCAACGCTCCTCGCTTATGCAACGGTACCAGATTGGTAATCAAACAAATTATGCGCAACGTAATCAAGGCAAATATTATAAGCGGCAAATTTAAAGGGGAAAACGTTCTTCTCCCACGTATTCCTATGATTCCGACAGATGCCCCAATACAATTTAAGCGATTGCAATTTCCAATTCGTTTAGCTTTTGCCATCACTATCAACAAGTCGCAAGGCCAAACGATGAGAATCTGCGGTTTGGACTTAGGAAATCCATGTTTTTCCCATGGCCAATTGTATGTTGCCTGCTCACGAGTTGGTCAGCCACAGAATTTATTTATTTACACACCAACACCAAGGGAAACCATAAACATCGTCCAAACATTGGCATAACAATAATTAACAAAATATTTTAATTTCAAAAAAGTTAAATTTAATCAGCAAATAATATCTTTCAATACTTTTTAATATCTATCTTTTTCAGTATTAATAATTTAATGTTTCAGATATTTCTTTAACACTCTTTTAAGGACATGTCTTTTTTATTTAAATAAACGATATTTAAAATATAACAGAAAGAGTTTTACTTCATCTTGATTATGTTGCACTGCTACTTATCGTACTTAAGATTAATTTATAAAAAAAGAAATAATTGGAGACAAAATCAAAATATTTCAGGGCAAAACAACGTTTGCCGGGTCAGCAAAGAGTTTTACTTCATCTTGATTATGTTGCACTGCTACTTATCGTACTTAAGATTAATTTATAAAAAAAGAAATAATTGGACCAAAATCAAAATATTTCAGGGCAAAACAACGTTTGCCGGGTCAGCTAGTGTTAATATATTTTGTCATTTTGAATAAGATTAATGGAATGAAAAAAGCTTCTCAGGGAACAATTAAAAAAAGGAGCTTTTTAAAACGAGTTATCTCGCAAGGGAGCTGCTCAAAGTATTTAAGCTCTCGAGCTTTAAAAAAGACCCAACAAAAACGATATTTAAAATATAACAGAAAGAGTTTCACTTCATCTTGATTATGTTGCACTGCTACTTATCGTACTTAAGATTAATTTATAAAAAAATAAATAATTGGAGACAAAATCAAAATATTTCAGGGCAAAACAACGTTTGCGGGGTCAGCTAGTAGTACTATATTTAACAAATTATTTTCCATATATATATATATATATATATATATATATATATATATATATATATATATATATATATATATATATATATATATATATATATATACACATAGATGCTCCTAAAGGAACTTATAAAAAAAATGTAAAATCAATTGAAAATAAAAATACGGACACGAATAGCAATCAATAAAAAAAAAAAAAAAAAAAAAAAGAAAACTTGGCTGGAAGTGTTAGATAGGTATGATTAAATATATATTCCAATATGTGAATAAAATAGTATAACTTTGCAATTTCCTTTATTTAAGCTTTGAAAACATATGCACAGGTAGCCAACGCAATATCACTCAGGTTAAAAATCAATGGGTGACGACCAAAATTGCGGCAAAGAAGGAAGTGGTGGTTCAGAAATAGCAGCCAGTAGCAACGATATTACTGTGTGGCTATCAAATGAGTTTGTTGTTGACTCCAATGAATTCGATTCGAATGCAGCAATCATAATAGTGAGTGTGTTATTATAGCTTTAATTTAAATAAATAAATAAAATAACACTGTCCAACAGCATTTTAGGAACAGAATAGCATTTTAGGAACAGAATAGAGAAAAGCGTATGAGTTTTTGGGTATATTAATTTTTGACAAAACAGCGAAGTGTTAAAGTCAAAATATCTACTTTTTTACTCTTAAAGAAACAGCTCTAAATCAAAAAGTATTTGACCTATCAAAAGCTCCTACGCGCATCCATAGACAATTTAGTTTTCCATATGCATTATAAATTTCAGAGAAATCCACCAAAAATTGGTTAAGTAATGCTGCGTGCCGTGGACCTCTATTGTAAATATACTATCATTTTGTAAAACTTTGTGTAAAACAAATATTTTTTTGTACTGCTTCATAAATCTAGTGAAAACCAATCTTTGTTAACACATCTCCGTAAATAAAAAAATAAAAAAAGGAAGTTTTTATATATAGGCTTTTTACATAGGTGTTACCCCTTAAGTAGTATAAAAGGGTGCTTGAGGTCAATGATTTTTGATGCAACAAATTGGTATCATTGCGACAAAAACATTGATATATCCCTTTAAGATCCGACAGTAAATACAGAAGATATGACAAAAAATTCGGCAACATAAAAATTTAAAAAAAAAAATAAAATAATAGTTCCGCTGGAATTATTGGAATTCTTTACTAGCAAAAGTTTATTGCATTTTTGCGAGCTTTCATTTTAAAATATTAGGGTAGTACATTAAAGTGGTAGCAACTGAGATCTGGTGGGTTAATACTAGAACGGGTTACTTGAGGTCAATGGCTCCTTCGAGGAAAACATCGGCCTCCGCGAGACAAAAAACATTTATATTCAACACTTTAAGATCGGACGGTAAATAACGAAGATATAACGAAAAATATAAAATGGCGACCCCTACGTTCGGCCAAAAAAAAAAAAAACATTTTCGAAATTTTCTTGTTAAAATACTTTATATTTGAGGGTGTACGGTGAACTTTTTTTTGCCTATAAGGTGGTACGGTCTAATGTACATATTTATTTTTTGCTTCAAATTTTCGAGTAAAAGGGAATTGGGAAATAGCAGTAGTATGACAATGGATTAAAGATTAAACTTAATATGCTTTCCTGTATTTAGCTTGACGTGAATGTTCCGATGGGTCAAGGTTTATATACAAGCCCCATACGTATTCAGCAAGCATTACACTTTGGGATTTCCCTTTGAATCTTTCTTCCAATACCTTTATATCCTGATGAAACCTTTCACCGTGTTCATCTGAAACCGCTCCAAGGTTTTTTTTAAAAAAATTGAGATGAGAGTGCAGAAAATGCAACTTTAGTGACATCTTAACGCCAATATTGTTAAAACCTATTAGCATGCTTTCAATATTTTCCGCATAGTTTTGTGCTTTTGAGTTTCCAAGGAATTCTGATATAACCAGCTGCATAAAGTCAAATGATGTCTTTTGCATATCCGACGGATGACCATAAAATTCTTCATCTTGTAATAATTTTCTTATATCGGGTCCAACGAGCATTCCTAGAAAAGGTAATTTACATTAAATGAAATAAATTATTTCTTAAAACCGTATTTTACCTTCTTTTAATTTTGCTGCAGATAATCTGGGGAAAATTGTTTGAATGCGTTTGAAAGCATTTTCTTGTGTATTCAAGCTTTTAATAAAATTTTTCACCACGCCCAACTTAATATGCAGCGGTGGAAGTATGACCTTATCTTTTGGGACAAGGGATTCATGGATTACATTTAAGTCACCAATAATATTTTCTTTACGTTCTTCGAAATATTTAATATGATAATGGCTGCTGGTAGCACGTGAATCCCATTTACAAAGAAAGCACATATGTTTTGTGTATCCTGTTTGCATTCCAGTCAATATTGCAATCATTTTGAAGTCTGCGCATACTTCCCATTTATATTTATAGTATTCAATTTTATTTAAGAAATTTAAAATATTTGCGTATGTGTCCTCCTTTTTTGTGGAATACGCAACCGGTATTGATGGATGCTGATTTCCATTGTGCAGTAAAACTGCTTTTAAGCTGTGTTTTGAACTATCTATAAATAGTCGCCAAGCGGAAGAGTCCAGTGGAAGCTTTAGATATTTTAGAACCTCTTCAATACTGCAACAGTATACAAGTTCTTCTGATTTTTTAAAATAACTTTCCAGATCGGCGTGTCTTTTTCTTGGAAATGTAACTTTTACATCGGCTTTTATCAAATTCCTGTTTTTCAATCTGGAACATAATATTTCAGCTTTCTCTTTTGTTAGTCCTAAATCTCTTACAAGATCTTCAAAATAGGCTTGGTCTTTCAAATTAGGATATATTTTTAAACCATCAAGAGGCAAGTAACTTATATCTGATATGTTTTCAACCGCCGCTGTTATTTCTGTATTGGCGACTGTCATATTGGCCGAAAATGTATGTGTAGGCGGTTGAGGCACTGGAATACCTTCCCAGCGCACTTCTGGTAAAATGACATTATTTGTTGCTTCGTATGTCATTATCGCGTAGTGCCTTTGGCTTCTACCAAATTTGTAATTTACGCAGAAATAGCATGTATCTGATTTGTGATCTTCAGGTTCAATCCATGTTATAGGCGCAGAAAATGGCAGCGACTTAGTACCGCCTTTGTACCAGGTAAAAGACCACTTTCGCAAGTAGTACATACGGTTTTTGGTATCCAAGCTTCAGATAAAAATCGTATTCCAAAGAAAAGAAAATATGGTTCTTCAATTGTAGGGAATATCTTTCTTCTGCTTTGATGGTGCGTAAAATGTCCACAAATAAAACAAAACCAATCTCTTAATTTGCAAACAGAATCCGCTATGCTTATTTAAGCTTTAATTTTTCTTTTTTTATATTAATTTTAGTAAAAATCACACCCGATATGTACTGCTTAGTAGCTCAATTATGCTTGAATTTTTTCTTTTATTTTTTTTTTATTATTAATTTTAATAAATATCACACCCGATTTGTAAGTCACAGCTGACTAGACGCGAGAACTCAGTGTTTGGCCCGGCCGAACTTGACGCCGTTTTTACCTGGTTTTGTATATGTTGGTGTATAATTTTACTAATTAAGCGTAAAGAGCTTTATTTACAACATTGGTGTCTTTGGTGCCCCCACATTTTCCGGCAAACATTTTCGTAGAATATTTTATCCTTAAATGTCCTTTTTTAAAGGATATTTTTTGATTTTCTCGAAAAAAGGGTCAAATTGACCCATAAAGAGACCAGTTAGAGGGCTAAGATCTTCCACAAAAATAATCCTCATACAATTCCACAATACAACTCTGACCATAAGAATTCTCTCAGACATTAACTTACAGCATTTTTTTCATATAGTATAATGCTCCCTTCGACCAAAAAATTAAAACTTTGACCCACTGTAAAAAAAAACTCAGACGTGCTGGACCATAAGTTTGTTCTACAAAAATGATCTACTCAACATACCCTTTCAGAATTATGGGGTCGCTATTCTGTTCCATTCAAAAAGTCTTAATTTGTTGGACAATGTTATTTGTAAGTACATGTGCAAGTTTTCTTGCTATAAGTCTAGTTTTGTTATCAGAAAGACCGAAATAAAAATGGTGTATTATGTATGTATGGTGTAAGGATGTATGTTGGCTTACTGCCTGTTTTTATAAAACAATCAAGAATTTTCGTTCCTACATATTTGTTTGTTTTATAAAAACATGCAGTTAGTGTTTTTTCTAGTGGATGTTAGGTCTACGTAAATATATTTATGTTGTTTTCTTTTCTGGAAAAATGTTACACTTTTTATGCAATTTGTAATAAAATTAATTTTTTTGCATAGTAATAAATGGTAAATATAGACAAATTAGACATCAAATTAAACATATTTTAAAGAATGTCCGTGCTTAACTTATTTAATAAAACATCAAAATGTCAAAAAAAAAGTGAAAGTTTTTTGAATTGTATAAACACAGTTAGGATGATCTACCTTTAATTTTATACATAATTTGTCTATATTAACTATCTATTGTTATGCACAAAAATACATTTTGTAATAAAAAGTGTAACATTTTTTCAGAAAAGAAAACAGCATTAATTATAATATTATTAATTGCAACAATGCACATTGGGCGATAAATTAAATTTATTACTATTTTGTAATTTAAATAAGAAAAAATTAAATTTCAAGAAGAAAAAGTTCAAAGTAATTTTTAGGTTTTTTATATAAGTATGTATTTACTGCTGCAATATAAAATATGTATGTACCTGTAAAATGAATTTTATTATTTTTTTAATTGAATATACGTACATACTTTTAATCTTAAAATATTTTTTTTGTATATACAGATATATATAAGTATGTATTTATTTATATGTAAATATGTATGTACATATTGTAAATAAATGAAAATTTAAATGAATTAATTATATATAAAAAGTTTTTAATTTTGTTGGTTCAAGTATTATTAAAAATATTTTTGTATAAAACTTTTAAGGATAAAATGTTCTGCCCTTGTTGGGGTTTGGGTTATAAGTTATTTTCAGCTATTTCTGTTTGCATTACTCCATCCGGTTCAAGATCATCTTGTTTAATGTCATCCGTATCAAAGTAATCTGGAATTTAAATGTTGTTTTATGATAATCATCAATGTTTTCCATAATTACTCAAGGAAGTATATTTTCGACGTTTGTGAAATAGATAGTTGATTTTTGCATACAAAATTAAAGTTAATGCGAAATTGCTATAGTTTTTTGTTTATCTATATATTATCGAATGAGGAACAATCACCCCTATCCTGATTTATGTATGTAAATATATACTTATAACTATTGTAAAGAATAAAGTGAAGCTTAGAATTTTCTTGTATTGCGATGTTGTGAAGAACAGCTAAAGCTGCAATTAATATTTTAGCAAGCTTACGCTTATACCGTCCAGCAAACCTGTAAGTACCTGAATATTGAGCAAATAGAATCCTTTTGTATTTATGTAATATTGGGCTAATCCCCACCGGTTTTTAAATTTGAATATGGGTGCAGTCAATTGCACCAATTATCCCCGGAATGTTCCGTAATATTTTAAACTTTTTTGCTAATTTGGCTCTTCTTCAGCACATGACGGCATTTTGATTATATTTTTTGAACAAATTCTACTTACCGTAGATTGCGCCAAACCATGAAGGTCACCAGCGTCGTCTTGAAACTAAAAATATTAATGTAAGAGCATACTAAATATACTGATACACAATAATTGACTTTACTATACTTCTCTTTGTCCCCAACAACGCAAAGCTACTAGAACTTGCAGTTCTGGTGATGTTCCACATCCTCTGCGGTCTACTGCAATGTTTGTTTTAATCAGCTCTATTATTTTTTTGCTGTTGGTTTGTTAAAACGATATTTTTTAAATTGGTCATCAGGAAGAGAGAACCCATCAGTCCTCGGCTTGTAAATACTTTGCCGATAATAATTTCCGATTTGGGTAATAGTATCTACTTAAGAAAACAATACACAATTAACACTAATTTTTCAACAATCACAATTAATTTTACCAATTCTTCTTATGAAATTTAAAGTATACATTTTACAATTTGTTTTTTTTTTAATTTTCAGAAAATTTTAATTTAACATCACGAATTACAAAAACAAAACAATAAATGTCACTAACATACGTTTAAAGTACGTTGCTTTCTACTTTAAAATGTTTAAAGTTACCAAACTTTTACCAAAGGTATAGCTAATAATCGGTTTTGGATTCAACTTTAAGCAATTTGGCTTAACAATGGTTTACCAAACTTTGTTATTTTTTTTTTGCATACGGCCCTAAGAGTTTAACTATCCTGTTGTTTTACAAACTTAGTACAAACTCAAACAAATTTTATATCTGGGTTACATATTGTAATAACAAAATACTGTTTATATTTTTATAATATTTTTGCACATCAAAGTTTCACATTTATATGATCTGTGAAATGTATAAGCAAACTCACAAAACATTTAATTCTGTGGTCACATACGATAACAGCCTAAGTCGACTTAAGAAAGATTTGAGTTTTGTAACCTATCATATTCTACTAAAAAACTTTATATTTACGTGAAACACCCATTTCTTTAACAACTCTTTTTAAAAATAAATTAATAAAAACATATTGACTTAAGTCGTAATGAAGCTCCTTTACATTTAAAAAAAGCGCCTAAATATACTTTCGAAAATATTTCCATAAAATTTTAATTTATTTAAATAGATTAAGCTGTTTTTGCATATATTTATACCCTTCACCACAGGTGGAATGGTATATATAAGTTTGTCATTCCGTTTCTAATTTCTACAATATTGATCTTAGACCCTATAAAGTATATATATTCTGGGTCCTTATGAAGAGCGAAGTTGATTTAACGATGCCCGCTGTCCGTCTGTTTTAAAATGGGTTTTCCGAAGACCCCAAACATGATGAGGACTTGATTGTTATATTTTTCTGTTACATGTGATCCATTTCTGTTTGCTATTGAAGATCAGCCAGACCAGTTGATAAATGGCTGAGATATTAGCAAAAAACCACGACTACCTCTAATTTTTTCCGTAAAATCCCTTTGTTTTATATGTATGTTGAATTTTACGCATAACAAACACATCCATTTGTTGAAATTCTTTTCTTTCACCTCTTCACCTTTTTTACACAAACAACAAAACAATACAAAGATTTGTCATTTAAATAAAAACCAAACAAATCTCTATTGAACGAAAACTGTTTATTTACTTCTATGAGCGCCCCGGTAGGCTAGTTGGTAGCGTGCTAGCTTATCAGTGCGGGGGTCGTGGGTTCAAATCCCACCAGAGGCTCTAATCTGTTTTCGCCACAACGAGCCGAAGGCCTTTGTTGCTAGTGCTCGGTTAGGGTATTAACATATAATTTGTAATTATATGATTAATAAATAAAATAAATAAATAATACTTCTATTAACGATGTTGCTCATGGCTTCAATGGCTCAGTTGTCTAAGCGCTATGTCACAAATACTTTTTTTTCTCTTAGGCGGGGGATCTTTATAAACTATTTTTCTTCAAATTTTGAAATTAAGCTAAAGAAATCAAAAATATTTTTTAAAAAAAGCGAAATAATATCCCAAATGCAAATTTGCCAGCTAAATCATACGTTTTTGTAGAAATAAAACACATGCAGTTCTAGTGATTTCTTTTAACGATTTGTATAAACAAATTTTTTGGTCGAACAAAGTTTTTTTTTACAACTAAAAAGATTGTTGAAAAAAATATAACAACACTGATTGGCATTATGTTTGTGGTTGTTATTTTTTATTCACTTTTTTTATTTTATTTGTTGAACTTCTTTTCTTTCTCCTCTTCACCTTTTATACACAAACAACAAACCCATACAAAGATTTGTCATTTGAATAAAAACCAAACAAATCTCTATTGAACGAACTGTTTATTTACTTTTATTAACGATGATACCGCATGAGCTTCAATGGCTCAGTTGTCTAAGCGCTATGTCACAAATACTTTTTTTCTCTTAGGCGCGGGGTCGATCCCGCCCCCCGTCTATTCAACTTTTTTTTGTACAATTTTTTTATATTTTCTTAAGACTTTTTTTTTGTTTATTTAACATTAAATAATTAATTTAAATAAAATAAATAAATAAATAATCCATAAATAAAAACATCAAAATTGTTATAAAAACCCTCTGATACAAACAAAATACAAACGGTTTTATTATATTTTTTGCTCCGTTTTTAAAGAATTTATAAATAATAATATAAATAATTGTTAAACCATTTTATTTCTCATATATTAAGAAAATTTTATACATAATTCCCCTTTGAGTGCAACTATTTTAGGTCATAACTTTTAATAATTTATAAAAAAAAATTATAAACTATTTTCCTTCAAATTCTTAAAATTAAGCTAAAGAAATTGAAAATATTTTTTAATAAAAAAGCGAAATGAAATCCCAAATGAAAATTTGCCAGCTAAATTGTTTTTTTTACAACTAAAAAGGTTTTTAAAAAAATAATATGACAACACTGATTGGCAATATGTTTGTGGTTTTTGTTCTTTTTTTATTTTATTTGTGGAACTTCTTTTCTTTCACAAACACATACAAAGATTTACCTAAAAACCAAACAAATTAGTTTTGAACAAAAACTGTTTATTTACTTCTCTAAACGATGATTGCGTATGTCCTTCAATGGCTCAGTGGTCTAAGCGCTTTGTCATAAAGAGTTTTTTTCTTAGTCGCGCGATCGATCCCCGTCTATTCAACTTTTTTGTATAATTTTTTTTTTACATTTTATTAGGACTTTTTTTTAACATAACAAATACGTACAGCACAGTTGACTTTCTGACTGACGATTTCGGTCAGGTAAGAGCATCTTGGTTATCAATACACAACATCTGACTAAATGTGGGCGGGATCTGTGAATTGGGCGTGGCAAAAAACAGATTACTTTATATCTTAACAACGGGAAGACCGAAATTAAATAATCCATAAATGGGCTAAAAACATCAAAATTTTCATAAAACCTAACATTTTAGAGCTGTAATATGACTTATGGATACGTCTTATATAGCAAAAGATCGAAAATCTGTAGTATAACATATTTGCTAAAAAAAAACAGATACAAAAAAGTTATGCCCAAAACAAAAATTTTTTTAAATACATATTTTGTGGAACCATAAATCTTCCCGAGTCCAAGCTTTATCACCAAACTAAATGGTTAATTTCCTCTTATCGGCATCCGTATATAAATCTGTCGATTCCATATATGTCCATATATAAACTTCAGTTTTTTCCCAACCATGGTGAAGGGTATATACAGGTTGGTTGAAAAGTTCCTGCGCTCACCAAGAGATGGCACTGCTAGCTCCAAAACTTTTTTTCTCAAGTTGAAATAACTGTCTTGAGAACACATGCAAAGTTGCAAGTCATTCTGTCAATTCTTTCTTTGTTTACAAGCCATTTGAAGTTAACGTGTCATTGATTTTTTTTAATATGGAAAAAATTGAATATTGTGCAGTCATTAGATTATTTGTTTTGAAGGGTTTAAAAGCAAAGGAAATTTATGAACAATTGTTAGAAGTGTATAAGGAGTCCTCACCTTCAAAACGCACCGTTGAATTTTGGGCTCGTGAATTTAAACGTGGTCGTACCAGCCTCAAAGACGATCCACGCGAAGGACGACCAAAAACTGCAACCACAGCAGAAATCATTGAGCAGGTACATAATATGGTTAGTGAAGATACAAGTTTGACTAAGCGTGAAATTGCTAATTCCATAGGCATCTCATACGAACGAGTACTCCATATTTTACATGAAGAATTACGTATGAAAATTCAGTTTGGAAAGTCAGTGCCGCACACATTAACAATTCAACAAAAACTGGATCGAAAACAAACTTCTCAGCGTAATTTGGAGCGTTTTAGGCCGAATAAAACCGACTTCTTGCGTCGTTTTATAACTATGGATGAGACTTGGATCTACCTCCATGATCCTAAATTGAAACAAGAACGTTTACAGTGGACTGAAGCTGGTTGTTCAGCTCCAAAGCAGGTGAAGTCACAACGATCAGCAAAGAAGGTAATGGCATCAGTTTTTTGGGATGCAAAAGGAATTTTGTTGATTGATTATATTCAAAAAGGTAAAATAATCAACTCTGAATATTATTGCAGCCTTTTGGATCAGCTGGATGAAAAAATTCGTGAGAAAAGACCTGGTTTAAAGAAGACAATGCACCTGCTCAAAAAAGTGTTTTGATGATGGCTAAATTCAAAGAATTAAAGTACGAATTGCTTGAACATCCACCGTATTCACCAGATTTGGCTCCCAGTGACTACTATCTTTTCAGAAATCTCAAACAATTCCTTCGTGGAAAGCATTTTTCGTTGAATGAAGAGGCCATAGCAGCCGTGGACGGTTATTTTGCAGAGCTTCCGGAAAACCATTATAAGGATGGGATAAAATTATTGGAAGATCATTGGAACAAGTGTATTGAGCTTCTAGGAGATTATATTGAATAAAAAAATATATTTCGTATCAATCGTGCCTTTATTGAGACAAGTCGCTAACTATGTCAACGGAAAAAAATATTTGTTCAAAATGTTTTAAAAACATTCAAGTTAACTGTGAAATTGCATGTGAGATTTGTCAATGCAAATTTCATAAAATCTGTGCCAAAGTTGAAAGTGAAGATGCTATTAATGCTCTTTTAAATTATGACAATATTGTTTTTAATTGTGATAACTGTTTGTTGTCATCTCGCGATTTGATAAAAAAAATTAGTTTAATGTCTTTTGAAATTGAGCAATTAAAAAACTTATTCACTTAATTTTTGAATAATAATAAAGATAATAACATTACAATTTCCAATAACAAAAAACATCATAGTTTGCCTGCGCTCAAAACCAGTTTAAGCTTTGGTTTGCCTATTGCTGCTGCTTCACAAACAAATTCAATATTTTCTTTTGATGCTAATGATAGCAATAACAATGTAAACATTGTTAATCGTTCTGCTGCTAATAATGCTAATAAAGCCACAACTGTTAAACCTACTGATGTCGTCAATGCATCTGTTAACTCTGTTAATTCAGCTGGGTCTGTTAACCATTCAATAAGTAATGCTAATTTTGAGGTTTTAAATCCGAATAACATAATTGATGCTAATAGTTCTTCAAATTGGATTAATGTTACAAATAGAAAGAAAAAGCCTAAAAAACATAATTTCATTATTGGTGGTAGTGATAATTTTGAATTGGATGTGGTTCTTAAAATGAAGTGGGTTCATTTATCGTCATTTAAGCCAACAGTTACTGAAGAAAATATATTATCGTACGTTGCTAAACATCTTAATGCTGATAAATCACGCATGGCTTGTTATAAACTTGTGAAAAAAGATGCTTCGTTGGCTGAGTTAAAATTTGTTAATTTTAAACTTGGAATTTCTGCTGATTTGTATGATAAGCTTTTTAAGCCTGAACTGTGGACTTCTGCTGTAAGAGTCCGTCCTTTTAATTTTTTTCCGAAAGCGCCGTTAGTTCAACATCCAGAGTAACGTCATGCATCAATTCCTTAAAAATTTATTACCAAAATGTCTCCGGCATGAGGACTAAGTCGTCAATATTTACTTCTTTTACTTCACAATGTGAATATGATATTTTTGTGATCACGGAAACCTGGCTGAATTCAGATTTCTATAGTGAGGAGTTCTTTAATCCTAATTTGTATGTTGTCTATAGAAGTGATAGAGATGCGGTTAAAACTGGTCATAATAGGGGTGGTGGAGTTCTTATAGCGGTTTATAAATCTCTCATCTCGAAACTTGTTCATCTGCCTAATATGGATTCTTTATTGGATCAATTATGTATCTCTGTAAAAGCTGTTAATTATGATTTATATATTTATACTTCCTACATTCCGCCTGATAAATCTGAAAGCCTGTATGCTGCTCATGCTTATAATATTGCTCATCTTTCCGATTTCATCCGTGATGGTGATAGATTATGTGTATTAGGTGATTTCAATTTATCTGATATCGTTTGGTCCATGGTACCTAACTCCGGTATGTTTCTTCCTCATAACGTTAATAAATGTTATGAAATTAGTATATTAGATGCAGCTTTTAGTCTTGATCTTATGCAAATTAACACTGTATTTAATAACTTTCATAATATTCTGGATCTGGTATTTATAAGTTCTGATTTAAAGTTTGCCTTAAGTGTATCTGATTTTCCAATTTCACCTTCTACTTCTCATCATTGTGCTTTGGAAATTCAGATCGAATTTTATGAATATGCCTTTCTCAATGTAATTGATAATGCTCGATATAACTATTATGCGTGTAACTTTTATGCCTTAAATACCTTTCTTTATAATTTAAATTGGTATGATTTATTAAATAATGATATTATTTCAATTTGTTATGAAGTTTTTTATCTAATGTTTTAAGAGTTATTAAAGATAATGTACCTTTACGTAATCCTAAAGTGTATAAACTTCCCTGGTACACTAAGGGATTGAAGAAATTGAAAAATCTTAGAAATAAGTATCATAATAAATTTAAAGCCACTAATAATGACTGTGATAAGCAAAAATTTTTACAGTATGAACGCGAATTTAATTTTCTTAATAAATATTTATACAATCAGTATCTTTTGAGTTTTAATGACTCAATTAAGTATAACCCTAAGTGCTTCTGGAGTTTTATAAAATCTAAGAAAACTAATTCCACTATTCCTTTAAGGATGTCTTTTAATGATTTATCTTCGAGCAACCTTTCGGACTCTCTTAATCTTTTTTCTATTTATTTTCAATCAAATTTTAATGACAACTCTTTCCCTCTAGATGGGTTTGATTTAAATAATATTAGTACTGTGCTTGATTTTGGGCCTATGGAAATTTCTGATGAAGATATTGCAACAGGTATTGGTAAACTATCCAATTCATTTAAATGTGATAATGATGGTCTATCCGCTTTTCTGTTAAAAAAATGTTTTTCTGCTTTTATTTTACCACTGAGAATTATATTTAATAAATCTTTAAGTGGTGGTTATTTTATTCAGAAATGGAAATATACAACTATTTTTCCTATTCATAAATCTGGTGACAAAAGTAATATTACTAACTATAGACCGATTTCTAAATTGACAAACGTTGCTAAAATTTTTGATCATATTGTCTATGATAAACTTTTTTCTCTTTAAAACGTCATATTACTGTATACCAGCATGGATTTATGGCTGGTAGGTCTACTACTACTAATTTGGCAACTTTTACTAATTATTGTATATCTTGCTTTGAAAAAGGTATTCAAATTGATGCAATTTATACTGATTTTGCAAAAGCATTTGACCGTGTGCCTCATGATCTCCTATTACTTAAACCCTCTAAGATTGGGTTTCATTCCAATTTGCTTAGTTGGTTTCGTTTTTACTTAATTGGCAGACATGCAGTTGTCTCTGTTGATGGAGTCTGCTCTACTTCTTTTACTCCTTCTTCAGGTATTCCACAGGGTAGTATCTTGGGTCCATTGCTGTTTATTTTGTTTGTTAATGACATCTTTCATTGCTTTAAGAACTCACAGTTCTTAATGTATGCTGACGATCTTAAGATTTTTAAGCCTATTTATACCCAAAAAGACATTTCTGATCTTCAGGATGACTTAGATAGGGTAATTTTGTGGACGGAACGTAATGGTTTACCTTTCAATATTGCTAAATGTTTCTGTATGACGTTCCATAGATGTCGTCACATTTTATTTTCTGAGTACAGAATGAAATCCAATGTTTTATCCTCAGTAGATGAAATGTTGGATTTAGGAGTGGTTTTCGATCCTAAACTTTCTTTTTGTAGTCATTTGAATTTTATTATACCTAAGGCTTATTCGCTATCTGCTTTCATACGTCGGAATTCCGGCAAACATTTCGACCATTTCACTAAAAAAGTTTTATTTTCCTCCTTTGTTAGATCAAGATTGGAATATGCCTCCTTTATCTGGAGCCCAAATGCTAATATTCATATTAGTCGCGTTGAGAGAATACAAAAGAAATTTATTAAGTTCGCTCTTCCTTTTTTAAATGTCTCATATACTAGTAATTTTTCTAACATTCCTACATTTTCTCGTCCAACTTATCAAGATAAATGTAAATACCTTTTTTTGAAAACTTTAGAAGCTCGAAGAAATATTTTTTCTTTACTTTTCTTACACGGCATTATTTGTGGGGAAATAGATTCTCCTGAATTATTAAAATTAATTTCCATTTATGTACCTCCAAGAGTTTTTAGAACTAATGATAAGTTCTTTTATATTGATTTGCATAGAACTGAATTTTCTTTAAATGAACCTCTTACCAAATCTATGAGATTATTTAATAATTATTGTAATCAATTAGATATAAGTCTTCCTTCTTTGAATTTTAGATCTCTCTTATATGATTTACTTTAATTTATATAATAGTTTTAAGATGCTAGTCTGTAAGGATAATATTGTATCCATAGACTTAAATAAATAAATAAATAAAAAACAGTATTCTTTCATTTCGAGCGCAGGAACTTTTCAACCAACCTGTAAGATTCGGCATAGCCGAATTTAGCCGCTCGTACTTGTTTCTAAAATAAATGGTCATACACAAGAGAGTTTGTTTAAGAGCTAAAGTAGAGATAAATGATTATTCCAAATTGAGAATGTCTAAACCAGTGGTCGGCAATGAGTCGCCCATGGTCGACCCACTCATACTAACATACTAACACAGATAGCATGAAAATTAAAATAATAAATCAGTCTCAATTGAGCCAAAAAGTATATAATTTACAAAAGAGTGTTAGAAACACTCTACCTGAAATTCAACTTGCTACAGAGTTCAGCGGCAACATGTTTATATGAGTGGATAACATTTTAAAAGTCGCTAATGTGTTGAAAAACATTAAATTTGCTGTATGCAGTGCTGCCACACAAACAGCTTAATTTTTTATCCCAGTTTTTGGGATTCTTAACTGTTTACCAGTTTTTTCATGAAAACAACTTTTTTATACTTTTTTTAATTATATGTTGCAGCAATTAATAGCATATTTATTTTCTTTATTATATATTTTTACAATAGAAATGGGAAATAATGGATATGAATAGACATAGTTGGTCAATGTGTGTACACGCTTTAATACTTTTCATGTCACAATGTTATGTTTGAATTCGTAACTATTTTTTAACACAATTGCAAATTTTGGTTGTATTTTTTTACTTTATTAGACATGTCTAATTTTACTAAAAATAAATAGTATATTGAACAAATATTATATTTTGATATGAAAAATCCGAAAAAATACATGACTAATACAAAAAAACATTTTTTTATAAAAAAAATAGTTAAAATTGGTTATATGGCAGCACCGCTAAACACTACTAAAAATTGCCGACCAAAGCTCACCTTTGTTGCCGCCAAACTATGTTCTTGTTGTAAGAGAGTACTAAAAAATTCGTGAGAGTGAACTATACTCTTGAGAATTAAATACGTTTTGGTCTCATTTGAGCATTCATGTGCGCAGGTTGTGTAGTCGCTTGTTATCAGGGAGCAGGTTATTTATAGGAGCAGGTTGTGTAGTCGCTTGTTACTAGACAAGACTGATCAAAATTTTTAATATAAAATGGGGAAATGCTTTTTTATTTGCCGAAAATTACTTCGGTGTTGCGTTATCAGACCTCGAAAAAGATAAATATTTATTGAATTTTGTAAATCAGCGAGTTGATTCAATATTTTATAAATCAATTTATTAAATCTGATTTAAAATCATAGTTGATATCTAATTCATTTGAATTTTTTTTTTTTTTTTTTTTGATTTAATTGAATCAAATCTTTTCAAACATAATTCTTTTTTAATTCGCGGATTAAAAAAAGATTAATTTGGTTTGCGAATTAAAACAAAATAAAAAAAAAACACTTGCAAATCGCGCTTAGTTTTCTAGATATTCGCCATTTTGTAAAATGGTAATTTTTTTAAAAATAGCGGTATCTCGAAAACTAAGCGAGATAGGGAAAATAGACAAAATTTTTGCTCTAGTGGAGTATTAAAATACTCCGATAAAAAATAGGCCAGGCCCGGAAGACATCCCGAGGAGGCTGTCTTGTAAAAATTCAATGCAACCCTTCGGTTTTAAAATTAAATTAATCGTGATTAAAAAAATATTTTAATTCGCGAATCAAATCATATTAGAAAGAAAGGCATTATCGCTTACTAGTATGAAAATTTATCAAATAATTAAAACTCATTATTTGAGTTTTAAATCTTAAAAAAAAACCTTTTTATGAACAAATAATTAATGATTGACAGGAATTTTACATCTTATTTTTGTTTATTTTTAAAATAAAAAAAAAATTATATAGAACTTTCCAAGCTTTCATGTTATGTTTATTTTACATTAAGTGTTTATTTGAATATAAAATAATGTTATTTTTAATATATTTATAGCACACGTGGCGATTGTGTTGGTTGGGGACAGCGGCAAATATGTCTTGGCAACCCTGGCAGAGTGAGAAAAATAAATTACGCTCAAAAACAAACAACCAACACAAACATAAATGTGAATGTATGTGTGTGGGGATCACTGCTCTACATCAACTATTAATGCATTTTTGTTGGTATGTTTTAAAGAGAGCGATATCAAGTAAGTAAGTAAACATTTTATTAAGTCTTCTTCTTTTTCGATTACATTGATTGTCTTACATACTATGAGAATAATAACATTCTTTGAGCTATATGTGTCTTTCTCTAATAACTAAGTTAACGTAAAAAGCAACATTGCTAAAGTGAGATAGAATATGTAAAAAAGTACAAAATTAAAAGTTTGACAAGGCTTGCTCTCGGCCTTTAAAGTCGCTAACAGAGCAGACGTCTATAAATAATATTACTAAAACTAAATAACAAAAGTTCTGTTACATAAATTGACAAAACATATTCATAATACAGTTCATGTAAAACTAACAAAATTAAATTTAGTATCATCTTCAGCCCCTATGATTGCCGGAGGCTGGGCTCATATAGAATGAGGGAAGGTCCAGACGAGGTAGATCGTGGTCAATACGTCCATTGATTATACCGACATGAGAAAGATATGTAGATCCAGCCCAGATGGTGTTTTTCTCGCTTTCTGACAAGCATATTATCGTGTAGCGCAAGTTTTTCAACAAATCTGGCTTGCAACAACATGGCGTTCCTACATAAGGGTAGAACATCGGCATTTTCATACACGTAACTATTTGAAAATCGTTTTATAAAATTTTCATAACTTTTTCCAATGCATTTTCTCAGGATTTTCCGTTCAAATATCTCCAATTCTTTGGCTACTATAGGAGATATAGTAAACCAGACTGGGAATCCATAAGACAGAACCGATCTTATGGCGACCTTGTAGAGTAAAAGCTTGGTGTTCTTAGGTAAGTTTGTGTTGTTCATTAGTGATGCAAACATTCCAGAAATCTTTTTTGCGTGGGCGTTAAATATCAATAATTTATCAAAATGTATTCCGAGATATTTTATTAAATTTTTAAATAGAATATTTTCGCCGTCTAGTATAAATTAAATTGATTTACTCTCCCGCACCACATATCTAGGACATTTACCCGCAGGGTTCCTAATACAGATAGTCTCAGATTGGGCTGCGTTGATTTTAATGCCCCATATCTTGTAATAGGCGCTTATTTCTTATAGATGAAATGCAGCAGAGTTCAGAGCTAGTATTGGTGATATATTGTGTGCATAAATAAGGCAATCATCAGCGTATAAAATAGCCTTTGAATTTCTAGATTGGCGAGGAAAATTATACAGAAAAATGTTAAATACGAAGGGAGCCAAGACACTTACCAGAGGTACCCCACTTTTCACATGTCCTAGTTCTGAGGTAATGTTGTGGATTTGGACGCCAAACTTTCTATTAGTAAAGTAGCTGCAAAATATTTTGACCAGAAACTGGTTAACGCCAAGATTTATCAGTTTGTAGAGGATTCCATTATGATAAACCGAACACCTTTTCTATATCCAATGATATTGCCACCGTGCATACTTTATCCCTTAAGTTTCAAGTTACATCATTGTGAAATTTCAACAATGCATGTTTGAAATTCCGATATTGGTTCCAAAATGAACTCATTTTCTAGTTTTTCCTTAATTACGTGTTCAAATAATTTAGCAATGTTAGATAAAAGGGATATTGGGCGAAAATCATCAGGCTTTTTACTGTCCTGCTTTTTTTAATTGGAAGTATTTTTGTGCTTTTCAAAGCCAATGGGAAATAGCCGTTATTTATGCAATTGTTAAAAATAGCAGCTAATAATTTTGATGTTGTATTAGGAAATTTTTTAATTATAAAATTGGAAACGCCATCAAAGCCAAAAGACTTTTTGCTATTAATGTTGTTAATGTGCATTCTGATATAATTCACGTTTCTAAAATAGTAATTATAAAGATTCCCATCGGCCAGAAACGTGTCATTAAAAGTAAAGATATGTTGCGGTAGTCTACCATAACGTGATAAGATTTGATTCTCTATAGTGTTAACCGGTCTTTTAGGATTTACCTCTTGAAAAACAGTATAATGAGTTCAAAATATCTCTGAAATTTGACAACTATTGGAATTGATAGTATCATTGTGTATGAGCTGCTGGCAAAAAGGATACTTCTTTTTACCAACGGACCGAAATACGTCTTTAAAGGCAGTAGGACCTGGTGTGGAGTCTATGTCTCAAATTTTTAGCATCTTCAAATCTTATAATTGTTTTTAATAGTTGTATTTGTTTAGTGAGAATTTTATACTCGCGCTAATTCTATTTCCAGTTCTGTGGTGTATTTTTTTTAGGTTCTTCAACCATACATACTTAACTTTAAAAAATTTCTTGATCTTATCAGGATACTGACGTTTTTGATCGTTTATTTTATAAGCACATCTATTTCATAATTATTTAAATTGCAGTTGTTGGGAGGTATAATGGCATCTGAGGCTGCATCTAAATCTCTACTGAATGCGTTCCAATTAGTGTTCTTGTATGAAGTTATTACCAGGGGACTTTTTAGTGTTAAACAGGCTGCATCACTTTCCAGTTTCAGTTGATAAGCTTTTGATCTGATAATTAGGTTGGATACTGTTGATTACGCTGGGACTTAGTAGAAAGTGGTCTAGAAAAGAAGACCCGTTAGGAAACGATGGAGTTATATCGCAAACGCATGTTACAGTTGTTTTGTAGCCAGATATGTAGACCTGTAATTTTTAGCAATGTGACCCCAACGATGGCATCTGTGGAATTGTACCTCTTGTTCTTTCCTTTTAGGTTCCTCCCAAAGAATAGTTTGCCTTAAAAGATAATTAATGTGCGCGATATCTGATTGTGAATTCCCTGCGTTTAGCCTGTGTCGTATGAGTTCTTTACGGAATACGGAGTTGTAAAACGTGAAATTTTGTTAAAAACGTTTGGAACCGATTTGTCAAGGGCAGTCTTAACTTTCTCAACACTAGTACCGTGATAAAGACCTCTTAATACAAAATAAGTCTTTCTAAGCTCTTTAGGTGTATATGAGTAAGAGTAAATATTCTTCTCCCTCAAGATGGCCATCATTTCAGAATGCACTGTAGCATCTGAAAAGCATAACTTACTTTAACGTTTATTATTTCAAACGTTAGTTTGGGTATTTTTGCCTCCAATTGGTCAACTAAACGTTTAATGTTGACATCAAATAAAAATATTGGAGGGCAAAAGGATTTGCCGGCATTTTCCTTTTTGACTCTAGCAGTTTTCTGTGCCTTTCTCTGTATGGTCACTCCAATCCATCAAGTAAAGCAAATCTATTTTCACCCAAATGAGTTACGTCAATGTTTGCAGGTGACAATAATACATCTGCTCTTCTCCGCTTAGAATGTTTGCTCTCTATAAATGAGTATTGAACATCGTTGCTCACGTCCATGCTTGCATAATATTGCAATTAAATGCACACGTGGTACACAAAATCAGTATCTTTTCAGGTATTTTTTTTATAAATATAGCAATATTTGTATTTTCCAGTTTATATAAAAACTTTTTGCAGTTTCAATAGTATACTTCACCTTCACTTTCTCCGTTAAAAATATTTCTATTTTAATAAATTTCCACACTCCATTATTTTATGTGCGTCTGTATCGTTCACGATCAGAATCAAGACTCCAGAGCGATATCAACATAAGGTTCAATTAGACGTCCATAACCATATAAAACAGCCGTTCGAACCAATCTTATGGTATACAATGTTATCGATTATTGATGACTTGCCATAACACCATAACTATAGATTTTGGTTTTTTTTGCCATAACCATAACATACAGCTGACTGTTGTTTTTATTATTAATTGTTTTTATTATTGCATATATATATATATATATATGTGTGCACAGCACATATTGCGGGGACGGGTTTTCGTTCCACAAGTTACTATGAAGACATTTTGTTACTTTGGGGACTGTCCTTAAACTTTTCATTATTCTAGTGTTTACTCTGAAGACATTTTACTGGACACAGCGCATTTTATAGGGACTTTTTTGGCTGTTTATACAGACGTCTTCAAAGTATGGGCAATGCATATATATATATATATATATATATATATATATATATATATATATATATATATATATATATATGTGCACGGAGCATGTTGCGGGGACGATTTTTCGTTCCACAAGTTACTATGAAGACATTTTGTTACTTTGAAGACTGTCCTTAAACTTTTCGTTATTCTACTGTTTACACTGAAGACATTTTACTGGATAGAGCGCATATTATAGGGACTTTTTTGGCTGTATATACAGATGTCTTCAAAGTATGGGCAATGAATATATATATATATATATATATATATATATTAATTGTGCATACTTTGAAGACATCTGTATATACAGCCAAAAAGTCCCTTCAAAGTATGTGCAATGCATATATATATATATATATATATATATATATATGCATTGCCAATACTTTGAAGACATCTGTATATACAGCCAAAAAAGTCCCTATAAAATGCGCTGTGTCCAGTAAAATGTCTTCAGAGTAAACACTACAATAACGAAAAGTTTAAGGACAGTCCCCAAAGTAACAAAATGTCTTCATAGTAACTTGTGGAACGAAAACCCGTCCCCGCAATATGTGCTGTGCACATATATATATATATATATATATATATATATATATATATATATATATATATATATATATGTGCATAGCAGATGTTGCGGGGATATTCATTATATAATATATATATATATATATATATATATATATATGCATTGCCCATACTTTGAAGACATGTATATACAGCCAAAAAAGTCCCTAAAAAATGCGCTGTGTCCAGTAAAATGTCTTCAGAGTAAACACTAGAATAACGAAAAGTTTAAGGACAGTCCCCAAAGTAACAAAATGTCTTCATAGTAACTTGTGGAACGAAGACCCGTCCCCGCAACATGTGCTGTGCACATATATATATATATATATATATATATATATATATGCATTGCCCATACTTTGAAGACATCTGTATATACAGCCAAAAAAGTCCCTATAAAATGCGCTGTGTCCAGTAAAATGTCTTCAGAGTAAACACTAGAATAATGAAAAGTTTAAGGACAGTCCCCAAAGTAACAAAATGTCTTCATAGTAACTTGTGGAACGAAAACCCGTCCCCGCAATATGTGCTGTGCACATATATATATATATATATATATATATATATGCATTGCCCATACTTTGAAGACATCTGTATATACAGCCAAAAAAGTCCCTATAAAATGCGCTGTGTCCAGTAAAATGTCTTCAGAGTAAACACTAGAATAACGAAAAGTTTAAGGACAGTCCCCAAAGTAACAAAATGTCTTCATAGTAACTTGTGGAACGAAAACCTGTCCCCGCAACATGTGCTGTGCACATATATATATATATATATTCATTGCCCATACTTTGAAGACATCTGTATATACAGCCAAAAAAGTCCCTATAATATGCGCTGTATCCAATAAAATGTCTTCAGTGTAAACAGTAGAATAAAGAAAAGTTTAAGGACAGTCCCCAAAGTAACAAAATGTCTCCATAGTAACTTGTGGAACGAAAAACCGTCCCCGCAACATGCGGGGACTGTCCTTAAACTTTTTGTTATTCTACTGTTTACACTGAAGACATTTTACTGGATACAGCGCATTTTATAGGGACTTTTTTGGCTGTATATACAGATGTCTTCAAAGTATGGGCAATGAATATATATATATATATATATATATATATATATATATATATATATCAAAGTATGGGCAATGAATATATATATATATATATATATATATATATATATGCACGGCGCATGTTGCGGGGTCGGTTTTTCGTTCCAAAAGTTACTATGAAGACATTTTGTTACTTTGGGGACTGTCCTTAAACTTTTCGTTATTCTAGTGTTTACTCTGAAGACATTTTACTGGACACAGCGCATTTTATAGGGACATTTTTGGCTGTATATACAGATGTCTTCAAAGTATGGGTAATGCATATATATATATATATATATATATATATATATATACATATATATATGCATAGAGCATGTTGCGGGGACGGGTTTTCGTTTCACAAGTTACTATGAAGACATTTTGTTTCTTTGGGGACTGTCCTTAAACTTTTCGTTATTCCACTGTTTACACTGAAGACATTTTACTGGATACAGCGCATATTATAGGGACTTTTTTGGCTGTATATACAGATGTCTTCAAAGTATGGGCAATGAATATATATATATATGTGCACAGCGCATGTTGCGGGGACGGTTTTTCGTTTCACAGGTTACTATGAAGACATTTTGATTCTTTGGAGACTGACCTCAAACTTTTCATTATTCTAGTGTTTACTCTGAAGACATTTTACTGGACACAGCGCATTTTATAGGGACTTTTTTGGCTGTATATACAAATGTCTTCAAAGTATGTGAAATGCATATATATATATATATATATATATTCATCTGTATATACAGCCAAAAAAGTCCCTATAATATGCGCTGTATGCAGTAAAATGTCTTCAGTGTAAACAGTAGAATAATGAAAACTTTGTGGACAGTCCCCAAAGTAACAAAATGTCTTCATAGTAACTTGTGGAACGAAAACCCGTCCCCGCAACATGCGCTATGCACATATATATATATATATATATATATATATATATATATATATATATATATATATATATATATATATATATATATATATATTCATTGTGCATACTTTGAAGACATCTGTATATACAGCCAAAAAAGTCCCTATAATATGCCCTGTATCCAGTAAAATGTCTTCATTGTATATAGTAGATTAATGTAAAGTTTGAGGTCAGTCTCCAAAGAATCAAAATGTCTTCATAGTACCCTGTGAAACGAAAAACCGTCCCCGCAACATACGCTGTGCACATATATATATATATATATATATATATATATATATATATATATATATATATATATATATATATATATATATATATGTGCACAGCGCATGTTGCGGGGACGGTTTTTCGTTTCACAAGTTACTATGAAGACATTTTGGTGCTTTGGGGACTGTCCTTAAACTTTTCGTTATTCTACTGTTTACACTAAAGACATTTTACTGGATACAGCGAATATTATAGGGACTTTTTTGGCTGTATATACAGATGTCTTCAAAGTATGGGCAATGAATATATATATATATATATATATATATATATATATTCATTGCCCATACTTTGAAGACATCTGTATATACAGCCAAAAAAGTCCCTATAAAATGCGCTCTATCCAGTAAAATGTCTCCAGTGTAAACAGTAGAATAACGAAAAGTTTAAGGACAGTCCCCTAAGTAACAAAATGTCTTCATAGTAACTTGTGGAACGAAAAACCGTCCCCGCAACATATGCTGTGCACATATATATATATATATATATATATATATATATATATATGTGCACAGCGCATGTTGCGGGGACGGTTTTTCGTTTCACAGGTTACTATGAAGACATTTTGATTCTTTGGAGACTGACCTCAAACTTTACATTAATCTACTATATACACTGAAGACATTTTACTGGATACAGCGAATATTATAGGGACTTTTTTGGCTGTATATACAGATGTCTTCAAAGTATGCACAATGAATATATATATATATATATATATATATATATATTTGCACAGCGCATGTTGCGGGGACGGTTTTTCGTTGCACAAGTTACTATGAAGACATTTTGTTGCTTTGGGGTCTGTCCTTAAACTTTTCGTTATTCTACTGTTTACACTGAAGACATTTTACTGGATACAGAGCATATTATAGGGACTTTTTTGGCTGTATATACAGATGTCTTCAAAGTATGCATAATGAATATATATATATATATATATATTCATTGCCCATATATATACAGATGTCTTCAAAGTATGCATAATGAATATATATATATATATATTCATTGCCCATACTTTGAAGACATCTGTATATACAGCCAAAAAAGTCCCTATAAAATGCGCTGTGTCCAGCAAAATGTCTTCAGAGTAAACACTAGAATAACGAAAAGTTTAAGGACAGTCCCCAAAGTAACAAAATGTCTTCATAGTAACTTGTGGAACGAAAACCCGTCCCCGCAAATGCGCTGTGCATATATATATATATATATATATATATATATATATATATATATATATATATTCATTGTGCATACTTTGAAGACATCTGTATATACAGCCAAAAAAGTCCCTATAATATGCCCTGTATCCAGTAAAATGTCTTCAGTGTATGTAGTAGATTAATGTAAAGTTTGAGGTCAGTCTCCAAAGAATCAAAATGTCTTCATAGTAACCTGTGAATCAAAAAAACGTCCCCGCAACATACGCTGTGCACATATATATATATATATATATTATATATTTTTAAATATATATTTTATTTGTTTTTTTTTCATGGTTATGGCACCTCTAATCGATAACATAAATTTTGTTATGGTTATGGCTTTGGTTACGGCTATGGCGATATGGTATGGTACGTCTAATTGAACCTTAAGCGACAATTGCAAATGGCATATAATTCCATTTGTTGTACAAAATACAGTTAGGCTATTATAATAAAAGCACTGTTTTAAAATTATTTCAATTAAGCTATTTCGTCTGATAATTTAAAACATTCAAATTCGATTTTGTGAAAAAATAAAGAAATTATGGTGAAAATACCAATGACTAATAACAATGATATTTTAAAGTCAATAATAACAATAATATTTTACAGTCAATGACTGACCTACTTTTGGTTCAATTACTTAATGCCAATGAACGATACATTTTAGGTGTCGGGTCACATTACATATTTTGCTGTCTGGTCATTATGTAATTTCGCTTACCCTCAAATTCTTTTAGTTTAAGCATTACCTTAAATATATTGATAAGTAGATATAACCAAATCATTAATAAAGAGTTTGTCAAGAACTAAACTACAAACTAACGGTTTAATTATTTAAACGTTCGGCCGTGAACGCCGAACTTAACATGGCGACCGTGAAAGTTATTTAAGTTATTTGTTTGAATAAAACATAACTTAAAACAATTCCAAACATTACCAAAATACAGTGAAAAGTGTAAAAAAAAACAAAGAACGTTTTTGAAGTAAAATAAAAACGATTAAATTATATTAAAAATAAAAAGCAACAAATTTACAACAATCGATGCATATTTGCAAATGATTTTTGTGAACAAATTTTAAACAAGAGTACATATCTATGTACATAAAAGCACACAAAACAACCAAATGACAAAGATATCGTTAAAAGAAGTTAAAAATACAAATCGTAAAATATACAGTCATCATAAACAACATTAAAGTGTGTGATTTAAAATTAAAACATTTGGAAAAGTGAACATTTTTTTTTTTAAACAAACAATTTTAATAAAAACAAACATTATTAGGACGTGGTGGAAAAAAATACTACAGACAATCCCGTTACTTGTTGCAGGATATGAAGTGGGCAAATCCACTGAAGATAACAACAAAGAGGTAGTAGAAATGCTACGCGATAATTTGAAAATAAACAGTGAAGAATCTAAAACAACAACAAAAAACGAAAATAATTACATCGAAACATTGACAATAAAAAAATGTAAGCTAATAAATTAAGAATTATATTTTATATAAATATTTTGAATTTATTAGATTATCTAAATTTTGAAAAAATTTTATATATATAATAATTTTTTTTAAAAATTGTGAATTAAATGTTTAAAGAGTTTAAATTAAATGTTCGGCCATGAACGCCGAACTTAACATAACATACAATAAATGAAGAACAATCACAATATATAATCATGATTACAAAGTTTTATTATAAATGATGCAATGGGAAAATATTTTGGAAAGCTTAGAGCCATTGAGAAATAAATTTAGACAATCTTATAAGTGCATAAATCAGAATAGATCGATAAAGCCGGAAACATTGAGTAAACATATTCAGATTTTAATAGAAACCTTTAATACTATTAGGGCAACATTACACAGACAATACGACAGGTACTCCACACCTCACAAGGAGGAGGCCAATGGGATTTTTCACGGATTTAGAGACCAATTGATAAAAGTTTTCCATAAACATAACGTTAACATAAAGGTCCCACTTACATTAAGCTGTGAGATAGATATTGAAGTCACAGAAACAGACGAAAGTGAGACGGAAGAAAGCGAGACTGACAAAATCACAAGGACAGCTGGAAATAGTAAGGAAACAAAAGGGGGAATAGAAACGACAAACATGCCACGAACGGAAGATGATGTCATGGATAAGGCCACAAAAATTGTGCCAGTTTTTGATGGTAGCGTGAGCGAACTACAAAGTTTCCTTGACGCATTGACATTGATTGATAGGATAAAGGAAACACATGAAATGGTGGCAATAGATGTAATAAAGACAAAATTGAAGGGACATGCAAGGAATATTATTACAAACGAAAACACCATTCAAGCAATTAAGGATAAACTACAGTCATCTGTTCAAGGGGAGTCGTCGGAATTACTATGTTCAAAACTAATGAACATAAAACAACAATCAAAATCGGCTACGACCTATGCAGAGGAGATCCAGGAAATCGCGAAAAAACTAGGTGGAGCCTATATAAAAGAAGGCTACCCACAGAACATTGTTGGAAAATTAATAAGGCAAAATGCAGCCAAGGCCATTTCCAGAAACGCTGCAAGTGATGAGGTAAAACTCATCATTAAAACAGGGAATTTCAATATTCTTAATGAAGTCGTTTCTAAGTTCATAGAGGCTAGCACTGAAGCATCAGTTTCAAATTCTTCAGTATTCTATTTTAAGCGTCGTGGTTCTGGTAATCAGAACTACAGAAACAGTGGATTTAATAACCATGGACGTGGACGAGAAGGGCGTCGAAACAATAATTCTAGAAATTATAATAACAACCGCTACAACGGGCAACGCCGAGGTCAACACGACAATAATGGAAATCAACCAAACCATCAACGAAACAGAGGACGGATAAGATTGGCACAGACGAGACTTCCCCCCAAGACGCGGGGGGTTATACTCGAAATTAAGTGAACACAGGGCACATATTGGATCAGTGAGGAAAATATTCCACTTAAATCTCCATTTAAGTAGTTTTATTGAGATTCAAGTATCACCTCATAATGATTTAAATACGTTCCTTGTAGATACCGGAGCGGACATTTCTCTAATTAAAATCGGTGCCCTCAACTCATTAAAAATCAATACGAAAAACATCATACAAATTTCTGGAATCGGAGAGGGAAATATTGAATCCCTCGGAACAGTTGAAATTGATTTAAAGAGGAAAATTTTCCTCATCCCCCACAAATTTCATGTAGTTTCAGATGAGTTCCCAATACCATTTCAGGGTATATTGGGTCTGGATTTCTTGAAAACATATAATGCAACTATTCAATACGGACAAGAAGCAAACTCGAATTTACTCTCTTTGAGACCTTACAATTTAAATTATCCCATAAATATTCCAATACTTGAAAATATAGGCGATGGTACAATAACATTACCAGCTCGAGCTGAAGTTTTCAGGGCTATTGCAATCGAAAATGAGGTTTCTGATTTGGTCGTTCCAAGTCAAACAATAGAAGATGGAGTATTTGTAGCTGGATGCATAGTATCTAAGGATTTTCCATATGTAAGAGTTGTGAACACGAATTCTGAAAATAAGTTTTTGAATAAAATGCCATTAAAATATGAGAAACTGTCTGACTACGAGATTCTAAATACATCCGGTGTTGATAATGAGAGAAACCAAATAATTTTGAAAAAGTTGACAGGAAAATTCCCTGAAATTGTTAAGGATGAATTGATTCAATTATGTTCAAAATATATAGATATATTCGCTTTGGAAAGTGACAGGATAAGTACGAATAATTTTTATACACAAGATTTGAGAGTTTCAGATCACAATCCCGTATACATTAAAAACTATCGCACGCCACACTCGCAAAAGGATGAGATAACAAGGCAAGTAGACAAACTAAGGCAGGACGGAATAGTTGAACCATCAGCATCCAATTATAATAGTCCTATTATGCTAGTACCAAAGAAATCATTGCCAAATAACCCTGAAAGAAGATGGCGTCTAGTAGTTGATTACCGACAAATAAATAAAAAGTTGATAGCGGACAAATTTCCATTGCCCAGAATTGAAGACATTTTAGACCAACTGGGAAGAGCTAAATTTTTCTGCTGCTTGGATTTGACCTCCGGATTTCATCAAATAGGATTGAATGAGAAATCAAGGGACATTACTTCCTTTTCAACGGAAAATGGTCCATATCGGTTCACACGTTTACCATATGGTTTGAAAGTAGCTCCGAATTCGTTTCAAAGAATGATGAACCTAGCTTTTTCAGGTTTAGCACCTTCCAAAGCTTTTATATATATGGATGATGTTATTGTCACAGGTTGTTCAGTAAAGCACATGCTTAAAAATTTGGAAAGTGTTTTCCAAAGATGCAGGGATTGTAATTTAAAATTACATCCAGAAAAATGTAGTTTTTTCAGACCCGAAGTTACATGTTTGGGTCATAAATGTACTGATAAGGGTATTTTACCAGACAATAGTAAATACGAATCAATTAGAAACTACCCAAAACCTACAAATGGCGATGAAGTTCGTAGATTTGTAGCCTTCTGTAATTATTACAGACGCTTCATACCACATTTTGCATTCTATTCTGTCCATTTAACTAAACTAACCAGAAAGAAGGAACCTTTTGTATGGTCTGCTGACTGTGAACAAGCCTTTCAGCACCTCAGGACAGCACTATTGTCACCACAAATTCTTCAATACCCAGATTTTGACAGAACCTTTTGCATAACAACTGATGCAAGCAAAATCGCTTGTGGCGCAATATTATCTCAAGAGAAAGATGGTATGCAACTTCCAATAGCATATGCGTCACGTGCATTCACAAAAGGTGAATCGAACAAAGCACCCATAGAACAAGAATTAATAGCAATCCAATGGGCTGTCAATCATTTTAGACCCTATGTGTATGGAAAACAATTTTTAGTACGTAGCGATCACAAACCACTTACATATTTGTATTCTTTAAAAAACCCCTCCAGCAGATTAACGAGAATTCGTTTGGAACTAGAAGAGTATGATTTTGTTATAGAACACATTAGAGGAAAAAATAATTCAGGAGCGGACGCGCTGTCTCGAATTGCCTTTAATGATATTAGATCAATACCTTCTATCAATAATATTTTCAAGGTAACTACACGTGCACAATCAAGAGATAAGACAAATGATGAAATTAATAAGGATTATAATAGAGTAGTTACTGAAATGCCTAAAGTTTTCGAAACTATTGGCTTCGATTGCGTAAAAAAGTGGGTCAAACTTAAGGTGAATATTGACGGAAACACCCCCACAATTCATTTTAAACGAGGGAAAAAAGTGCTAGCACCAAGGATTAATATGAAAAACACTTTTGCTAATGGAAATATCGATTTAGATCAATTTTTTCCAATTCTTGAAAAAGAAGCAATAAGTAGAAATCTAGATAAAATACAAATTAATTTAAATGATGATATATTTAACCTCGTATCAATTGAAAAATTTAAACAAAAAGCTAATCAACATATAAGGAAATTACAAATAGCGCTCACACCCAAAATATGCATAATAACTAACAAGGATGAACAAAAATATTTATTACAAAAATTCCACGATAACCCTCTTTTTGGAGGACACCCTGGAACAACTAGGCTACTTAGGAAGCTTAGGCAATTTTATTATTGGAAAAATATCACTAAGGATGTGAACCAATATGTAAAGAAATGTGTTCAGTGTCAAACCAATAAGATCACAAAGCACATAAAAACAAATATGATTATCACGCCAACACCACAAGAACCCTTTCAAACTGTAATAATAGATACGGTAGGACCCCTTCCCATAACAGAAAAGGGAAATCAATACATTGTAACTATTATATGCGATCTTACAAAATATCTAGTGGCAATACCAATAATTGACAAGAGTGCCAAAACAATAGCTAGAGCACTAGTGGAACACTTCATATTAATTTATGGACCCATGAATAAAATACTCAGTGACATGGGTACTGAGTATAACAATCAAGTTCTTGTGGAACTTCTTACACTTTTAAAAATAGATAAAGCAACATCAGCACCTTACCACCATCAAACGGTTGGAACAGTTGAAAGATCACATCGCACATTTAACGAGTACATGCAGAAACGATTGGGATAAATGATTAAAATATTTTACGTATGCTTTTAACACAACACCCTCAACAGTGCATGGATACTGCCCATTTGAATTAATTTTTCCAAACGTACCAAATCATAGCCCACCAATACAAACTGATAAAATAGATCCATAGATAATTTCGATGATTATACAAAGGAAGTAAAATTCCGTCTACAAATAGCATTAAATAGAGCACAATACTTGATTGACAAAACGAAAATATACCAGAAGGACATCTATGACAGGAATATTATCAACACAGACATTAAACCGGGTCAGGAAGTATTCATTAGGGATCACACGTCACACAAACTGGGGCCAGTTTACAAAGGACCATTTAAGGTGATTGACATCGATGATAGAAATAATGTTTTTGTAGAAATAAAAGGGAAAATTCAAAAGATTAATAAAGGGAATATTAAAATTTTTAACAAATAACTTTTATAATTTTATATACATATATCCTACCGGATACATGGCAACTTAATGATAGTATTAATATTTCTAGAATATTAATTTAATTTTTTTTTTCTCAATTTCCAGATATATAGCATTTTAATGATAGCATTAGGATTTGTAGATAAAATATTAATTAAATTTTTTATAAAGCTTATTGTAATCATGATTAATCAACATATTTTTTTAATAGACATTACAATACAAATATATAAAACAGAAAAGATAATAAAAAAACACGAAAATATGTTATTACAAATAAAATTTATTGAGAAAAGAAAATATTTTTATCAAAAATTTTAAATATTATACAAAAAATTTTAACAAAAATTAAAAAAAAAGTAGAAATAAACTACTAATATTAAATTAGTAAAGAAAGCTCTCATCGAAATCACTTGATCACTGATTTCTATAAGACCTTTCTCTTTAAAAGGGGAGGTATGGTGAAAATACCAATGACTAATAACAATGATATTTTAAAGTCAATAATAACAATAATATTTTACAGTCAATGACTGACCTACTTTTGGTTCAATTACTTAATGCCAATGAACGATACATTTTAGGTGTCGGGTCACATTACATATTTTGCTGTCTGGTCATTATGTATTTTCGCTTACCCTCAAATTCTTTTAGTTTAAGCATTACCTTAAATATATTGATTAGTAGATATAACCAAATCATTAATAAAGAGTTTGTCAAGAACTAAACTACAAACTAACGGTTTAATTATTTAAACGTTCGGCCGTGAACGCCGAACTTAACAAAATATAATATGGATAAAATCGACAACAAACAAAACGAACAATTTTAATTTACAAATCGCAAAACACAAACACCATTTGTGTTATTGTCAAAATAATCAGGGTTGTTATATTTATATTTTTGATAATCCTGTTTTTATCGTTTTGACGTAGCGTTGCCGCTCTTATTTAGTTAGTTATTTTAATGTTTTAATTGTTAAAATAAAAAGATAATGATGAAGGCAGTTGCATGTCTCTTTTGGAGGGTGGAGATGCTTTGCAAGTCAAAGTCAACGATGAAAGTCGCATGTCTCTTTTAGAAAGCAGGGAGGATGATTTTCAAACATAGAGAAAATTAAGGCCTCTGGTACATAACTGTCGTATGTAGTGCAAAGCAAAGGTACCGTGGACGTTCCAAGAATGTATATTTTGGAAATATTGGTCTTTGGGCACGTACAATCAGCGAATTTAATTTATTGGGGGTTTGATTGACATCAACAACAAAAAAATTAAAACTTAGATAAACACCCTGAAAACAAAAGAAAAGAACAAAAAGAAAAGAAATTTAATATATAAAGTAATAAAAATAAAAAAATACATTCCTTGAATAGGAAATACATATTGTCAACTGATGTCTATTTCACGCCCACAAATAGTAATTTAATCAGCTTCTCTTTAATTGTGGATGCGACAGGTTGTTTTGTAAAGTGAGAATTTTTAAAATTTGTGAAAGCTCGGAAATGACGGCTCGCAAAAGGTAAGAACGTTTATTATTTCAGTTTAAAGTTTTTTAAAACAAAATTTAATGTGCAAAGTGATAAAAAACAAATCAGTGTTTAATTAAAAATTGTGAAAAAAATATTTGCATTCGCTCATTTATGATTTAGAGAGTGCTCAATAAAAGTGTTACGTATATGTAACACTGGGCTATTCTCAATATATTTTGTCCCACTTTACTTGTATTGAAAGTATGAAGCAGTTAGAATTTTTTTTTGGTTATTTATATTCAAATTATTACATATATGGGTACTTATCACTGGAGGAAGCTACTAACTTTCTTGAAGAACTGATATCCGATGAAAGTGAAGATGATTGTATTGAACATGTGGTTATTGAACCGCCCAGTGGTCAAAACTGTTAGACTGATGAAGATTCTGGAGAAGAAGATGGTAGCGGACTTCCACAAAATTTACCAAAGTCACTACTAACAGAACCTTGTGAAATTTTGTTTCGTAAATCTAACCTCAGTAACGATTGTGATGAAAAATTCTTTTCGAAATTTAGATATTGATCACATTAGATCATCAGTTCCAACACCAGCGGAATCATCATTTAACTTCGTGGTTTTCTATATTTACGTGGCTAATAGACGTTTCGGTACAAAATGCTTGGATTTTACATCTCAAAGGAGGAAGCAAAATGTCCCAATTAGAGTTTCGTAGAGCTATTGCCACCAGATATTGCATAACTTATGGCAGTAAAACCCCACCTCTAAGTTTTCGTCGATAAGCTTCACACGAACCTGAATACTCAAACCGATATGATGGTCTAAACCACTTTGTGGTCGAAACAAAAGACAAGAAAAGACGTCGTTGTGCTGGACTTATCTGTCAGTCCCATCCAACGTCTATGTGTAAAAAATGTAACATTGGGTTGTGCATCAAATGTTTTGAAAAATATCACTATTTTGTCAATAATTAGTAAATTTTATATTTTTTTGTGATATATTTATGTAAATATGTATGAATTTATTAATGCTTGTTATTATTATAATTAATTAACGTTTTTTTTTTTGTTAATAAATGAATTGTTTTCTTATCTTTTTGTTTACATTACATACTAGTTTTATTTAAAAAAATAAGGACAAAAGGTACTGGGGTTAGCCCACTGTTACGTATATGTAACGGCCTCTAAAAAACAAACTAGGTAAGCAATTAATTTTTTTGAAGTTTTTTTTTTCCTATTTTTTTCTATATTTTTTTTTTTTATGTTGAGACGAAGGTCCTAGTCTCAAAACTTCAAACTTCTATATCCCCTATTTCGCCGTGGGTATTAACGGGTTAAAATTAATCTTCTATTGTATTTAATTTCAACATTTTATTTATTGGTTTTAATATTTTTTGGTATAATATCTTAAAAATTAATATTATAAAACTATATTCATATCAAATGAATAGAGGTCATTAAGTTTGTAAATTGGGTATAATTAGGTACGTTAGTAATTTAAACGTTCAAAACTTTTGGCATTAAATAAGTTTTTTTAATATTATATTTTAAATATGTAAAAAGAAAATCTATTTTTCACTTCTAAAATAATATTTTAGAAATAATATGCAATTTAAATGTTTCGTTTTAAGACGATTTTTTTGTTTGCTTTTGATAAAGCTAGAAGTTGAAAACACTCTTTCACTAATAGTAGATGTTGGACAAATAGTCAAAAGACAATTATATAAATTGTCCAACTTTTCAGTTCTTTTGTCGCATTTATCAAGATATATGAAATCATCATATAATGATGAATGATATTGTACAGTCCCTTTTTTAGGATTTTGAATACTGTTTATTGTGTTATTTAGATCAGAAATTAAACTATTTGAATTTGAAATATCCAAAGTTAAGTCTTCATCGGAATCTATCAGACTTACATTTAAATCTTTATAACGATTATAAGTGTTCGGAAAAAATAAAAGAGACCAAGTAACCCAGTTGCTGATGTAATTAAAAAACCAGTTAACCGAACAAAAAAAAACGATTTTCGGCTTTCTTCGAATTTAAAAAATATTCGAAACCAATCGGTTTTTAAAAAAGAAGAAACCGGTTGACCGGTTTTCGGTTTCGGTTTTTGAATACTCTAATGAGAGTGCAAGTTTTGTCAAAACTGTCTTAAAGAAGAAACTAGATTTTCCTTAATATGACTTTTGTGACCAGCGTGGATCAAGTGGAGGAAAAAATAAACTGACAGATGATATAATTCAACTTGTAACGGACCACATAAACAGCTTCCCAAATTACGAAAGTCACTATACTAGGAGAGATACAAGTTGCAAATACTTTCATGCCAATTTATCAGCAATAAGCAATAAGAATCTCGTCATATTCTAGTGTTTTCAAAGGTAAGCATCTTCTTTATCGTTTCTTAAAATTATTTCATTATCACCTAAGAATGTTTTACAGGCATGAACATAAAATTTAAGAAGCTGAGTCTGTACACTTGTTCTAAATGCGATCAACTCAGAGCTAAAATTGGTATTGCCAAACAGGTATCCGATAGTAACTTATTACGCGATTTAGAAAATAAACTCACAACTCATCAAAGTAAAGCAGAAAAGGAATGACAAAGCTTCAGCTGCCAATAATTTCACAGTCAAAGTCTATACTTTTGATTTGCAACAGTGTTTGCCTACCCCTTTCTTGAGGAATTTAATTAGTTTTTACAAAAGACAACGTTGACCGACCACGACTACACAACTGGTTCCCCACATAGCTTTATGTGGCATGAAGCATTATCTGCTCGTGGTGACCAAATTGCATCGTGCTTGTTCAAGCATATATTTAATCTTAAACAAGTCAATCACGCAATTTTTTACAGCGATTCCTGTTTGGGACAAAATAAGAACTCATTCGTATGCGCAATATTCATATTGGCTCTTCAAATCAATATAGATTTAGACACAATCGATTATAATTTTTTAGAACCTGGACACACGCATATAGAATGCGATGTAGATCACTCTGTGATAGAAAGGAAAAAGAAAAGAACTGATACTCAAGTACACCATACTCACGATTGGTACAATTTTGTTAGATGTGCAAATTCAAAATATACATTTAACGTTTTTGAAATGAATGCAGAAGATTTTTTAAAATTTCTCTTCTATTAAAAACAAAGTTAATGTGGAGAACCACAAATCAAGATGGGGAAATATTTGTTTGAAAAATGTTAGGTGGCTAATATATACAAAGACTAATTTTGGTAAAATTGAATATAATACCACACTAAACATAGATGCTCCTTTTCAAATATAAAATTTGTTAAAACACGGTGTAAAAAGGTCGTCTATGCTAAACAAAGATGGAAAAATCAACTCAAAAAAGAAAAAGGATCTTCTTGATATACTTCCTTTTAAAAATACATATTTTCATCCTTTTTATAAAAGCTTATCAACCCAGGACTCTATAGAAATACATCCAGCTTAGTCGAAGATGTGTCAGAAACAGAATAACTTAGATTAATATGTTCTGAAGTTACCTTTTTCACATTTTTGATTACAAATGTATTTGTATACAAGAACTATTAACTTAATTTTTCTGAAAATAAAATTGTGTAATAAATAAAGAATATTTTAAATAATTTGTTTTTTTAATGAACTATTAGTAATCCAAAATTACCTAATTGTATAACATGGTAAATTTCAACATACAATAATCGCTTAATTCAATATATGCCAGGCAGCAAATGAAACATTACTTTACAATAAACGCTTTAGTCGACATAATCTTCCGAATTTCGTATTTTCCATTTTCCATTTGCCATAACCATTTATGTTTCATTTCATTAAATATTTCCTAAACAAATGAGACTTTCATTGCCGTTTTCGATCTTAGCATTGCGCGTGTAAAAATCTTCGATTTTGCAATCAATTTTTTCTAATGCAGTTTCTTAATTTTTTTCAGAAATGATTTTGTATATAAGAAGTGATTTTTCTCGTAAGCATGATTTTGGATTTAGGCTGTTATTGATTGTGACCACAAATTAATCGTCAGCTTATTAGTTTGCACAAATGTTCAAAAGAAAAAAAATTAAAATGGTTTTCATTCTTAATTTTATATCAAAGTCGATATTAGATACCTCAGTTATGATGCGAAATATCGAGAAACGGGTTTCAGAATCAGAAAGAATATATTTATATTATATCTAATCCATTCGCCTCTATTAATTCAAAAATTGTCAGTGTGCCAAACTAATAATAAGCTGACGAAGTGGAAAATCAGACGCAAGAAAGAGAGACAGAATAATTTGTCATGCAGTTGTTTCGATTTTAGTTAGTTTGTTAAACAAGTTGCTTAAACATGTCGAATTCTGATGGTGTCAACAGCTTATTACCAGTATTAATAAACAAATAAATTAACATACAAGGGGCCAATTCCGAATAAAATTGCTTTGCGAAGTAATAAATAATTTATCATTTTCACTTCACAGTTATTTTCACTTCATGTTTTCATTCTCGTTATAAAAAAAATGTGTTATAGCCTTTTTTCACTGAGCTACATTTTTTATCTTTCTGTAAAGGAAAATGAGCGGCACATGTAAGAATTTCATTCTTATGTCTACCAAAAATTCTTCTTCATATTCATCTTCTTCTAGAAAGACCTTTAATATTTCAATGTACTGCATTAAAATTTGGGTTTGTTCTTGCAAAGCAACAACTAATCCAATGATTAATGCTCTCTCTAAATCCATTTTTTATTTTTAACAAAAACATGCGTCCTTTTCTTTTATTTTTTGACAGCTGAATAAATGGCAGATGAAAGATAAAAGATGTTGCCAATGTAAACACTTGTTTCACATTTTCAACATCTTCCACGCGTTTCACAAAGATGTTGTTCAGTGTAAAAGCCTATTATGATGACTATCCCTCAATTTTATTATTATCAATTTATTATTAAAAATTTAATTTTTGTTTTTATATAAAAAATATAATTATTGTTTTTATAAATTCTCTAATTCTTTTGAAAATTAAAAATTTCGTATTTAGATTAAAAAAAACTATATTAGAAAAAATATACAATAAAATATTAAAAAGTAATAAATTAAAAAAAAAAATCCGCTAACAATGTTTGTAAAATTGTGCAACACTCACATTTTTTCATAAACTTTTATTTGGTGAAGAAAAAAACTCGTATGATAAAATTTTTACAGATAGTTTTCGCAAAAGTTAAATCAAGAATCTGATTCTTAGCGAAGTGGTGAAAATTTTTATCACTTCACAGCTTCACACATTCAAAATCGGACCCCAGCGATGAAGATTTTAAAGTACTTTAGTACTTTTTTCCATATATTATTTTGAAAAATGTAAAAAACTCATTAATAATTAACAGTTATATAATAGACACAGGAATATTAATATAAATAGAAAGAGAAAAAATATTATAAAAATGTTGATCCAGATTAAAAACATAAAAATTAGAGATGTCACGAATAGTATATTCGGCACTTTACCGAATATTCGGCAAATAACTCCTTAAGTATACGTAAATAGAACAACTATGTAAAAAATAAAAAAAGTAGTAGTTACAAAATAATGCAACTCTATATTTTTGTTCTACTTTTTCTGTTACTTCATCTTTTTGAATTTTGATCTAGAAGTCTGCTTTGTCTTGTATTTTTTTTTCCATTAATTAAAAAAAAAATTGAAATTTTAAGGTGGATGAAGAAAGATCCGCGAAAAGCTGTATGCAATCTTTGCGATGCTTTAGTATCGCGTGCAGGTGAAGGGCGTACGACTACAACTTCTGGTATGCCTAATCACCTTAAAAACAAACATGAAGAGGAATTCAAACAAACAACCAATTCGACTACCAAAAAAACTTCTACAAGGAGTAAGCCCAAACAACCAACTATATCAGATTTGATGGAAAATTTAAAGCCGTAGGATACTAATGATGCAAAAGTAAAAAAGATTCATTTCTTAATTGGAGAAATGATGGCATTAGACAATTGAGCTTTATGTGTGGCAGAAAGGCAAGGTTTTAATAACCTTATAAATGGCGTCCTGTCACGGTATAAAATACCGTCCCGAAACTTTTTCGCTGAAAAGATTTTACCAGAAATTAATGCAAAAGTTGTATTGGATATAAAAGAGAATATATCTGCAGCAAAATATATATCGTTTACTTAGCATATGTGGACAAGTAGCTGCAACAATATAAGCTTTCTTAGTTTTACAGTTCATTGGATCGATAATGATTTTAAGTTTAAACATGCAGCCTTAAATATGAAACGTTTTCATGGTCAACACACTGGCGACAACATTTCCCAACTAATAAAAGAAATGTGTAATCAATGGGAAATTCCAATAGCAAAAATACATGCCATCGTTCATGATAATGCTAGGAATATGATGAAGGCTTCCCGTGAGCCAAATATAGTCTGTATGTTGTTTTATTCACTCAATTCAATAAAAGTTCAACCAGAAATTTTGGAGATTTTGACTATAGGAAAAAGAATTGTAACTCATTTTAATCATTCCGGAACTGCACACACACAAAAAAATAAAATTCATAATTATTTATGAAAATTGTTCATAATTTTAAAGGTTCATATTATATATGAAGCTTACTTACTATTTATGAAGTGTTCCTAACTTCCCAGTGTTTTTTTTATAAATTCGATCATAATCATTATGAACATTGTTCATAAAGAAAAAAATCATATTTAATATGTCTTAATTCTTAAATATTATGAAAATTTCATAACTTGAAAATGGTTCTACAATTCACTACGTTATTCAATGACGGCGGACAAACATAATAGAAACATGTTCATATGCTTTAAGAACGGGTTCAGAATTACGAAATATTATGAAATACTTAATATTATATATCATATTTTATTTTTTTGATATTTTTGACCTAATTTTAATAATTATTTTTTTTTAACTTTAAATTCAAACTCTTGAAAAATAATAATAAAACTCTAAAAAAAACAATACTCAGAGCATTTTTATTTATGTCATGGAGAGTTTCCTAGCTTATATGAATAGGTACATAAAATAAATTTATAATACGAATTATTTCCTAACTAAATTCCCAGTATTATATGTATTTATGCATTTATATGTATTTATGCATTTAATAATAAGATTTTGTACACTGGCAAATTTTTTAAGTACTTTTTCATAAATAATAAGTATATCTACATATATTTTAAGAACCATTTCATAATAAAGGAGTACACAAACTTTCCCAGTATTTTTTTTAATAATCTGTTCATAAATACAACCTGATTTTATGAAAAAGTTCTTAAGTTAGTACATTGGCAAATTTTCATAAAATATTCATAATAGTATGAATTTGTTTTTTGTGTGTGGCAATATTTATGAAGAAAAAAGATTAAAATTGCTTCCAGAAAGAGCAGAGACATTGGTGTTTTTGCACCAAAATCTTCCATTAGTAAATGTATCATATGATAAGCATATAACTTAATAATTTTTGTTTTTTAACATGTTTTTAAATAAAACATACATTTTTTGTTTGTAAAAAAGTGAATTCAAATTAAATAAAATTAAAAAAAAAATAAACTTAAACTGGCAACGATATTCGGAATTCGGCCGAATAGCTAAAATTTGCCGAATACCGAATAGTGACCGAATATTCGTGACATCTCTAATAAAAAGCTTTTCGATTTTAATAAAGCTGAATAATAATAATAATAATAATAATAATAATAATAAATGCATTATAAAAAGTACCATCACTTTAATTTTGGTTGCATTTCGGTATTATTTAAAGTTTCATTCCTGACAGTACTTGTTTTGTTTAATTACAATGACATTTCATTTGCCGTTATTTAAATTTATTGAGTTAGGGATGCGAACGACGTAGTTTTTTTTAATAAAAAGTGTCATAAAAATTAATCTCTGATTTCTAACATGCGTGGTAATCGAAATAATGCCTGGTTCGGTACTTCGGTATCGATTTTTTCGATAATTTCATTATTTTAAGGGTAATAAAAAACAAATTTATTCAACTTTAGTGTTAAAAAGAATTTTCAATGACTGCAAAGTAACGGTATTTTAAGGTTAACGCTATTTAAAATTATTACAACATTTTAAGGGTATTGTTTGTAATAACAAAGGATATACCAATGAATTTTTGTTATATTCATTTTTATTAATTTGATAAGTTTAAATGCAATCGGTCATCTTTTAAAGGTTTTATATCATTTAAAAAAAAAAAGAATATATGACAGGTAAGCGAGTCCTTGCTTCGATTGAAAAGAAAATTGGCAAGCACGCTAACAACTACGTTTTTATAATAATTATCAATTTTCGTTATGTTCTGACCATATTGGAAGATATTATTAATTTTTAAACTTCAGGATATATGCGAGGTAGGCGTGTTCTTGCACCAATTTTCCTAAAATTTTGCTTATATTTTAATTTACTCAAGCTAAAATCGCGTACCGAATTTCAGTATCCTACGATAATTTTTTCTATTTTTGTCCACTTGTTATATAGGAATAAAGCACTGTAAAATTTTTTGTTACATAACATACATATTGTATATATTTTTGTATTTTCTCTTGGTTTTTATTCTGTCTCTTCATACTAAGGTTAAGCACCCAGAGTAAAAATATTAATAAATTATTATGGTTAAATTTTCCTTGGAATAAATGCTTAGCATTGGTTAGATTCCCATAGTTAAGTTAAAGTCAACTGCTCGAGAAAAGTTAATGGGCCTTAATGTCATAACTCTTTTACTTTATTATTTAAAACAAATTTAATTACATACTAATAAAATATAAAAAATAAGTAATGTTTCTGGCAAATTATTCCAGATTTCACTAAATTTTTGTATTTATTTATTGATTTCCAATACAACAAGATATATATATAACTTATAATTAAAGTATTGGATTATTGTAATGTATAAACACAATAAATGTAACATTTTAAAAATTAATAGCAACATAATATAAATTATAATATTTAACAAAAATTTTAAAATAAACATCAAATGTGGAAAATAAAAGTGGCAAATTTTTATTAACGCACAGAAAACTGTAATTTTCGGATTTGTCAACTCCGATTTTAATGAAATTCGCCACAGATATTGTAAATGGGTAGACCCTTTTGGTAAATGGGTAAACATTTTCGGTTTTCGAAATATGACGGCATGAAAATAGGCAATAACGTCAAAATATCGAAAAAGTGTCCACACAAAGTCGCCCATAACTTTTAAACTACACAATTTTTCTATAAGTACCATTTTAAGGGTGAAAACATTACCTTCAAAATGGCGTCCCAAAAGTTTTTTTCTATTAAAAGGTTAAATGTCATTTTTTATATCTCAAAATCAAAGTTATTACAATTGCCCCCGGCAACTAATGTGTCACTGAACGTTTAATCAAGAAGTTCGAGTCCAAATTTTGAAATTTGTAGAAATAATGTAATGCAAAAATATTTTTGTATTTTATTACCTCCAATGTGCTCAATTAAAAAGTATTTTTTATCATGTGCTTTGCAAACTCGTTTTAAACTAAAGCCAAAAATTTTTTGAAAAAGCTTGAGAATGCTGAATTAGTTTAAAACGAGTTTGCAAAGCACATGATAAAAAAATGCTTTTTAATTGAGTACATTGGAATGTTTTTGCATTACATTATTATAAATTATTTATACAAATTTCAAAATTTGGGCTCAAACTTCTTGATTAAGCGTTCTGTGACACATTAGTTGCCGGGGGCAATTGTAATAACTTGGTTTTTTTAAACCGATTTTAGTTTTTATTGCCTTATTAGAAAGATAATTTACTGTTTATTACTATTTTTAAATCTTTTTAATTCAAGGTCAATTTAAAATATTAAAAATTTTAAGAAATTTAAAAAAGTAATATTTTTCCCATATATACCGTTTTTTCAAACTTCAGGGCCGTTGATGCACGTGTTCCTCTTATCCGTTGTTTTACACCCAAAGACATATTTTTAAGGAGGGGCCCAGTCAATAACTCACATTTTTTTTGGAGCACCCCCAATGTATACTAAACATTGTACACACATACACACTCTTAGCATGTAAAAGATTTTTCGTATGAAACCGTCAAGATAAATTTGTTTCAACCACGTTTGCCTTCATAACTCAGGAACCAAATGAGTCTCCACCTTAAGATTTTGACACAAATGTAGAGAGGCCTTAATTTTTAACATATATTTTTTTCAGAATTTAAAAAAAAAAAATTTGATTTTGAGATATGGGTATTTGAAGATTGAACTTAAAAAAATAACCTTTAACCTTTTAATACAAAAAAACTTCTGGAACGCCATTTTGAAGGTAGTGTTTTCACCTTTAAAATTGTACTAATAGAAAAATTGTGTAGTTTAGAAGCTATGGGCGACTTTGTATGGACAATTTTCGATATTTTGACGTTTTTGCTAATTTTCATGACGTCATATTTCGAAAACCGAAAGTGTTTGGGGTCGAAAGATTAATGATTTGATAAACACTACCTATTTATAATATTTGTGGCGAATTTCATTAAAATCGGAGATGACAAATCCGAATGCTGTGCGGTTTGACATGGAATGGCCTAGGTCACTTGGAATTCTTCCCTGAAAATCTGGGTCAATTTAGAGACGAACAAGGCGAACGCTTCCATCAAGAGCTATCAACAATGGAAAAGTGGTTCGAAGGAAAAAGTCAGATCAGAATGCTAGCGAATTACTGCTGGTTGCATTACAAACGTAGTAGATTAAGTAAAGATTTTTAAAAAATAAACGTAATTAAAAAAAATTAGTTCGTACTTTAAATTATTTCTTTTGATGAATCATAAATTCGAAATCGGGGTTTCGTTGTTTAGAAAAAGTACTATAACATTGTCATTTTTTACCAATTTACACGAATAAAAGCTTGTTTTACTCAGAAGGACGCTGACTTTAAGATTATTTTTGTTTTAAAAGAAGATTCGACAAAACCCTCGTAGAAAATGAACAAGTTTAAAAAAAAATAAAATTTTTTATATTATTGAAAAAATCTCTACACATTTATATAAATAGTATACGGGAAGGATATGTATTTCGAAAGAGCGCGTTCATTTCTAATTAATGCCGCTTACCGTTTCGAAGTCGGTTAAAAAATGACTAAGTTAGAAAAGTTTAAGTGCGGAAGTCCAATAAAATACTCTTTTCCCCATATCTCGAAGTTTTGAGGGTATATTGCAACTTATAAAACCGGTTATATAATACACTCAGCTAGACCTACAACCTACACTAGGTCATTTCACAAGTTCTTGAAATTTTTTTTGTAGCAGCGTGTAATTTATTTTAATCATTGAAAATAAAAGTTTTTTGAAATTGTTGTATTTAGAAATTAGCAAGATTATATATAACAAATCTCACCGATCAGTTCCAAAACATACAGAAATGTGGATATGTTTTGCTCTTATTAAACATCTTAGTACGTTTTCTGTAAAATATTACTGCTGAAAAAATTACCTAACTAGGATTCAGCATTCTCAAGCTTTTTCAAAAAATTTCCTAGAAATGTCTAATTAACTTTCTAAATTCCTATCACCGAAAAGAGTAGAGAGATTTTGTTTCGGGGGGGCCCAAAATACATTTTCTAAAATTTTTTTTAAAGACTGGCAATTTCTAAACTATATTTTTTTGACCTTTTTGAAGCATTTAAATCAAAATTTACAGCTTTAAAATTCATAAACAATTTTTATTTAAAACATATTTATTATTTATTTAGACTTTGTTTTGTGTTGTAAGATTCTCTCTGCTTTTAGATAATTTTGATAAAAATCTATGCTGCAAAAACCGCATATTGGAAATTGATGGCTCTTCCATTGTTACCAACAAATTTAATAAGAACTGGCTGGGAGGACACTCTTTTGAACGGAAAGCAGACATTTTCTTAATTTTTGAACTATTTTGAAAGGCGGTGGTTGCGCATCACCAAAATATTTGATTTATATAAAATGATTTTTATTCTAATTCTTTAAAATATTTCAATTTAGGTTGGTCTAAGTAACAATAATGTTTATAAGGAGTACATTCGGATGTTATTGATTTCATGCAATATAAATGCGTATAATGATGTGAATAAGCAACAGCACAGATATCATTGGAACATGGAATAGCCACATGCAAATTTTTACTTAAATTTGAAGACCAATTCGAAAACTATTAGATTTTTTCAAAAAACTTTTGGAATGATTGCAAGTCTAATTTATAAAGCATCAATTGAAATTCAAAACACCAAATTAAATAAAATAAATATTTGTTGAATTTAAATAATTTATTTTATATTTATTTTAGTATATTATATTAGTATTGTTTGAATTTAAATTGTTATTTCGTTTTTTTTTTTTTTAATTTCAATTGTCATCTTTTGGGCAATTTTGCCTATTTTATATGAAAAAACTTAATTTTTATCTTTATATCTTTAACTACTTGTTTTCATATATGGACTTCAACGGAACACGAAATATAACAATTATTATTGTATGCCCTGCTCTGCGTTTACTAACAAAACATAATGAAAGTCTATATAAGTTTAGTTGTTAATTAAATATTTTCAGTTTTAAATACATATGTTTTGATATAAAAATTAACTCATAAATCTGAAATTTTGGGGATTCCAGTTAAGACTTAATGTGGAATTTGAATCTCAAATTTTTAATTAAAAAAAGGAATACAATTGGAAACACAATATAAATTAAATAATTCCACTTAGAACATGTGCGAGGTAGCTATAAATTCTTAGCTAAATACAAATTGACAAATGATTTTAAAATTTCTTTGACAAAATATTTAAAAAATTTTTAAAATTTCACAGAAATTTGGAGACCTTATTTAGTTTAGATTTTATTAAGCCAGCTCACACAAAGTACAATATTTAAAAACAATAAACTACATAATTTTGCTGGTTTGCTGATTTTTAAACCCAATACTCAGTAATAACAGATAAGGATAGTCAACGTGTAAATCATCCTTTAATAACTCCTTTTTTAGAAAACGTTCAAAAAAAGATATAAGACGTAATATTAATATTTAATAATAGAGGAAGGCTAAGTATAGAGATTTCATCGAAAGAAGCGGCCAAATATAATTTTTTACATATTGCAATTATTACAAGGTTCGGTAACTGAGAGGAAATTGAGCAAATTTGCCTGATTTCAAAGCAAACTCTTCTCATTTCTGCACAGATTGCAGCAAAAAATACAAGCTATTTTGTATATATGTATACTAAACATAGTAAAAAAAATTGTATTTTGGAAATAATAATGCGGGGGGGGGGGGGGCCGGGCCGGGCCCCCTGGGCACGCAACTGACTATTGGGATACTTTTAAAAATATTTAAAACAAATTCATTTGCAATAAAAAATTTCTTTTTTTTAAATTGTGCGATAAATAAAAAAAATGTATAATCGTATGTAGAGTTTTGAGACGAAAAAAAAACCAAATTTAAATTTTAGAAAAATCTTAACAAGTTTGAATGAAATCAAGAATTGACAAGAAAATACTCCACAAAAGTACCTATGTCTATAGTTGTAAAACTCTAAATACTCTATACCTGTATAACTCTACCTTATTTCCACTTTTAAACAAAACTTTTTAAAAAATGAAAACAAGGTGCTTTAAAATCCTATATAAGTTATTTTAATATAGGTTTAAATAAAACAACTTTTTGGTTTGAGTACTTAACTGCAACTAATTTCTTTATTTAAAAAATTCACAATTTAAAATATAAAAATGCTTAATCGTAATACAGAGTTGCGTAAACAATATAAAAAATTTAATAGTCAATCATTATAAGTGCTTATGTTACGATAATACAAAATTGTGTGTTGCAACAAAATAACCTACTCAAATTACAGAGCATTGTGACAGAGTTAAATGAACTTCAATAAATAGAACAATAAAGCAAACGCAGCAGATTAAAAATAAAATAAAAGAGGGATATTCACAATTAACTTAGAAACATTATTTTTGTTAACTTATATACTTACTTTTTCCTAATTAATTTCAAACCATGTGTGGTTCATTATGTAAAAATGTTTGTGTTGGTTATAGGTAAATATTTCTGCAAGGGGCAGTAACAAGTTTTAAAAATACATTCGCTGTACATAGATATATCTATATTACAAAAGTCTGATCATGATGGGGTTAAATATATCGTTGTGCATTGAAACTACCGCTATCATTAAAATACCGATACCGTCACCGAAATAATAGAAAATAGCGTTACCCTTACCGATAACTGTATTCGTTTCGGTTACCATCCATGGTTTTTTTTAATTAATAAAAACCGAAGAAAATCTCTGTAAATTAAATACATATCTCGAGATTGCATTGTAAGTACAGATAAGCTTCCCACTACTTTCGGCATCAGTGCAAAGGATATGTTTTTGCGATTAAAATTAATATATTAAGTGGCATAACATTTTGTGTTCCATTCCGTAGGTTTTTCCAGCTGCAGCATTTATATGGTCTGACCATGTTAAAGTTTTATTGAAAATAATACCGAGCTTTTTGGCTGTTGGTATAATTTCTATTTTCTGGTTGTTAAGCATTATTATTGGTTCAAATGGTAGTTTTTTCATACTTTTCTTTCTTATTATTAGACATTTTGATTTTGAAGGATTAAGACATAAACTGTTTGCATTAGCCCAGGTATAAACATTTTCCAGATCATTAAAATTTCTGATGTCACTACTGATATATAACTGCACATGTGTATATTACAATACGACAGTTGTTAGGTAAGGTCATTTATGTAAATTGTGAATAGTAGCGGTCCAAATCTTGATCCTTGCGCCTTTTGGGACTGCTAGCTCACATGAGAATTTTTATTAACAATAACTGACTGACTACGATCTAGCAAATAGGATCGATAGCAAACGAGTGGACGAACGTGAGAAACTAAACATTCTGCGTAACTTTAAACAGCGAACATCATGATCAACTGTGCCAAACGCTTTAGGGGGGTCAAGTAGGACAAGAAAAGAAATCTTCCCATCATCAACACTTTCACGTATTTCCTCAGATACATCTATTAGAGCTGTTACACAACTATGTTTTGGCCGGTAAGCTATCTTCACAAATATATTTGGTAATTTGCTGATGGAGCACTTTAAAATCTGGGTTATCATTACGTAGTGCTTTCAGAATACTATTATGTATGTTAATTTCTGGCTGGGTATGTTCGCAAAACAAAAATTTAAATTTTCCACAAATAGGTGCACCAACACACATATGGAGAGTTCACTGCAGCAACTTCGTTTCTCAGGAGAGACAAAGAACGTTTTTAATAATTTGTGTGGCTAGGTTATTTTATCTCTGCACATCCTATTATTCCACAGTCCTTGGTTTTACTATCAGCAGCTATTATGCTATCAATTTAGTTAATATTATACCGTCATTAAAAATGAATTACATTAACATGATAATACTGTTTTTATTACTTTAATTACATTTAGTTTTGCCTAAAGGTCGTATCATATTCGAATATTGGTTGTGGTTTTCGTACCAGTTTAATTTGGTTCTTTATTTTGGTAACGGTAAGGTTACGTTATTTTAATTGGTTACGGTTTTCAATTTGAATCGGTATTTAAGTAGTTATGGATTTTACCGGTTGCGTTATCCATTCTTGATGTGAAGCGATATATAAAAGTTTTAAATTACCTCGCTTGTAAACTTATTGAATTCAAATTTTTTAAACCATTACCACCATATACATATGGTGGAAGGTATATTTCAGTTTGTCATTCCATTTGTAACATGTTGAAATAAAGGTTTAACACCCCACAAAGTAAATATATTCGTGATCCTTATGAAATTTTAAGATGATCTAGCGGTGTCCGTCTTCCCGTCTGTCTGTTGAAATGGCAATCACGTTGCGAAGACCCAAGCGGGGATGCTCATTTTTGCCTAGATTAATGTACATCCTCCTTAGAAGTTTGGTATTGAAAATGAGCGGTTAAAAGTTATGAGAAAATGTGAAGGTAAAAAAAATTTTTCATGCACACTAGCGTATTTTAGTACAATTTCATAGTAAAGACTGGCAAGTAAAATATATTCTTTTGTTTTTTTTTTACCAGCCGCTTTGAATTGGATAATATTTTATATTCACCTCAAAAATATTTTTCACCACTTAAATTTTTTTTCACCACAAAAAAATATTTTTCACCTAAAAATTTTTTTTCACCTCAAAATTTTTTTCCAACCACAAAATTTGTTTTCACATCCAAAATAGTTTTTCACCTCAAAAAAAATTTTTCACATCTATAATTTCACTTCTAAAATTTTGTACAATATTTGTATCAGAGTGAGAACATTTTTTTAGATCATTGGTGGAAGGTATTCAAGGATTACGCACAGCCAAATTTAAGCCTTTTTTACTTGATTTTGTTTTCTGATAAAAGTTTTTGTACAATAAATGTAAATCGCCAAAAATTATTTGTTCTGTTCGTTATTAGTAAATCATGATTTTTAAATTGTTCGTTCGAATTTGTTTTTTGTTCGTTCGATTAATCAAATAATTTTTAATAGAGTGACAATCGTAGTGTATATATTAAAATATGAACATCAACATCTAGATACACAAATACCATACATGGGACTAATGCAGTGATTGGACTAATAAATTGATAATTTCATTACCATTATATTACATAAGGATCTGATTTTATTGATCAATGACAATGTTTTTCAATTTCATTACCATTACTAATGCATAAATTAAAAGAAACCATTAGCATTATGTTAATATGTATGGTAATATTTATTTAACATTTTTGTATAAAGCTACTTTGATAATTTTCAAATCGTAAAAACTTTTGTGTAAACAAATGATTTTTCAATCAATTATAATTACTTTTTTATGCATTTGTGATATTTCATTATCATTAGTAATAAAATTTTTAATGGAAAAGATTTCATTACCATTAAATGGTAATGAAATTTTTTTCATTTGCATTAGTGTCAACTAATGGTAATAATATTTCAATGGTAATGAAAAATTCCCTAGTATGTCAAATACTACCTACGACCATTGCAACATTTCAAAGCTTTGGAATTACACCGGTCTGACTACACATGAAATTTAGTCAAGTTTTTGTTGTCACCACATTGAAAACGTATAAGTTAGTATTATGACTTTATTAAAGCAATTTTTGGTTAATTCAAATACAATTTATGATTGCTGCAAAGTGCTGTGTCATATACAATTTTGTTTCGGTTGTAGTGGTATAATCAAACAGAACGATTATTATAAATGCAATCGTAAATCATTGCTCTACACGTTGTTAGCGGGGTTTTGGATTATATTTAGCTTAGGTGGGACTATATTTATTAAAGTACAGGATCCACGTGTATACAAGTTGGATAGTCTTATAAAATCTATAATATACTTGGAACTGGCCATGTCTGTGTTTATGTATCTTGCAACCGTTTTAACAATGATGTCCAATATAACAACACATTTGGAATTATATCAACGTCTGCATGATTTGGATCAAAAATTACTAAAGAAATTTTCCTGCCAGCTTAACTATGAGAAACTAATAAAAAAGCACATTGTCCTTGTATCATCAATGGCTATAATATATATAACGGTGATTCTAGCGGCCGTTTCACAAGCATCACATGGCGAAGAATTCATTGTTAACCTGTTAGCTGGTTTGGTTTATACGGCTGTTACAGGTGGTCCTCATTTAAATGGTTATGTTCAAATGAATATGGCTGAAATATTGATAATACGTTTTCGTCTCTTACAAAAGATATTACGAAAGGAAGTCATCTGTTCTTCGGAATTAAAAGCGAAGCAACAAATTGACAATTTACGGTGTGTCATCAATATGGTACAAGAATATCACAATTCTATACTATGTATTAATAAAGTATATTCGTTGAGTTTAGTATCGACAATGCTGCATGACTTCACATTGACAACAAGTGAATTTTACTTAATATTTGGCGGTTCTATGTCAGGAGATCCTGCTGGGAATTCACTGATATTTTATGTGGCCATATGTATGTTATTGCCATTATATAAATTGACAATAGCACCGATATATTGCGATAGAGCTATAAAGGAGGTAATTTTATAACAATAATTCATAATTCATTCGGAAGTCGTAGACATTTACTTTATAATAGAAACTTTAAAATTTGGTTTCATTCTAAAAGAATGGAGTAGACTCATGCAAAATTAAGTTCAATCCCGGTTAAAATTGTTCATATACGCTCAAATATATGTATACACAAATGGTTTATGTATGGGGGCCTTTGAACAAAGTATATGTAATTCCATAAATATTATATGGAAAAGGTGCGCGCCAAAATGATAAGGTCATTAATTTTTTGTTCTGTTTATGCAAAAGTACAAGGAGTAAAGAATAGTACCGTTAACTAAATAATTGTTGCTCAAATGGTATTCATAAATAAATAATTTGATTTCTTTTGTTTACCGTAAGTTCTACTTATAAACCAAAATACCAATAAAGTGTGTTTTTGAATACGTCAAAATTATAAGGTTAGTGCAATCATTAACACATTGTACTTCTTATCAAGTTCTTCTTAATGCAATATTCAATCTGGAAGAGGAAAAGCTTTATCTGAACTTGAAAAGGGTCAGATTGACGCATTTTTCGGCCAGCAATTGGGAATGCGATCAATTGCACGAAAATTGGATCGTACTGTAGTGACAATTATTCAAAAGATAGCCATAATTATGGAAAAAATAAATGCTCTGCTCGACCAAAAGCCCTTTTTCTTCGTGAAATTCGCCAAGTTTCCAGAATGGCGGAGCGCTAATATTATTAAAATGGAATTGGGTTTGAATGCGTCAAAAAGTATGGTTGTGCTAAATTAGGAGAAGTTCCATGTATAAATAGGGCACATAAATTAAAATGCTTTTTAAAAAATTACATGTCAACTAACTGGCATTAGGTACCATTTATTTAACTAACTTGCATCATGTACAATTTTTTTTACTTTTAAGATACTTTTTTCAGATGAAAAAAAATTTGAGAAAGAAACATATGTATTTTTGAAAGAGAAAAAGAGAAATTTCGATGGAGGTTTCTTTATGGTTTGGGATGCGTTTAGCTCTAGTGGAACCTGACATTAACGTTTCCTTCAACTATAATGGATAGTCTGAAGTACCAGCGAGTACTCTCAAATCATTTTTTGCCATATATGCCCAAGCATCTTATAAGAAACATTTATTTTTCAGCAAGACAACGTTCAATCCTGGTTTGAGGAACATGAAGTATCTGCTATGAAATGGCCGACACGTTCACTGGATTTAAATGTTATGGATAACATGAGTCCCCACTCATGTTCATGCTGAAAACCGTCAATATAATCCGATGGCAGAACTGAAAGTTGCAATTTTGAATGCTTGGTGGGATACAAGGCTAGAAACGCTAGAAAATTTGAAAAATTGTATTCTAATCGCATTTAGAAAACAATTAATAAAAATTGTCAATGTACAAATTAAAAAAAAATTGATGATTGGAATAATGTGCACTAACCTTAACGTTTTGTTATGTTGCAAAATGTACATTTTAGATAATTTGATTTCTAAATAGAATTAACGGAATACAAATGAGAGCAAATGATGTGTTTATGAAAAATATTTAAACAACAATTATTTTAGGTTATGGCTCTATTCAATACTCTTTTATTTCTTTAGAAAGAGAACAAAAATAAATGACGCACACCTTATTGTGTGTTACAGACCTGGGCGATCTCAATTACATTTGGAAATTATTTGTTTGTGTAATTTGCGCATAATAAAAATCTTATCGGACCTTCGCCGACATTTGTGTATTTAAGTAATTGCCCTGTAATTAAGTAAACAGAAATACTTTTTATTCCCCATGCCTTCTATTAAAATTTTTTTCAGGAAAACGTTTTATCCCTTACATGGGAGCAAAGGTCTGATAGAATTATTAATAGTTTTAAACAAATGACACAAGTGCATAATTGCAAAATATAATTAAGATCGCCCAGGTCTGATATGTTATTCTAAATCCAAAAACTACTACTTTTCAGGGAAGACAAAAAAAGTTTTATAATAAACTTGTGACATTTTTTTAAGCAATTTTTTTTTGTTTGAAATTTAAAACTTATCATTACCTCTTAAATTTCAAAAAACAATATTAAAAATATCACAAGTTTATTAAAAGAACTAAATTTTTAGATACGTATCTACGATATGAACAAAGATGGAAGTTTATTATACTATATACTCAGGTGAAAATGATCATATATTCCCCCCCCCCCCCCACCAAAACTACTTAAAAGAAAAATGATAAAATTATAATACACAACAGACTTTGCAACGTGATATGTTTTTAAACTGATATATTTGTTAAAATGTTAAGGGCCATCAACTCTTAAAAAGACTGTGATTTGGTTTGAAAATGAGTTAATTTTTGCCATCATCATAATTCTAAAGCAGCAAAGATAACTAACTATCGAAGCTTTTTGTTTGAGAAAATGTTTTCTAACTGGATATTTTTTTTTTAAATACAAATCGTCGGTGTTCTAACCGAAACACCTATGTGTTTGTTAGTTGCTGTTCGGAGAGCAAAAAACTGGCTTATTTTGTCAATTCGCCACATTGTTTTTTGAACGATTTTTATATTTTTCGTTAGCCCATTTAATACTATTATGCCTTGAAAAGAATTCAAAATTTTTTGGCGTCATGAAGTGGTACAAGAATTTAACAAAAAACTACACATAGGTTATTTTGTTTCGGATTTTTTAAAATGAATATGTAAAACAAATATAACACATATGTTACATAGGTGTTTCTATTCTTAGGCCCATTATTATAACTTGCCGATAGCTAAAGTTAGGATGTTAACGGACAGATTATTAGTTTTTCGTTATTATAAGTATACTTTAATCTAAAAGTGACCGATAAGCTAAAGGTAAGTTTATCTTACCTTTAACTTTTGACGTAAGGTTTAAGCATTTGAAGTTGCCACATTTTCTGCTCTGTAGTGTAGTTGCCGTGTAGTTTTTTGACCGTATTCTTACAGGCAGTACCACCTTCGAATATAAAGTATTTTTGCAAGGCGACTTAAAATTTTTTACGAGCTCTAATTTTCTGATATTAGGGTTCTACATTACAAAAACATCGATATATCCCACTTTAAGATCCGACTGTAAAAATTGGAAACTGTCTTTCTAAAATACTTTAGATTCAAAGAAAGTTCGCCGTACAACTTTTTTCTGCTATAGTGTGCAGTTTAATTTTAACAAAATTTTTAATTAATAAAGAGAAACATCGGAAGTTTTATTTGAAAACATAATTCAAACTTACCCAAAACTCTTTTCAGCCTGCAGGTGATAAATAACTGTCAAAATAACATATATTTTCTTTTGGTTTGTTGAAGTTGTTCTTTTCCTAATAACATTTTTACTAGGTTGTATCAAGCACATACTACGATTTTTTTCCTCCTATGAAGGTAAATTCCAAAAATATTCAAAGCAATGAGATAGGTACATGATTTGCGTTTTACTTTCCTGGCTCTCTTTTATCTATATTTTTCGCATCATCCGAAACTCTTTGTTTCTTTCCGTCTTTAAGAATATTTCCAAATTTTTTCTGCTTCTCATTTTTATCAAATGCTTCGAAATCTTAATATCGTTAACATATAACAATTGGAATTAGAATTTAAACAATTTAATACAAATTTTATCATAACATAACACCCCAGCAAAACCACACATTGCCAAATAATGGGTAAAGTAATGTATAGCCATAGGGGCCGATGGATTACTTTACACCTTTCTTCATTAATGAATTTCACAGGCGATGAGCCTTAAAGTAATGTATATACCCATTACTTTAGAGGTGATAATGTAAGTGGTTACTTATATGGTTACGAGAATGGAAAAAGTAACGTGTCTAAAAATAGATTTCTAAAAAAGAGGAATTTTTATTAAAAAAAATATTACAAATATTTTATTTAAAATTTTTGTAATTAAAAATAATGTTTTCAAGATGGGAATCGAACCAGGGAAATTTGGTTGCCAGCCAAGAACTCTACCCACTGAGCTATCGACGCATATAGTATTTGATTGCTTTAAACTTAAATGAATTGTTGCGCTTCGTTTTTTTGCTAGTGTTGTCAAAACAAACATACATTACCCTTTTGCTTACAAAAAAAAAACAAAAAGTATTGTATCTAAAAATAGATTTTCAAAAATATTTTAATTATTACTTTACATTTATAAATCATGTATTACGTAATCAATAATGAGTAACTTATTACTATATGCTTGCAAATAATGAAAAAGGTAACGAGCTATCATTACAAGGTAACGCATGAGAATATCCCACCCATTACCAAAGTTTTGCTGGGACGTTAACTTTAAACAACACTAACATACTCAACAAAAATCGAATTTTTTTCCAAACTTTTAACAAAACCGCAACCGAGAAGTAGACGTGTTTTTTAAAAGGCTCCGTTTAAATCTAATTTTATATATAGTTTTTGTTATAAGTTTCATTTTTTCATGATAAACTTGAACTTAAAATCACTATAAAAATATTTTGTGTGTTTTTGATACAAAAAAAGGCAATAGTTAAAAACAATACAAAAACAGTATAAAAACAATTGAAACAAAAATAAAAAAAATTAAATATTGTAATCTATTTACCTTAAACTAACTGCATATAAAGAGATATCTCAATCTAAAAGAGTTCATTTTCAAAGAAAAGAAGAATAATTATTAACACAAAACAAAAAATCTTTTAAAATAACAAAAACAACAAAACAACAGTCTGTAAAAATAAAAACAGAGCAATCATAATCAAATGCCTTACACTAAATCAGTGAAAACATCTTCTATAAGAAGTAGTAAAAGGAAAAATACAAAAATCAATAATAAAGCACTAAACAATAATAATACTCTAGATATGAGTTCAACATATGAACTAGAAGTAATACAAGATGAAATTTACTCGCATGAAGAGATTAACGCACATTGTATTAACCCTACAACTATCATTGAAAAAAATCCCGTTAGGAAAAAATCTCCTAAACTCTCCGCGGTTAACTGAATCTACTTTTAAATCTTTAAAAATAATATATAAACGTTTCGATCAGCTCACTTAAGAAATTGAAATAATGATAAACAATAAATTTACTGAGTATAAAACAAAACTCTTAAACGTGTTTGATAAGAGCTTTACCATTATTAAAAAAGAACTACATGATGTTACCAAAAGAGTTAAACAGTTAGAAACAGTCGAGGTTAACATAAAAAGCACATATGATGAAATCATTTTATTAGAAAACAAAGTAAAGCAGCTAGAAAATAAAAATAAAAATGAAATTCCTTATAATGAAAACGAGAACTTATTTATTATTTTTAAAATAATATGCAATTCCAGGTAATAAGTAGTCAAGCTCAAGGTCTATTTTATAAAAAATTATTATTTTTTTTTTATATAAAATAGACCTTAAGCTTGACTACTTATTACCTGGAAGTTATATTAAAAAGGCCGAATAAATTAAACTGAATAATTTAATAATATTGTTACAAGAAATTTCTATCACCAGAAATTTCTTTACACAAATTTTGACAACTGAAAGATTCTAGTGTCGTAATAAACTGGAAATAACTAGAATACCTGATTACTCATATAAATACTGCTTCTCAGTGACGCAGTAGTTCAGTTTATAAGTAAAACGCAAAGTGTGAAGAACTAAAGTGTGGCTAACGTTTAGTTTATCTAAATCGTGTAAATAAAGGGTGCTATTTAAGTGTATTTCTGTAATTTTTAGTGACGGTTATAAATAAATAGAGCTATAAATAATTTCAAACGGTGTTTATTATTTGCAATATAGAAAGAACTCGATTTATTTAAAAGGTAAATAATTCAACGATTTTATAAAAGGTGAAATCGTAACATGAAATTGGAGGAGCTTAAGGTGGAACAGCTCAAGAAAGAATTGAGCAAATTGGAGCTACCAACAGCAGGAAATAAAGTCGAATTACAAAAGCGGCTGATAGAGGAATTCGAGCGGCGTAATATTGACATTGCGACTTAAGAATTTGATGAAAAAGAAGCAATGGAGGTTAGTACCCGTAAATCAGAAGGTAATATGGAGTTAAGCGCAATGTTGGCCGTTATGATGGAAAACAACGAGAAACTGTTTACTAAAATGGAAATGAAACTGCTAGAAACTTCTAGAGCAGAAAATGAGAAAATGTTAGAAGCTTCTAGAGCAGACAACGAAAAACTGCTAACTAAGATGGAAACGAAACTGCTAGAAAGATCGAGAGCAGACAACGAGGAATTGCTAATGAAGATGGAAGAAAAGTTTCAAGATACTTCTAGAGAAATTTCCGAGGTTTCCAAAAGAGTTTCCGACTTAGAGAACGGCGTAGACAGATTCGACGTGCAAACCAAAGATGTTGAGAGAAAACTACAAGATTTAGAAAATAGAGTAAATAATCTCCAATGTCAAGAGGGTCCAGTTCGAATTATTCAGGAAAGTTCTGGAAGAGCAAAGGCCCCTACTTTTGACGGCAGCGTACCGTTTAATGTTTTTAAGTTCCAGTTCGAGACAGTTGCCGCCAGAAATATGTGGAACAACGAAGAAAAGGCTATAGAGTTGATTCTGGCCTTAAAAGGAAACGCTGCGGAAATTCTAGAAAGTGTGCCAATCACCTGCAGAAATAATTATGACGACATAATGGTGGCACTGCAGCGAAAGTATGGTGGCGAACACAAAAAGGAAATTTACCGAATGGAACTTAGAGGTAGACTTCAGAAAGCAAATGAGTCGTTGCAAGATTTTGCAACAGAAATTGAACGGCTGGTGCAGTTGACTTATCCGGGCGAAAATCATCCATTCTTAGATCAGTTTAAAATTGAAGCATTTGTGAATGGAATTCGGGATTCTGATGTGAGACATGCGGTGTGTGCTACACAGAAATCGACTTTTGCTGAAACTGTCTCATTCACGCTGGCCCAAGAGACTGCGAAGGTGATTTCCAAGCCACAAACATTTAAGGTGCGTAACCTCGAAGTGACTGCTGAAAAAGAGCAAGATATAAGCACAAAGCTAACAGAAGGATTCAGAGAAGTGCTCACGGAGTTAAAAGATGCATTTAAGCAGGCATTAGGGGAGAAGCAAGTCAAGGCCAAGGATAAATGCTACAACTGCGGTAGAGTGGGACATTTCCAGCGAAATTGCAAAGCACCAAGGAAGAGCCTCCGGGCCGATCAGCAATCAACTAAAGAGTCACCGTTAAACTAAAAAGAGCTAGCACTACGGGGCATGAGCTAGCTCCCACAACCGATGGCCCCACAATCTCCATATCAGTAATACAGCAGGAGAAAAGCAATCTTACTGCTTATGGGTACATCAACGGGCGAAAGCACATTTTTACGAAAGACACAGGAGCATCACAGTCAATCATCAGGCCCGATTTAGTGAAAAAGGCAGTTGAACCACTATACGGGGTAAGTCTGCGCACAGCTACTGGGGAGCCTGCGCACAGCTACTGGTAAAACTAACGATTGCCAACATAAGCGTCAATCACGTATTTATTGTTGCCGATATTGTAGACGAAGTAATAATTGGTGCAGATTTCATGATTGGTCACGACATTAATCTGCATATGGGGCAAAAAGTTATGATTTGGCGTAATGTTGAAATACCCCTTGATGTTGGATATGAGCAAGCGGATCTAGTAAGAAAGCTAGTAACCACCAGTCATCAGAAAATACCGGCACGGTCAGAAACTTTATTATGGGTGCGCATGGAGGGAGATTGTGAGGACAGCAGCTTGTGGGTGGTAGAACCATCAGAAATAAAAAGTGACCTTATAACAGCGAAAGCCCTCGTAAAAACCAGCAAAGACAAAAGAGTTCCTGTAAGAATACTGAACCTATCAAATTCGGAAAAAGTTGTCCGAGCGAACTCTGAAATAGCCAAATGTACTGCGCCAGAAGCAATAATCAGTTGCGAAAAAAACTTGGAGCTATCCAGTGCGTCCGTTAAAGATCGAGAAATGCTGGCAGAATATGTGGAAAAATGGGTAAAAGAACTGGCGCCGCCCGATAGAAATAAAGCCAAACAGCTAATCAGGAAATACGGCTCTGTCTTCGCCATGAAAACCCAAAGTCAAGGAAGAACGGCAATTGTAAAACACCGAATAAATACTGGTGAAGCGAGGCCAATAAAGCAGGCGCCCAGAAGTATTCCTCTAGCAAAACGAAATGAAGTAAAGGAGTTAGTCAACGAAATGGAGCGTAGTGGAGTTATCGAACCATCTTCTAGCCCATGGACCTCGCCTATAGTTTTAGTTAAAAAAAAAGATGGCAGCACCCGATTCTGTGTTGATTACAGAAAACTAAACGATATCACGAAGAAGGACAGCTATCCACTACCGAGAATTGACGACACTCTAGACACGCTAGCAGGAACCAAATGGTTCTCCACGTTGGACTTGCAAAGTGGTTATTGGCAAGTAGAAATTTGTGAGCAAGACAAGGAGAAAACTGCCTTTAGCACAGGTGACGGATTATGGCAGTTTAATGTGATGCCCTTTGGACTCTGCAATGCTCCAGCAACATTCGAGCGGTTAATAGAAAATGTGCTGAAAGGACTCCACTGGAAAACTTGCCTAGTGTACCTTGATGATATAATTGTCATGGGAAAAACTTTTGATGAAAACCTGCAGAACTTAGCAGAAGTTTTAAGGCGAATATCTGCGGCTGGACTCAAGCTTAGCGCAAAGAAATGTACACTGTTCCAGAGGGAAGTCAAGTATTTAGGGCACCGCGTAACTGCAGAGGGTATATCAACCGATGAAGATAAGATTCGGGCTGTAAAAGATTGGCATCGCCCGAAAAATCTGCACGAGTTGCGCAGCTTTCTAGGTCTCTGCACATACTACCGACGATTTGTACCAAATTTTGCCAGTGTGACTGCGAGTCTACATGAGCTGACTAAGAAGGCGCGACCATTTCATTGGGGTGAAGCCCAAGAACAAGCATTCCTAAGGCTCAAGGAGTTATTATGCACGGCACCGCTTCTTGGATATCCTGTGGCCGGGGAAAAATTTGTGCTGGATAGCGATGCAAGCGGACACGGAATAGGAGGTGTGCTTTCGCAGGTGATAAATGGCACCGAAAAAGTCATAGGCTATTACAGTCGAGTGCTTTCGAAACCCGAAAGGAACTACTGTGTAACACGGCGGGAACTCTTGGCAGCGGTAGAATGTGTAAAGCACTACCACAAGTATCTGTACGGTCAGCACTTTCAACTAAGAACCGACCATTCTGCACTAAGGTGGCTGCTGCAATTTAAACAACCAGAAGGGCAGCTAGCTCGTTGGATTGAACGACTTCAAAGCTATGATTTCAGCATCGAGCACAGGAAAGGCATAAAACATTGCAATGCGGACGCCCTTTCAAGACGCCCCTGTAATTTAGAGTGCAAACATTGTTCGAGGGCTGAAGGAAAAGAGTGCATCGTTGATATAAGACTAACGCATATTGAGTCAAGTGAGCCTGGTCAGCGGCGCAACAAACTGACCCCATACTGTCAAAAATTATGTCAGCCAAAGCAGAGGACAGAAGGCCTACCCGTGAACAAATATAAGCTGAAAGTCCGCTAATGAAGGCGTATTGGGCCCAGTGGAACAGTCTACGGGTAATTAATCACTGCTTATACCGTATATGGGAAAGTGCGGACGGCAAAACTGAGACAAAGCTAATTGTGGTGCCGTCAAGCAAAATAGAGGAAGTGTTAAAAGAGTTCCATGACGGTTCCAGTGGAGGACATCTCGGCGTCACGAAAACCCTAGAGAAGTTAAAACAACGATTCTACTGGGTCGGCTGCCAGCAAGCTGTGAGCGATTGGATAGCAAATTGCGCGCAATGCATCGCAGCTAAAGGACCAGTAAGAAGAAGTCGTGGGCAACTTCAACAATACAACTCGGGTGCCCCATTTGAGAGGATAGCAATGGATGTGGCAGGCCCTTTCCCTGTCAGTGATTCCGGAAACCGTTACGTTCTTGTGGTGATCGACTATTTCAGTAAATGGCCTGAGGTATACGCTATACCGAACCAGGAAGCCAGAACGGTAATAAGCGCATTTGTGAACAACTGGGTGTGCCGCTACGGTGTTCCATTAGAATTACACTCTGACCAGGGAAGGAATTTTGAATCTGCTATCTTCAAGGAAATGTGTGAGTTGTATGGTATAAGAAAGACAAGAACCACCCCGCTGCATCCACAATCTGATGGTATGGTCGAAAGATTCAATCGCACTTTAGAGGAATACTTAAGAAAAGTGGTCAGTACTCATCAGAAGGACTGGGACGAACACATCCCCAAATTTTTGCTGGCATATATATCGGCTGTTCACGATTCCACCTCCCGGACACCTGCAAAAATTATTTTCGGGACGGAACTTAAATTGCCTGGCGATTTGGAATTTGGTGTTAAGCCCGCCGCTATGGATAAAGACAACGACAACGCTTCCCGGGAACAAGAAGACCTTAACGAGCTTCATGAGTTTGTGCGCAATCGAATTAAAATAGTTAGCGATAAGATGAAGGCGAGGTACGATCAAGCAGCAAATTCTGAAGGATTTAATGAGGGCGAGTTGGTTCTGCTGTTTAACCCGCAACGAAAGAAAGGATTATCTCCCAAACTACAAACGCATTGGGACGGACCCTATAGAGTTATTAAAAGATTGAATGATGTGGTATACAGAATACAGAAAGATCAAAACCCAAGATCCAAAATGAAGGTTGTCCATCTAGAACGACTAGCCAACTATGGAAAAGGAATATCTATGTCTGTTCGGGACGAACAGGCTTAAGTGGGCGGCAGTGTTACAAGAAATTTCTATCACCAGAAATTTTTTTACACAAATTTTGACAACTGGAAGATTCTAGTGTCGTAATAAACTGGAAATAACTAGAATACCTGATTACTCATATAAATACTGGTTCTCAGTGACGCAGTAGTTCAGTTTATAAGTAAAACGCAAAGTGTGAAGAACTAAAGTGTGGCTAACGTTTAGTTTATCTAAATCGTGTAAATAAAGGGTGCTATTTAAGTGTATTTCTGTAATTTTTAGTGACGGTTATAAATAAATAGAGCTATAAATAATTTCAAACGGTGTTTATTATTTGCAATATAGAAAGAACTCGATTTATTTAAAATGTAAATAATTCAACGATTTTATAAAAGGTAAAATCGTAACAATATGCAATACTATAAATATTTCTGTTCCCGCTATAAAAACTATATATCGTTTGCAAAACGTAAATAACAAGACCAAAAACAACTCGAAAGATGCGGTAATAATCGTTAAGATGTGGTCCCCGTATGATAAAAAATATTTTTTATAATCATTCGCGACTATCGGAAAATTTTTAAAGTCTTCAATTTTTGCTTAAAGCATATTGGGATTTTTTCTAACAACAAATGTTATGTAAATGAAAATCTTACACATAATAATTTTAATATTCTACGTGCCGCTATTAAACTTAAAAAAGCAAATCATATTCATGTGTATTCAGCATGCGTGGCTTAATTTATGTAAAAAGAATTTCTGGATGACTTATTTCGAGACTTTGGACCTGTGTCTGCTGTTGACGAATCTTTGTTACACTAAAATATAAATGATATTTTACACTGATATTTTATTCTATATTAAGTTTTTAGTACTATTTTTTATATTTTATTTCCCCATTAATATTTTTAACGTTTTTTTGGTCCCTTTTATTATGCATGCATTGCTTTTTTAAAACACTTTTTGTATGACACATCATTTGGATAGTAGAAATTTAGGTTCCAAAGACAACACTTTTGATATACTTCGTGTTTTGTGCAAGGAGAGGTCTGGATTAAATATTTGCCACATCAACGCGCAGAGTTTAAACAATAAGATTGATGAGTTCCGCTACATTTTTGAAAATTCCGGTGTTGATGTTGTTTGTGTATCGAAAACGTGGTATGACAAACTTGTACCCGATACTATCTTTAAATTGGATTCTTTTAATATATTTCGTTGTGATAGAGAAAATTATGCAGGTAGAGTAGCCACATATGTAAGGAATGGAATTGTTTGTAAATTGTGCTGCAACTCACAGAATTGAACATATTTTTGTGGAAATTTCATTTAATAGTAGCAACATTTTATTTGGATGTGTGTATTGACCTAATAAGAGAACTGAAACTGGAAATTTTATGAAGACTCTTGCAAATATTACACTGAAACATGATGATGTCATATGTGGTGATTTTAATTTAAATATTTTAGTTGAAACTAACCTAGTAAACGATATGCAATCTTTTAACCTTTATCCTACTAATACAGTAATAAAGTCCTTCTCTATGACCAACTTACAGCATCTTGTTTTTCGAAACATGATCTAATATCTCTCACGTTCGATTTTAAACTAAAACTATCAACTTATGCGATCACATATCATGATTTCAAACACATGGATCTTAACACCGTATCACTTGACTGGGATTCAATTCATAATATGCCTTTAGTGGAAAGACAACTTAACTTTTTGGAAAAGTCTTCATCAAATCTGTACCTGTAAAAACATCAATAAATAACTACAAGAAAAAACCATGGTTCACGACTGATATAAAAACTACTATTTAAAAAACAGATTCGATATTCAATCGCTGGAAACGATTTAAAACTGAGGAGTTACACGAAGAATATCGCAATGCAAGAAGAGTGGTAAATAGAAAGATAAAAAGTGCAAAATCTATGTACTTTTCTAATGTTTTCAAATCAGCTGTTCGATCGAAGAAAACGTGGAAAGCCATACATGAAATTGGTATTGGAAAGTCCATTCTAGTAGATTCATCGGAAATAGATGTAGAAAATCTTAATCAAACATTTACTAAACTTCCTAGTATTCTTTTAAATGAAAATTTCTATAATCAAATTCATATAGTGAATGGAAATGAGTTCAATTTTGAACTTGTGAATCAATCTGATGTATGATCTAGCTGCATTGCCGTTAAATCAAATGCTGTAGGCTTTGACAATATTCACCAAAAATTTTTAAAAGCAGTCCTTCCTGTAATGCTACCTTATATAACATTCATATTTAACACAATTTTAACAAAGAGTATATTCCCTGGAAACTGGGAATATGCGAAAGCAAACAATGAATATCGGCCAATCGCTATATTGCCATACTTGTCAAACGCTTTTGAGAAGATATCACCAAACATATGGCTATATTAATGATAATGGTCTTCTAACTAGTAGGCAATCAGGCTTTCATCTAAAACATAGCTGCATAACTGTTCTTATTGATGTGTCTGAAGAGTTACGTAAAACTTTAGATAAAGGCAACATTTCGTTTCTAGTACTCTTGGATCATTCAAAGGCATTTGATATGATTAACCACAATATTCTTACCAAAAAGTAGTTGGGTGTAAATATGTTTATGCTGTGAAACCAGGTGGTGATGGTAAAATTGAGCGGTATAAGGCCCGTCTTGTGGCAAAAGATTGCAGTCAAGAGTTTGGAGTAAGCTATCATGAAACCTTCTCACCGGTTTGTCATTTTGCTACCATAAGGATGGTTTTGGCGATTGCAGTAGAAAAGAAAATGTATCTTCACCAACTAGATATTGTATTTACTTCGTCGCGGAGCTGGAGATACAGACTACTCAACCCAACTACATCATCGTAAACTAGATATTTGTGCTGCGTATCTAAATAGTGAGCTGACTGACGACGTATAAATGAAGCAGCCTGAGGGTTACGAAGATAAAGCCCGTCCAAATCTTGTATTGAAGGTCAACAAAGCTATATATGGTTTGGAGCCAGCTGGAAGGGAGTGGAACTCCAAAATAGACTCTGTGCTAAGAAACATTGGGTTCAAACAGTCTGATTATGAACCGTGACTTTTTAAAATGCAAGGTACATTATGTTTAATTGTTATTTACATTGATGATATCATTATAGAGTGTCAATCCAAAGATGACGTTCTATACATCAAAAGAAAATTTCCAAAAAAATTGAGTGTGTGGACTGAGGACAACTTAAATTGTTTTTGGGTATGATGATTACTCGTGATGGTGAACGTGGATCAATAACTATCGATCAATCACAATAAGATACGTGAAACAATTATTAACGCAATATATAGGGTCCGCCATCTAACGTTTTTTTTCAAATAGTGCTTATTTCGTGAATGGTAACACTTAGCTCATGTCTGATTTGACAGATAATTAGTTGTATCCTTCCGCTGAACGGATATGGTTGTGTATACGCTTGAACAACGCTGGGAAATATTGCGACATTACTTTGGAAATCATGGTAATGTCGCAGAATGTCATCTTTTCAATGTCATCTTTTCAGATAAAGCTCATTTTGATCTTGGAGGGTATGTAAACAAGCAAAATTGTCGCATTTGGGGCACAGAAAACCCGCACGAATACATTGAAAAGCCGATGCACCCAAAACGAGTCACTGTTTGGTGCGGATTATGGTCCAGAGGCATAATTGGGCCATTTTTCTTCGAAAATGAGCAAGGAGTGGCCGTTACAGGCAATGGCGATCGTTATCGGGCCATGTTGAACGAATTTTCGTTCACAAAAATTGAAAAGGAGGATATTGGCAACATTTGGTTTCAACAGGACGGCGCTACGTGCCACACAGTCGAAGCTACACTCGATGTTTTGCGCCCTGTTTTTGAAGATCGCATTATCAGCCGCAGAGCTGATGTCGTTTGGCCACCTCGGAGCTGCGATTTGACACCGTTGGACTATTATTTGTGGGGTGCTGTCAAAGACAAGTGTTACGCCGACAAGCCAGAGATAATTGACGCTTTAAAGGACAATATTCGTGAAGCCATTGGTGAAATACAGCTGCACAAAATCGATAATGTGCTTAAAAATTGGACCGATCGTGTAGGCTACTGCATGGCCAGCCGAGGCAGCCATTTGAATGAAATTATTTTCCATTATTAACCGAAAGGATTGTACTTTCAAATAAAAAAAGAAATTTGAGAAAATATTCATTAGTTTTTTTATAGCATTTTCAAAAAAAAAAAGTTATTTGGCGGACCCTACAGAATGGGTGAGTGTCGAACAGCAGCAACCCCATTGGATCCTCGTAGTAAACTAATTGTAATGATGCCAAATGTATGAGAGTTGATCCTAAAGAGTATTAGTCTATAATTGGTTCTCTGGTGGTTCTTGCTTTGGCAACCAGACCCGACATTTTGCATTCAGTTTCGAAATTGGCACAACACAATGTAGATTCACACAGTGAGCACTATGCAGGTATAAAGCATATTTTCCGTTATTTGGCAAGTACCAGTGAAATGAAATTGGAATATAAGGCAACTTGTGTACGACTTCATGGGTATGTGGACGCAGACTGGTTTTTTATCTTGCTGGGTGCGCTTTCTCTTGGGAATCCAAGAAACAAAATTCCGTTGCTTTAAGCAGTACCGAGGCGGAGTATGTGGCCCTATGCACTGCAGCCATAGAAGCATTCTATGTTATCCAAGAGGACTTTTAAGCGAAATTGGTTATTGAAAGATGGGATGTCAATAGTAATCTATGGTGATAATCTAAGTGCGCAACAGCTTGTAAAGAATCCTGCCCATCATTCCAGATCTAAGCATATTGATATCAGGTAGGACTTCGTGCGAGAAGTTGTTGGTAGCTGATGTTTTAACAAAGTGTTTAATGAAAGGGAAACATTCTATATTTGTTAAAATGTTAGGATTGAAATAGTTATTTATATATTTGTTGCAAAAACACAAATTTGGATTGTGGAAGGGTGTTGAAAATATTACACGTAGCAACCCTAATTTGTGTTTCACTGTAGTCTAAAAGAACAGTTATTTTCTTCTATTGTTTTACCACTAGACTCTAACGCTTTCGTAACACTTTCGACTTCACAGGGTAGCATATTTTTGACTTTTTACCATAGCCTGGCCAACAAATGGGCTGCGCACAACTCCAGTCTTCAGTTTTTTGATTTGGCAATCAGCAGTTTCGAACAAATCTGGCCAAACAAATCATTTCTGACCCGTACGCTCTCAAAGAAGTATCTGCAAAACCATGAATTTGGCCACTAGATTTCTTACTCGTAAGTACGTATCTATGGATTTCTATAGATTTAATTCGTAACAAATTTACTTTAAAATCCTCCAGAAAGTATTTAGTCGAAGCGGAATTGATTCATCCCAATCGAGTTCCTGCAGCCAATGTTCTTTTAGCAACACTTTGGCCTTTGTTGTCACAGGACACAAAAGTCCGAGGAGGTCAAAAAGTCTTGCTGAAACCGAAAAAAATATTTCGTTTTGTTGCCTTTAAGTTGTGAAATGACTCATCTAAATGATATATAAAAGTATCATTCTTCAGAAGCTTTCGTAAGGTCAAAATAAATTACCTGCAAGGCCTTCTCAGTAGTGGTCGAATTCGAATTATCATAATAATTTGAGTGCCAATTAGTTAAGTTAAATCCGGCGGAATGCAATATATTGGAAACTTGGGTTTGAATAACTTCGATGTCCTAAATTGAATCAGCGCCAGTTAATAAATCACCGACGAAAAAGTACCGTTTTATGATTTCAGATCCAACTGGACAGGTATTTTTGGCAAGTCACTTAGATAAACGAGACATCGAATAGCTAAGAATGGAGCGGAAGAAGTGCCATAAGTGACGGTATTTAACCGGAAAATCAGGAATTTTGTTGTCAGTAAGGCAAGTGTACTTTTTCAAAGAATCATTGTACATCTTCTTTATGGCAATGTGTTTGACAGCCGACGTTCAAGAGGAAAAAACGTCGTCCTGCTGTTTCAAATGAAAGACTTAACCTTATTGGATTTCCTTAAAAAGGGCAAATTTACTTTAATCTTACCGACGACAATCGTCAAACTGATTTTACAAAATTCTCCTCGCATTGTTGATGTTCTACAGAGAGGACATTTTCCCTACTAGGGATTTCTTCCAATTTCAAAAATTTTCTCACCAATTCATCCAGTGATGATTCGTTTTCGATACTCGTTAATAAATGTCAATATGTAGCTTTTATTTTCCAGATACCACCCAACCTAACATCGTTTTTGAAATGTAGGAGAATGAGGGCTCTTAATCTGATCAACACATAAAAGGTCAAAGAAAATGTCAGTGCCAATAAGCATGTCAATCTTTTGAGGTTTATAAAAAAGAGGATCAGCAAATTCCAAGTTACCAGGAATATGCCAATTAGTTTTTTAAATAATAATATCAGGCTGATAACCTGAAATAGTTTTAAAAACAGTAGCGTGTACTTTACAATTAGACAAGGAGTTTGATTCTTCTACACCCGAAATACCAAGATTTATTTCTTTTTCAACTGTAGCCGCTGAGACAGTTCAGCTGTTATAGAGCTAGTTTGCGAACACGAATCTAATAATATACTCCCCAGATTTATTACGTATTTTGACAACAGCAGTAGCTAAGATCACATCAACCTCATTTGAAGATGAATGATTCACAAAAGCCTGTGAAGGCGAATGCTGAATTGTAGTTTGCTTTGAATTTGCACTACGGTTTTATTGGTATAAGAGCGTATTATGAGAACAGCTATAAACTTTACATTTTGAGACCTTACGTCGAGAGATCATGTGCCCTTTTTTAAGGCAGTTAATGCATGCCGGCACATTGTTAATAATATCGAACATCTGCTGGAATGGTATTACCGCGAAAGTAGGGCAAGAATTTATAAAATGTTGATCTGACCTACCAAATATACATTTTGAAGACCTCTCCTGTTGTGACGTGGCTTGACATACAAATGATTTGGCCTTCCTTTTTGGTTTGAAATTATTCTTATTGTTAACAGGCCTAGGCTTTGAGCTAGAGGCTTTATCAGCAGAGATATGCTGATATCTGAGATATGTAATCCAACTGCTCTTCCCACTTGGATTTGGTTAGTGGGTCTACTTTTGACATCACGAGATGTATTACAATTGCATTTATGTTTTTGTCGTCGCCCATTGACAATAGTGAATCTAAATCGCAAAAACCGTGTCAATCACAAGTTTGTTCTTCAAAGCTATTGCTGAAGGCTTTGTTATCTGCGGAAGGTCAAATAATGTTGATATCCTATCAAAAAATATTAAACAAGGATTATCATAAAATCTTTTCAAGCTAGCAAGAGCCTTGGGGTAATTTTGTTCTATAATCTGAAAAGCTCTAACCGTACCAATGGTTAAATTTTTGAATATATGTCAGAGAAGCATAACTGTCCACCAAAATTTCAAACAAACTTGTGAAATTTTTGTAGTCCGAATATTTGCCTCTGAATTTAGGTAACTTCATATTCAGTAATCTTTTATAGTGAGCTTGAACCCCAAAAATTGCATCAAGTTGGCTTTGCCCGCTTAAAGGCAAAAGCTCCATAAGTAGACATTTGGTAGTGACACAAAGGTCCTCTAAAACGTCCGGTCATTATTAGAGGGATCAAGAATATCATTTCCAAATGGCATCGCAGTTTATTCGGTTTAAAGGATAAAGTTTTCTCTTTAATGGATCGTCTTCTCTTACCAATATTGGTCATAACAGTGTTCTTTTGTTGCATCTCAACACTGTTTTGCCCACTTCAGGAAGGATGGTGTTTTCTTCCACCACCCATTTTATACAACGATTACAAATGAGCACTTTTTTATTTATTTGTTTATGATACAGGAAGAGATGTATTTATATGCTCAGAATGCAAATATGAAATGAAAGCAAAACATACGGCAAATCTTAGGCGGCATATACAACGAAAGCATCCTGATTTATACAAGAAAGCTGAAAATCAATCGTCAACATTTAAATTCAGTGAGATCAGCAATAAAAGCGCAAGAGCGGAGGAAGATACACTTGAACATCTTTTAAATGTTATCAGGATAAAAACGTGTAAAAAAAGTTTCATTGATTCATGCCTAAAATTAGTAACCGTTAATGGCCGCCCTTTCACAATATTTGAAGATTCCGGCATGAAAGAAATAATCGATCAGATTACATATGCACTAAAAGCAGCAGTTAATAGTCATAATATAAGTGATCTTGTTAACAGCAAAGCAATGGACAAGAAACAAAATTAAATGCGAAATATCAAAAAAAAAGTATTTCAATTAAAATTGATTCTGCTTTCCGTCTTGGAAGATGTATTTTAGGGACATTATTATTATTCAAATGGCACTGCGACCACAATTGGTCTTTTGTATTGCCAGAACCACCATAAAGGTTCAAGCTATTGATGAAGCCAAGAACCTTTCCAAATGTCGGAAAGCGATAAGAAACGGTCACTCAAAAACTTGATCCTCCTGACACAACGCCCAGGAAAATCGTCTAGGACATGCTCTGACGTCTCCGATTTCAACTCACAAGACCCTTCTTGTGCCTATGATACTTAATGTCGCAATGACTTCGACCAGACCCACCACTGGGCATAGATATAAATCTCTGTCGTAAAATTTTGACTCTCCCCACCCTGAGCTTCTAATAGCCCATGGGCACCCCGCGAAAAGGTTCAGGGCCGACGGGCACAACGGTTGGCCAGACATTCCACCTTTTCTTTGCTCTCATGCCCCGGATGGCCCGGAATCCATCCAGGGTAAGGGAGTTGCTCCTACTGAGTCGGTTGAGAGCCGTAATATATTCCATGACAAGTTTAGATGACACCTCGTGGGACATAAGAGCCCTGAGTGCCATCTGACTGTCAGAGAGAATATAGATACACACACAAATGGCGTAAATTCCCGCCTGGAAAATAAAGGGATATTTGCCCATAGGAATGGCGCGCTGCAACCCGGGCTTAGGGCCACACACGTATCCTTATTCAGCTGTTTCGAGTCATCTGTGAACCATAACTGGGCCCCTACTTCAAGTTACCAAGTCCGGTTGGTCCACATGCTCCTATCAAAAGACATAGCGCCAAAGTACCTGACCAAAATCTGTTCCGGCAGCATCCTATCCGCGACTTTTCTGATTGGGTCACCCATAAGAACCTCCGGGATCCTCATTTTACCCCTAAGGTCGCCGCTTTTCATACTACCGAATTCTCTAAGTTTAGTTGAGCCCATGACGGCCGCCTCAATTACAGAGATATGCAACGGAGGAATTTTCAGCATGGCCCCGATGGCATCCGTAGGACACGTCCCGCAGGCGCCTGCTATACCAATGCACGTTAGACGGTAGATCCTCTTGAGATCATTCATCGTTTTCAACTGTTCGACCTTTAGACACCATGCGATAGCCGCATATGTGATCATAGGTCTGATAATAGTATTGAATGGCCATTACACCATCCGCGGACTCAGACCCCATGTCCTCCCAAAGAGCCTCTGGCAGGCATATTAAGCCCTGGTGGCCTTTTTGGACAGCGAGTCAATATGATCATTCCAGGTTAGAGATTTGTCAAGAGTAACCCCTAAATATCTAACCTTATCAGAGTAATCTATCACCATGCCCCCCACAACGGGCCTTGATAGATAAACCTTCCTTCTGTTCGTAAACGGTACCAGTATCGGGTTGATGGATAAGCCCTTTCCCTGACACCATGAAAGAGTAAAGTTCAAAGCCTCTTGCATGCGCTCTGAGATCGTCCTGTCATCCCATCAGACGACGGATATAACAAGATCATCAGCGTAGCCGTAGGTTCTGAAGCCCAGGTTGTTTAGACCCTTGAGCAACTCATCCATAACCAGTATCCATAATAATGAGGACACCCTCTGATCGCTTTCACGGTTCTGTGTGCAGACCCTATACGTAGGGCAATGTGCTTTGCCCCTAGTGCCATCTCATCCATATTGACAACGTGATGAACAGCTGTTTCGGTAAACTTTCCCCGCGAACTTAAGACCGTGTATTGGTCTCCGTACGAGGTAAGTGTCCCTAATATAGCGATCCAACCTTTTTCTATAGTCTTAAGGAGAAACGAGCTGAGACTAATTGGTCTATACGATTTTCTCCCTGAAATTGGTATGAAAACCCTTTTTACCTTTCTACACGATGTTTGTACAGGTTGGTTGAAAAGTTTCTGCGCTCGAAATGAAAGAACACTCTTTTTGTTACGAAATATATTTTTTTATTCAATATAATCTCCTAGAAGTTCAATAAACTTGTTCCAATGATCTTCCAATAATTTTATCCCATCCTTATAATGGTTTTCCGGAAGCTCTGCAAAATAACCACGAAGGAATTGTTTGAGATTTCTGAAGAGATAGTAGTCACTGGGAGCCAAATTTGGTGAATACGGTGGATGTTCAAGCAATTCGTACTTTAATTCATTGAATTTAGCCATCGTCAAAACACTTTTGTGAGCAGGTGCATTGTCTTGCTCAATGATTTCTGCTGTGGTTGCAGTTTTTGGTCGTCCTTAGCGTCGATCGTCTTCAAGGCTGTTTAAATTCAACAGCCCAAAATTCAACGGTACGCTTTGAAGGTGAGGACTCCTTATACACTTCTAACAATTCTTCATAAATTTCCTTTGCTTTCAAACCCTTCAAAACAAAGAATCTAATGACTGCACGGTATTCAATTTTTTCCATATTAAAAAAAAATCAATGACACGTTAACTTTAAATGGCTTGTAAACAAAGAAAGAATTGACAGAATGACTTGCAACTTTGCATATGTTCTAAAGACAGTTATACCAAATTGAGAAAAAAAAAGTTTGGAGCTAGCAGTGCTATCTCTTGGTGAGCGCAGGAACTTTTCAACCAACCTGTACATGACCAAATAATAGCAGACTGGATCTAAATATCCTAACCAAGCTTGGGGTGATTAAGTTCAACCCCTGCTGCAAAAGGCATGTGTTTCTTTGGAATAAAGATGTTGTGGTGCGTGTGTGAAAAAACCTGTAGAAGTAAGACGTCTGAGCCAATTAACAAAATCACTTAGTGATTTTGTTTCTCAAAATGAATTATTCCAAATTGAGCCAAAAAGAAATAAAAATACAAAGAATTAGGAATTGGAATATTCAATTTATTCGACAATTATAAGGAAATAGATCTTACCAGTGCTACGGTTGAATTGACAAGAAGAAGTCAAAAAAACATAATTTTGTGGAAATAAGTATCTATGACCTTTTTAGAACAATTTTACAATTATTTTAGGCTTTCGAGAATCATTTTTTTTAGGATTAATGGCAAAAGTCAATAAAGGCTTTTGGCATTAACATTACCGCCCGCCTTGCAGTGTAGGTGCAGATACTTTTTTTTTGCTTTTTGGTAGGAATAAGATCAATAAAATTAAATATAAATTTATCAGTAATTCATTTTGAGTAATTCATTAAAATTAACTTCATATAAGTTTTAATAGAATACAATAAAAAAAGTTTAAAAACTAAATATATATAGAAAATAAACAAGTGCGTTTGATTTTGCTAATTGGTTTGATAGTGCATGGAAGGTAACATGAAATGGAGTAATGATTAAGTGGAACATGTGCCATAAATAGTCCAACCGAAAATTGTGCTTTGGGCTGTTGGGAACTCGGTTCTCGAAATCACCACTTCACAGATGACCTTAGGATAAAGGTCGACTCCTATAACAATATCGATTCTTGCGGACTCATAGAATTTTGAGTCTGCTAGGAATAAATTCTTAAAACTCCTTTTAAACGGTTCTGGCAGTGACTGACTTGGAGTTTGAATTGTTAGACGGTTGTCTACCCAAAATGTACCACCGATTTTAGAGTTTGGATAAAGCCTGGACTTTAGGGTTAAGGGACATATAGTCTCCTCCTGGTGCGTCAATGTCGTGATGTCGAGTTTCTCCACTAGCTTCTTAGAAATTCGACTGATCGAAGAAGCAGAGTGCAGAATGCAACGTGCATGAGCATTTTTGGAGTTTATCTTAACAAGCACGGTCGGAAGAAGAATCATCGTATATTGGGGTAAAATAGCTGTAAGTGAAGGCGATTTTGACTGTGGAAGAGTAGGAAGAGAAGGATTTTTGGAGCGAGAATTTCTGGATGTAGACGGTGGAGATCTAGAACGTGTTCGTGAGGAGGAATCCGAAGAATCCTTGACCAATCTTTGATTTATGTGCAGAAGGTCGATTGCAAATGCGACACAAGAATGAATTAAATTTCTTTGGAAGCTTAGCATGTTTGGTATGACGACGACTGCGGGATTGCAGACCACTTTGCTCACTTGATATTTTTCTAGGCATTGTGATTTGAAAAATAAGTTTGCGAAAATAGTAAACTTAAGAGTCTAATGGCAAAACTACTAATTTTGTAATTGGCCTGGTAATGATTCCTCTTTGAGTCTAAGTCTCTGCCAACGATTTCGAATCGTAATAATGGAATCATTTATTTAAGGGTCTGTGGGAGCTAAAATCGGCGAGCCAATAAGAAAATGTCCAGGAGTCAAGGCTTAAAGGTCTGCTGGATCTTGAAACATTGGTGACAAAGGGCGACAATTAAGGCAAAATTCTATTCCGGATAAGAGTGTTGAGAATTCCAGCTCCCAATATGTGGAGCTTCTGGCGGGATAAAGTGCCAAAAAAAAGGTTCTGATGGGAGAAATTAACCGTTATGGCTTGGTGCGATGTTTAAATAAATTCTCGAGCAAGGATCTTTGAGGCACCAACAAATGTTGTACCGTCATCAGAATGCATATGGAGAGGGCAACCTCGACGAGATACGAAACGTCTAAAAGCCGCTAGAAATGCGGCGGTAGTTAAATCTGAAGTGACCTCAAGGTGGATAGCCTTAGTGGAAAGCACACAAGGACGCACAAATAGCCTTTGGAAATGCGACAATCTCTACCAGAGAAATTTTTAATATCAAAAGGACCGGCGAAGTCCAGTCCGGTATGGGTAAACGGCCGAGAAATCTGTACTCTTTCGGGTGGTAAAGCAGCCATAAGTTGCTTTTTACACCTTTTCTAGTGAATCACACAAACTTTACATTTATTAATAGTGGTTATTATAAGATTTTTAACCTTTGGTATCCAATAGTTCGACCCTATGATGCCGAGAAGAAGTTCATTGCCTCCATGGATTCTGATGTCGTGGACAAATTGGACTAGTAGTCTGGAAAATTTACAGCCATATGAAAGTATAATGGGATATCTTTCATTAAATGGTAAACCCGGTGCATATTCGAGCCTACCGCATGACCGAATAAGACCCTTTGGGTCTAAGAATGGGTTAAGGCTCAACAGAAAACTAGATGAAGCTATCAATTGTTCAGATGAAAGTGCCTTATACTCATTTGGGTACCAAGCTTTTTGATACATGGTAACTAATCGATCACTAACACTAAAAATTTCAGAACTCGTTATCACAGAAGATTTTTTCGAGATTTGGATTGATATCTTGGATGTGGGCGGAAATAAAATCGGTATACGTATGACATTACACGCAGTGCCCTTTAAAAGGAAGAAAATCGTTCCAGAATGTCTTCGAAATGCTTAAAATAAGTAAAATGGACTTTAATTTGCTTCTTTTCTGATTCTGTTTCGCATGACTTTCTCGCTTCAGAGCTAGGAAAAGAAATATTTGGGTTTTGAAGCCATTTGGGTCCACTCCACCATAGTTCGTTATCTATTAAGTCTTGAGGAGGAACTCCACGGCTTGCTAAATCTGCAGGATAATTTTCAGAATTTATATGGTACCAATGTTGTTGATCATTTATTTGAATAATCTTCGATATTTGCAACAAAGGTCAACCAAGAACAAGGAGGTTAAGCAGCCAAGAAAGAACAATGGTGGAATCAGTCCAACAATAAACTGAATATTTTTTTAAATCTAGTCTTGGAAGTAGATTGTCTATCATTTCAGCAAGGACAACAGCCCCGCAAAGCCCTAATCGAGGAATCGATAAGGTCTTTACAGGAGCTACTTTTGTTTTTGAAATCGCCGTTTAATATTCGGATGAATATTGCTCCTGTGTATGCTCTTTCGGATGCATCACAGTAACCATGGAATTGGATATCAGCATCTGGAGTGAAATCAATCCAGCGAGGAATACGAATATAATTAATGTATGAGAAATTTGATTGAAATATTTTCCATTGAGAAAGAGAGTCGTGAGAGATGATTTCATCCCAATCTGTGCCCTCTACCCATATTCTTTGCATGATAATTTTGCTATAATAGCGCAGGTAGCCAGAAGGATCAACAAATTTTGCAATTTGGGACAAAACTTCTCGTTTGGTGATCGTCGACGAGCCCGGAAATGGATTTGCTGCAAAATAAAATGAATCCGATCGTGCATTCCAACGAATTCCTAAAGTTTTGCCTGTGCTACTGCTGTTGTCAAAATCCAGAAAATCTTCTTTTAACAGATGATGAGGAGGTAGTTCAACCAGTATATCTTTGGAATTTGCTGTCCAATTTCTCAATGGAAATCGCGCTAAATTAAGAGCGAAAATAAGCTGATTTCTAGGTTCTATGGCATCGGCAATGGAATGAGCACAAGCCAGAGCATCGTCCACGTACATTGAGTTACGAATAATATGGCTGGCAAGTGGATAAGCCACCTGAACATTATTAGCAAGTTGTAGAATTGTGCGGATTGCAAGATATGGGGCACAATTAACGCCAAACGTGACAGTTTTGAGCTCATAATACTGGACAGTTTCACTTGGATGTTTTCTAAACAAAATTCTTTGAAAGGAAGTGTGTTTTGGATTCCCTTATATCTGTCTATACATTTTTTGGATATCAGCATTGAACACATATCGGAAAAAACGCCATTTAAATATTAAAAGGGTTAAGTCGTTTTGAACGACAGGTCCTACATGAAGGACATCGTTCAGTCGTGAAAAGACATTGAAAACCACACGAACTTTCATTATTGTGCTTTCCGGTTTATAAGCGCGTGGTGAGGCTAGTAATAGTTGCCAGCAGATTTCGAAAGGTCTGGAGGAGAAACTTTAAACATATGATCCAGTAGAACATATTCTTCAATAACTTGGTCATATTCTTCTTTAAATGTAAGTGTGTTAAGTAACCTGGCTTCATTTCTGAAGAACTGTGCCATTGTACTCATCCTGGACTGACCTCAACTCAATTTTTTAGGATATCCTTATTTGAATGGTAATTAAACAATATATCTGCCCCTTTCATCCCTTTTTGTAGTTTTTACATATAAATCCTCACAACATTTATCGGATGGGGACGAAAAGTTCTTTCGTGAAAGATCCTCCACCTCCCAAAAGCATGAAATCTCCTTTTCTAAAGAAATTTTACACATATATGCTGCAATGGGGGTGTACGAGTTGGAAGAACTAATAGGAACGGGGCCAGTCAGAATCCATCCGAAAACAGTTTTCTTGTGCAATCAAGGATTTGCAGACCTCGTGTTTGGTTTTGGAACGCATTATGGATAGGAAACCTTCACCGCCTATTTGTAAGTCAACCTCGGAACTATTAAAAAATTGTGGATCCACCAGTTGAAGTTGTGGAAGATCCGAAAAATATGACTCCGGTATAGATTGGGAGGGAAGTTTGTCCGTTACTTGTTGAACAACTAATGCATCAACAAGGATTTTAACACTATCGTCAAATGGCGAACCGAGAATAAAGCAGCACTCCCGCTGCGATGAAGCGGAAACAAAACCACCAAGGCCCGAGACTTCCCATGGCTTTGTTCGCCATGGGAAGTCTCCTTCAGATGCGGGATCGATAAGAGCATGTGTCCCATATCTCTTACCCAAATGACAAATTTAAACTAGAGCCGTACCTAGCAAAACGTACCCGGCTCTCGCATTTCCAGTGGACTGTATATTAAATGATTTCGAAGTAGAAGGAAACGGAGGCGAGTTTGCATTCAAAGACGAATTGGTGTTTAAATTAGGTGGCTTAGGTGACAAAAAGGAATCTGAATTAATGAAATATCTATGGAGAAAAGTGTTGTGTCTCTTTTGGCACGTGTAGCAGCTGTGTTTGCTGTTGCAATTTTGAACAGTATGTGCTTTGGAAAAGCAATTAATGCACAGGTTTTGTTTTCTTATCTCATTTAGTCTCTGGGATTGGTTCATTTGCAGGAAACGTGGACATCTAAGAATGATGTGTGATTCCTTATTGCAAAGAGGACATTTTGGATTTTTCACTTAAGTTTGAAACGCTCCCAGGTGAAAATGTTCTTTGGAAAAGCAATTAATGCACAGGTTTTGTTTTCTTATCTCATTTAGTCTCTGGGATTGGTTCATTTGCAGGAAACGTGGACATCTAAGAATGATGTGTGATTCCTTATTGCAAAGAGGACATTTTGGATTTTTCACTTAAGTTTGAAACGCTCCCAGGTGAAAATGTTCATATATGTTCATATATCATCATATATGGCTTCATATATGACCGTATATGTTTTCATATATGAACATATATGTCATGTATGGAAGCATATATGGGCCAATACATTTAAAGATGAAGTTCATATATGGTAATATATGAATCCACATATGACATATATGGTAATATATTGCATATGTTGGTCCATATATTGGTTCATATACGCCATATATGTTCATATATGAGTACATATATTATTCCATATATGGGGTAATACATTTAAATTTTTATCAGATATTGCCTTATATGAGGGATATTTAAACCTTTGTTCTACCGAATTAAGATACAGTTTGAATTCCGTAGTGAACATAAAGGCAGAAACGTAATTAGATTAAATGACTTATACTAGGCATTGTATTAAATAATGTTCTTTTAAATAACACCAACAAAGTTCGAACTGTAAGATAATATGAAGAGTTGTTGTACAATAATCTAAAAATAATATTGGTAGCTTTTTCCCAAAATGTATGTGTCTTCATTTTAATTTTGTTGCATGCAAGTGTCCCTTTTTTTACACATAACTGTATATATTTTAAACAATACATTTAGTTTTATTTTAATAAATTATTTTATGGCTCCAAAACCTCCACCACTGTCAATGTTCCTTTTTATATCTCTATACTGTTTTAAACATATAGTTATGTGCGAAAAAAGGGATATTTACATGCAACAAATTTAAAGTAAAAAACACACATGAATTTTGGTAAAAAACTACCAATTGGTATAATTATTAATATTATTAATAATATTAATATATAGTTATATTACTTTTATATTATAGCACAACAACTCTTCATTTAATGTAACAATTCATACTTCGTTGTTTATTTTTTTATTATTTATTTGTTCTATTTTTAATACTGTTTTTTAATAATAACAAGAAAGTTTGAATTGTTATATAAAATGAAGATACTATAATCTAAAAATAATATTGGTACTCTATTCCCAAAATTTATGTGTGTTTTTTAACTTAAATTTATTGCATGTAAATATTCCCTTTTTCCCTTGAATTTAATGTTGATTTAATGTTACTTTATTTAATTTTAATAAGAAAAACAATATTTTTATTTAAAAATTAAAAAAAAAAAATGTTAAATTTCGTTGATGTTAGTCTAATTGTGTTTTTGTTTACAAGTTTGTTAATTTGTTTCCTTACACTCAATATAAAATAGACAATCATCAACAAGCAATGACCGCAAAGGGAGAAGAAGAGAATGGATATTGACATGGTTGGGTAGCGCCAATCGAAAATACTAAGTATTCTATCCTGCTGGCTCTATGGAATTTCTCAATTTTTATTCTTTATAACTTACTAATAAAAATTTTCATGTTTCTTTACAATAAAAATAATTAATAAAAAGAATATGATCTTAAATCCTACTATACTATTCACTTACAAAATAACAGATCAACAATTCATAAAATTCCATTAAAAAAAAAATTTAAAATATACCGGCATATAGAAAAAGTACTTATATATGACCATATATGAACACTCACATATGTCCATATATGACTATATACGGCCATATACCCTCAAATTTCGGATCCGAGCATATATTGAATAATATATGGACCCATATATGTATTCATATCTGAACATATATGAACATTTTCACTAAGTAACTCAAACTAAAATCGCATACCAAATGTCAGTAAGCTACGATAACTCCTTCTATTTTTGTCCACTCGTTATATGGGAACAAAGCACTGTGGTACGTCCGCAAGCGTTTGTGAGCTACCTCGCAAAGATTCACGCGTTCAGTCTTCGGTTTCGACTGATGGCCTGGGACTGTGAAGGCACCATCAGGCTGGGAGCTTAACAGCTCCTCGTTCGCTGGGATGTTAGTAGTTGTAATTGAAATAGGGCCCGGGGGGTCCTGAGTTACATTACTAACATCCATGGGTTCGGCAACATTGGATTCCAGAACGCCCAATGTCCCAATGTCCTTCCTCTGTGCCTTTTAGGTTGGAAACCTCTTTGCCACCTGAGGTGAGACCTACATCGGTCTTCTCTTGCTCTTTGTTTATTAGAATGCTTGAATCCATCTTAAAGAAAATAATAGCAGAGCCCTATACTACCAGTGAGCTAATACAACCAGGGTTAGCCACGTCCTGCAGGCCACCTTTCAAAAACACTCTAACTTAGTGCTATTCGTCCCATAGGCACGGTACAGATAACACCTGGGATTACGGGTTTTTATCGAGTGTCCGCTCAAGATCCGCCATGTTCTGTAAAAACAGAACCACCTCGAGCATGATGTGGATTTAAGCATGGATTATCCAGCCACAGACGCGACTCCGTGTCGTTTATCACAAGGAACCACGTCTGCATCTGGATAAATTTAGCTTAAGCTCCACGCATGGACGGTCATTGGAGTCCTGATAGGCTAAGGCAAGATCGACCGATATGCTGTGTGTACGCTTCAAGGACCCTCTGTGTTCTTGCTACCTGCTACCTGTCGATTAAGTAATAATTACTACGCCGAACGTTAGGAGTAAAGCAGCGGAACACTTGGCTCTTGTAGAGATAAATATTCAATATATATATGACGGAAAAATAAAATTACGAATCTTGGACATGTATGAGGCCCAAAATCTTCGGACAGGAGCCTACATAAAAAATCTTATCATCAGCGTTTTTGATTGTTGCGACATCAAATTGCAGCAAGTATATTCAATTACATCAGATAACTCAAAAAATATGATCAAAGCTTCTGAATTACTAAAAGACGAGTATTAAACCATTGACATTGAAGATGAATTTGAGGCAGTTGGAGCAAATGCGGTTTCTAGTATTGAACTGGAAGGAGTAGAAACATTAGCACATTCACTCCCAAATATTATTCACTTCAGATGTGATGCTCATAGTTTACAGTGCTCGACAATATATCTAGTCCTTCTTTTAAGAAAATACTTGATTAATGTAGTGCTATTTGCAAAAAGTTGCGAACACCAAAAATTTCTTCTTTACACTCAGAAAAAAAAGTTAGTAGAAAAATTTCTAAACGGTTTTCAATCCCACTTTACTATTTTTGAACTGATTTTTAGTAAAAAAATTATTATTTAGCAAATCTGTTTGCTATTTACATTTTACAAATTACAGAATTTTTACAGAATATCTACAAATTTTTGTTGCTAATTTCAGAAATCATTTTACAAATTTTTGAAAACCGATTTGCTAAAATTAGCAAAAAAAAATTACTAAATTTAAAAAAGTCGATATTGAAGAAAATGTTATTTCTAATAATTTAAACTTATACATACAAACTTAAATTGCCCTAAAATGTTACATAGGATTAAAAAAGGGATCGGAAGTGAAGATACCGACTCATGTCTTAAAAGAGGACATCCACTTAAAATAGCACTAAAAGGGTTTTTAGAATCAGCCCTAAAAACAATTAAATTTAACCTTAAAAGTAAAAAAAAAATGACTAAAATATTTTTCAAAACAGAAATTACCAAATTAAAACAAAATGATGAATTCGATTATGTTTTAACAATTTTTAAGATTTTTAAGCCTTTGATTTTTTTTAATTTTGTATAAAACATCTTTTAAAAAATATAATCAAAATTTTTGATGCTCGATAAAAAAAAAATAAATCTAAAACTTTGTACTAATATTAATAGTATTTAGTAATTTTTTTTGCTGATTTTAGCAAACAGATTTTAAATTCCACTTTTCTACAAAAAGACTACTAAAATTTAGTAGCGGCTACTAATTTCATTGTACTACACGTCAGCAGACATGTGTTGCTAAGATTAGCAAAAAATACCGCCGGGATCAAATTAGCAGAATATCCCGTAATAACAGCAAAATTTTCAGTTGCCATTACAGACTTTTTTGGTGAGTGTAGCTAAAAAGCTACACTTGAGAAAATTGTTAAATCCCAAAAATATACTACACAATTTAATTGGTTTCTATTCATGTTATTATTTTAATTTGTTTATTAGAGTGTTAATATTAAAAAATTAATGTATTTATTACAATATCTTTTGCAAATGGAAACTTTTTGATTGAATTTTTGCAAGAACAGTTTTTATAGGTACCCGGATATTATACTAAAAGTTGGACTACGGGAAGAACTCGGAAAGCAATGTAGCCATATCGAAATAGAAATACATTGTTTCTATTGAAATATTTTCCTTCTAATTGCTTCTTTACTAAGGCATAACCTTTATTAAGCTCGGTTGTGTTTTCAGCGATTAAATTCGTTAAAATCGTAAACAACTATAAAAACCTACATAAAACGCTAAACAGTAGTTTTAATATCAGGTTTTTTTCAGAGAAATCGTGACGTAAATATGGCCACAGGTCTTCAGCTTGCATTTTAATAAAAATAATCCATATTTTTATCATTTTAAAATTTGGCATGTTAAAAACAATTTTATAAAACCAGATATTTTATAAAACCAGAAATTTTAAAAAAATTAATGGAATATATATATGGTAATATATTATTTGATAAGGCCACATATGATTATACCTAAACTTCTTTACACTGGTATTATGACACCAAACATCCAAGTGGTAAAGCGTATGGCGGTGCATCCATGATTATTAATAATCAAATAAGCCATTTCCCTATAATTAAATATAAAACAACAAACACCACCTTATCTTCCTTATATTGTCCTCGGAGGACACAAATTCTTATTAATATTATTTTTGGCCTTCAGATCTACAAAAGACTCCAGATTTAATCAGTGTTTAAAAGACTGTGATTCGTTAAGAAGTTTTTCTTTTAACTTTAAATATAACTTTTATTAATTTTTAAATTAAGTTCCAGTACTAGTCATTAAATAACTTTCAGTTATTCAAAAGCATCCAGTCATTGTTTTAAGAAGTTTTTGTTTTCCTTATATGCTTTAACTTGAACTACAAAAAAAAAACATGATGCTGCCTAAATAGTTTAAGCATCACGTATATTTTTCTGCTTTATCAATAGAATAGCTTTTTTTTATTATCTGCTGGTAGCTTGAAAAACAATAGCAGGCAGCCAAAAAAAAAACAAAAAACGATCGTTAGCTGTGCAAAAGGATAGCTTTTTAATTATGTGCTATTAGGTTAAAAAGATCGTAAGCTGTTGGAGTTTTGTTTTTTTTTTTGTTGCAAATAGTTAACATGTATGCATATGTAAAGCAGAGGGTCAATTCTCGTTCTGTGATAATGTGAAGTGAAAAAAAACTTTTCATTTTCGTTTTCATAAGCACTTTTCACTCGAACTTTTCACAAATACATAAATTGCGATTCTCGTATGTATTATGAAAAAAATGTTTCATTCGCAATGTACCCATGAAAATTTTGTAACTGTGTTATCCAAAATTTAAAGCAAATGTCAAAACAGAGAAAAACGTAAACAAAAGTGAATTAAGTTCGTAAAATTTATTTTAAATAATTATATAAAAATATCTGGATTAATTGTATTATTAGATATTACTCAAAGAATTCCGGATGAACAAAGGTAAGACTATGATGTTACAAGCATTTCATTGCAGTAAATAATTTAATAATTTTTAGGAATTTTTTGAGAGTGCTGAGACGCATACTTCGTGCTGACCACAATCCATTCGAGATGACAACCGACAAGCACTTCATGGATTTATATCGGCTTACTTTAAGTGAACTATATTTGGTGCGCGTATGAAGTCTAATATTACTTAAAGAAAAAAAAAAAATTCATAAAGAATATAAATAAACTATAAATAAATATGCCATACTTTTGCCATTTTTCACTGTCCTTTTGGGTCCCACTAAAACTGTTAAGGCTCTGCAGTTACAAATCTGTAAATATGGGATTAATAAAAGTGTGATTATGGTTATTAAGCTACTTACTTCTCGTTTGCAATGTCCACATGCTTTTCTTAATAATTAATTAAATACTCCTTTTGGCTTTCGCTGGCATGCTTTCCTCTTACAGTCTTCTCCATGTTTATTTCACTTATAAATAGTCTGTGTAAACAATTTTTTCATATGAAAATATTTTGACAGTTGTTTGCACTGTTACACAAAACAAGAATCGCCAGTGCTGTGCAATCGTGAAAAAATCTTGTTTCGTTCCACTTTTTTTTTTTCATATGAAAACGTTTTGATATTTCCTTACATTTTTTCACAGAACGCGAATCAAAAGTACTATGAAAACGTGAAAAAACTTTTCATTTCACCTTTTCACAGAACGAGAATTGACCCTCAGGACATGAATATATAAAAGGCTAGGGGTCAGTGATGTCAAACTATATAGTTAAAGATTGAAAAAAACAATTTCTGGGCATTTACAAAAAAAAAAAATCTTTTTGTACAAATAATTGAATTTATTAAAATAAACATATTTTCTATATAATAATATACATATGTTTCTTTTAATATTATTTATTTCCATTTAATATTCAAACGACTCATATCAAATACATAAATTTATAAATTATTGTAACATTTTTCTTAAATTTGATTATTTTTTAGTTTTTATACTTTACGAACTTAAATATGTATTTAATATTTCATGATTTATCTTTTGTACAAATACCGATCTCTAATATAGCATAATCAAGAAATTATGAATTCAGCTCGACAGTCTTCTTTCGTTTTATTTTTTAATCTACCAGTTATACGACAGTCTTTTCTCGTTTTATTTTTTAATCTTTCAGTTAAACGACAAAAAACGATGTTATTGCTGGCGAGCTGCTGCTTGTATAATGTGAATGACTGTTTACTTAACTTATATTTTTATCGCTTTATTCTTTATTGCTGTTTGGTAAAACTTAAAGTTTTGCCAATGACTTTTTCAGTGTAGTTTTTCGTTTTTAAAAAATAAACTTTTACTATGCTACTGTTGTTGAAATTTGATGTCAGTTCAAGTTATAGTGATTATTGAACATTTAGTTTTTGCTGAAATCGCGCTGGTCTTTTAAACTCTGGATTTAATCGATTTTGCAGTCATTAAAGGCATCAGAGGCCGACTTCCTCTTTATTCGATCTGTACTCTGACCACTCTCCTTCAATTTTATCACTTCTCAATGGCAAACTGTCGCAAATCCTTTTTGTCTTTCTAATAGTCATATTAACTGGCTCAAATATAGGAAGTATATAAGCTCACATTTACCTCAGAATATTTCGCTGAAATCCGATGATGAATTACAAGATGCTATAAACGAGTTCTCGGAAACAATATCAACTGCAGCACAAGTAGCTACGCCTTTTAAACGCTATAACAGCAATAAAAATAACAAATATTGGGCAACTATTGAAAATTTTATCAAGGAAAAGAGAAATCTTAGAAGATAAGCTTACTCTCAATTTTATAAAAGCTCTTCGAAAAAATATTTTTAAATGCGTTGACTCCATACCTAAACGAACACCACATTATCCCCGTTCATCAGTTTGGATTCCGAAAAGAGCATGGAATAATAGAGCTGGTTCAACGCATAGTTACTCTTGTCAGACAGGCCTTCGAGGAAAAGCACTATTGCTCTTCACTCCTTGTATGCATTTCTTAAGCCTTGAAAAAGATGGAATGATGGGATATTACATAAAATAGGCTCCTTGTTACTCCAAAATACCCATAAGTTACTGTGAATGTCCATATTGGATCGGTCATTTGGAGTCAAACGTAAACATCACGTCTCAGGCTCAAGAAAAATCACAGCTGGAGTTCCCCAAGGAAGAATACTAGGTCCTCTCATGTATATACTATATACTTCAGATATACCCACAAATAACCTGATCCATGAGACGATACAGCGTTCATAAGTGTTGAAAAAATCAAGTAATTACATCAAATCCCTGCAGGCTCATGTTTAAGAACTTCAAAATGGCAAAATCATATAAAATATCTTCTTATATACCTCGATCGGCTGCTCACCTGGTCTAAACATATTGAATCCAAATCCACACAACTTAAACTCAAATCATCACTGCTTCAGTGGCTCTTTTACTCGCATTTTACTCACAATCTAGACCTATGGAATTTAGCTATGGGAAACAGCTTTTGCTTCTAATATAGATAAATTACAAATACTACAAAATAAAATATTGCGACTAATAACTGGTGACCCGTGGTTTATTCGTAACGCTTATATTCATAACGATCTTAATATACCATTTGTTCAGGACGAAATAAAAATCTTCTGCTCCAAATATGTACGAAACCTGGCACCATATCCAAATTTTCTTGCACAGGATCTGCTGTCTTATAATGGACACATTTGCCTTAAAAGGGTCAACAAATTGGTCTTCGCGAAACTACATGAATGATAAACACTACGCAACAAAAATGGATTTTCTATTGCAATGGCAATAGATACAGAAATTATTAGTTAATTTAAGATTTTAATACTTATTGTTATTTTCTGAACTAAAACAAAAACTGCATTAATATCATCTCTATTCTTTGGTATATTTTTGAACCCGAACTCGGGTTCAAATATATAAAAAAATATCCTTGCTGTTCATGGAGTGAGAAATGTTTGATAGAAAAATCATAAAAAAACATTACATTTCTTGCATTCCAGTTTGAGTGCTCGACACTATATCTAGTCCTTCCTTTAAGAAAATACATGATCAATGCAGAGCTATTTGCAAAAAGTTGCGAACACCAAATATTTCTTCTTTAGTTAAAAAGCTAAAATAGAAAAAAGCCGTAGTAGACTGTCAAACTAGATGGAATTCCAGTTATATCATGGTTCAAGCCTTATTGGAATATAGAAGTTTTTGTTCGGAATTACTGGATGCTAAATCAACTATGAATGAAAATATTTGGAATATTTTTGAAGGATTTTGTAGAAGCTTTTGCACCTGTTAAAAAATTAGGCGATTTTCATAGAATCTTGCTTAGTTTTAAATTAGAGCTAACAAAATATGGCAAAACAAAAACATTTTCAAAAGAATTATATTTAAATATTATAAAAAGCATGGATGGCAACCGAAACAAATGCGGTTATCGGTAAGGGTAACGCTAGTTTATAATATTTCGGTAACGTTATTTTAAGGGTAACGCTATTTTCTATTATTTCGGTAACGTTATTTTAAGGATAACGATTTTTTCAGTTATTTCGGTAACGGTATTTTATGGATAACGATTTTTTCAGTAAATTCGGTAACGGTATTTTAGGGATAACGATTTTTTCAGTTATTTCGGTATCGGTATTTTAGCGATAACGGTATTTTTCATTATTTCGGTAACGGTATTTTAGCGATAACTATATTTTAGTTATTTCGGTAACGATATTTTAAGGGTAACGTTATTTTTGTTATTGCAGTATCGGTATTTTAGTGATAACGCTAGTTTTAATGCACACCGATATATTTAACCCCATCATGATCAGACTTTTGGAAGATAGATATATGTATGTAGAGAGAATATATTTTTGAATCTTGTGACTTCACAGCGGCCCCTTCCAGAAATATCTATAACTAACACAAACATTTTTTTATAATGAACCACATATGGTTTGAAATTAATTGGCAAAAAGTAAGTAGGTCCGAGTAAAAAAAATAATCTGGCACAATATTTAAACATTTCCAATTTTATATTCTTTAATATCTTATTTGATCCGAAAAATGACAGATCAAATTAGATCCAGAAATACTACCCCTTTTCCAATCGTATTTCAGAAATAGTCAATTGTACTTCAGAATAGTCAATTGTATTTTAGAAATAGTCAATTGTATTTCGGAATTGTCAATTGTATTATCAGAAATAGTCAGTTGTATTTCAGAATAGTAAATTGTATTTCAGATAAAATCAATTGTATTTCAAAATAGTCAATTGTATTTTAGAAATAGTCAATTTTATTTCAGAAATTGTCAATTGTATTTCAGAAATAGTCAATTGTATTTCAGAAATAGCCAATTTCATTTCAGAAATAGTCAAATTTATTTCAGAAATAGTCGATTGTATTTCAGAAATAGTCAATTGTATTTCAGAAATAGTCAATTGTATTTCAGAAATAGTCAATTGCATTTCAGAAATAGTCAATTGTATTTCAGAAATAGTCGATTGTATTTCAGAAATAGTCAATTGTATTTAAGAAATAGTCAATTGTATTTCAGAAATAGTCAACTGTATTTCAGAAATAGTCAATTGTATTTCAGAAATAGTCAATTGCATTTTAGAAATAGTCAATTGTGTTTCAGAAATAGTCAATTGTATTTCAGAAATAATCAATTGTATTTCAGAAATAGTCAATTGTATTTCAGAAATAGTCGATTGTATTTCAGAAATAGTCAATTGTATTTCAGAAATAGTCAATTGTATTTCAGAAATAGCCAATTGCATTTCAGAAATAGTAATAATAATATATGGACCCATATATTTATCCATATCTGAACATATATGAACATTTTCACTAAGTAACTCAAACTAAAATCGCATACCAAATGTCAGTAAGCTACGATAACTCCTTCTATTTTTGTCCACTCGTTATATGGGAACAAAGCACTGTGGTACGTCCGCAAGCGTTTGTGAGCTACCCCGCAAAGATTCACGCGTTCAGTCTTCGGTTTCGACTGATGGCCTGGGACTGTGAAGGCACCATCAGGCTGGGAGCTTAACAGCTCCTCGTTCGCTGGGATGTTAGTAGTTGTAACTGAAATAGGTCCCGGGGGGTCCTGAGTTACATTACTAACATCCATGGGTTCGGCAACATTGGATTCCAGAACGCCCAATGTCCCAATGTCCTTCCTCTGTGCCTTTTAGGTTGGAAACCTCTTTGCCACCTGAGGTGAGACCTACATCGGTCTTCTCTTGATCTTTGTTTATTAGAATGCTTGAATCCATCTTAAAGAAAATAATAGCAGAGCCCTATACTACCAGTGAGCTAATACAACCAGGGTTAGCCAAGTCCTGGAGGCCACCTTTCAAAAACACTCTAACTTAGTGCTATTCGTCCCATAGGCACGGTACAGATAACACCTGGGATTACGGGTTTTTATCGAGTGTCCGCTCAAGATCCGCCATGTTCTGTAAAAACAGAACCACCTCGAGCATGATGTGGATTTAAGCATGGATTATCCAGCCACAGACGCGACTCGGTGTCGTTTATCACAAGGAACCACGTCTGCATCTGGATAAATTTAGCTTAAGCTCCACGCATGGACGGTCATTGGAGTCCTGATAGGCTAAGGCAAGATCGATCGATATGCTGTGTGTACGCTTCAAGGACCCTCTGTGTTCTTGCTACCTGCTACCTGTCGATTAAGTAATAATTACTACGCCGAACGTTAGGAGTAAAGCAGCGGAACACTTGGCTCTTGTAGAGATAAATATTCAATATATATATGACGGAAAAATAAAATTACGAATCTTGGACATGTATGAGGCCCAAAATCTTCAGACAGGAGCCTACATAAAAAATCTTATCATCAGCGTTTTTGATTGTTGCGACATCAAATTGCAGCAAGTATATTCAATTACATCAGATAACTCAAAAAATATGATCAAAGCTTCTGAATTACTAAAAGACGAGTATTAAACCATGACATTGAAGATGAATTTGAGGCAGTTGGAGCAAATGCGGTTTCTAGTATTGAACTGGAAGGAGTAGAAACATTAGCACATTCACTCCCAAATATTATTCACTTCAGATGTGATGCTCATAGTTTACAGTTGGCAGTGCTCGACAATATATCTAGTCCTTCTTTTAAGAAAATACTTGATTAATGTAGTGCTATTTGCAAAAAGTTGCGAACACCAAAAATTTCTTCTTTACACTCAGAAAAAAAAGTTAGTAGAAAAATTTCTAAACGGTTTTCAATCCCACTTTACTATTTTTGAACTGATTTTTAGAAAAAAAAAAATATTATTTAGCAAATCTGTTTGCTATTTACATTTTACAAATTACAGAATTTTTACAGAATATCTACAAATTTTTGTTGCTAATTTCAGAAATCATTTTACAAATTTTTGAAAACCGATTTGCTAAAATTAGCAAAAAAAAAATTACTAAATTTAAAAAAGTCGATATTGAAGAAAATGTTATTTCTAATAATTTAAACTTATACATACAAACTTAAATTGCCCTAAAATGTTACATAGGATTAAAAAAGGGATCGGAAGTGAAGATACCGACTCATGTCTTAAAAGAGGACATCCACTTAAAATAGCACTAAAAAGGGTTTTTAGAATCAGCCCTAAAAACAATTAAATTTAACCTTAAAAGTAAAAAAAAAAAATGACTAAAATATTTTTCAAAACAGAAATTACCAAATTAAAACAAAATGATAAATTCGTTTATGTTTTAACAATTTTTAAGATTTTTAAGCCTTTGATTTTTTTTAATTTTGTATAAAACATCTTTTAAAAAATATAATCAAAATTTTTGATGCTCGATAAAAAAAATAAATCTAAAACTTTGTACTAATATTAATAGTATTTAGTAATTTTTTTTGCTGATTTTAGCAAACAGATTTTAAATTCCACTTTTCTACAAAAAGACTACTAAAATTTAGTAGCGGCTACTAATTTCATTGTACTACACGTCAGCAGACATGTGTTGCTAAGATTAGCAAAAAATACCGCCGGGATCAAATTAGCAGAATATCCCGTAATAACAGCAAAATTTTCAGTTGCCATTACAGACTTTTTTGGTGAGTGTAGCTAAAAAGCTACACTTGAGAAAATTGTTAAATCCCAAAAATATACTACACAATTTAATTGGTTTCTATTCATGTTATTATTTTAATTTGTTTATTAGAGTGTTAATATTAAAAAATTAATGTATTTATTACAATATCTTTTGCAAATGGAAACTTTTTTGATTGAATTTTTGCAAGAACAGTTTTTATAGGTACCCGGATATTATACTAAAAGTTGGACTACGGGAAGAACTCGGAAAGCAATGTTGCCATATCGAAATAGAAATACATTGTTTCTATTGAAATATTTTCCTTCTAATTGCTTCTTTACTAAGGCATAACCTTTATTAAGCTCGGTTGTGTTTTCAGCGATTAAATTCGTTAAAATCGTAAACAACTATAAAAACCTACATAAAACGCTAAACAGTAGTTTTAATATCAGGTTTTTTTCAGAGAAATCGTGACGTAAATATGGCCACAGGGGTTCAGCTTGCATTTTAATAAAAATAATCCATATTTTTATCATTTTAAAATTTGGCATGTTAAAAACAATTTTATAAAACCAGATATTTTATAAAACCAGAAATTTTAAAAAAATTAATGGAATATATATATGGTAATATATTATTTGATAAGGCCACATATGATTATATCTAAACTTCTTTACACTGGTATTATGACACCAAACATCCAAGTGGTAAAGCGTATGGCGGTGCATCCATGATTATTAATAATCAAATAAGCCATTTCCCTATAATTAAATATAAAACAACAAACACCACCTTATCTTCCTTATATTGTCCTCGGAGGACACAAATTCTTATTAATATTATTTTTGGCCTTCAGATCTACAAAAGACTCCAGATTTAATCAGTGTTTAAAAGACTGTGATTCGTTAAGAAGTTTTTCTTTTAACTTTAACTATAACTTTTATTAATTTTTAAATTAAGTTCCAGTACTAGTCATTAAATAACTTTCAGTTATTCAAGAGCATCCAGTCATTGTTTTAAGAAGTTTTTGTTTTCCTTATATGCTTTAACTTGAACTACAAAAGAAAACATGATGCTGCCTAAATAGTTTAAGCATCACGTATATTTTTCTGCTTTATCAATAGAATAGCTTTTTTTTATTATCTGCTGGTAGCTTCAAAAACAATAGCAGGCAGCCAAAAAAAAACAAAAAACGATCGTTAGATGTGCAAAAGGATAGCTTTTTAATTATGTGCTATTAGGTTAAAAAGATCGAAAGCTGTTGGAGTTTTGTTTTTTTTTGTTGCAAATAGTTAACATGTATGCATATGTAAAGCAGGACATGAATATATAAAAGGCTAGGGGTCAGTGATGTCAAACTATATAGTTAAAGATTGAAAAAAACAATTTCTGGGCGTTTACAAAAAAAAAATCTTTTTGTACAAATAATTGAATTTATTAAAATAAACATATTTTCTATATAATAATATACATATGTTTCTTTTAATATTATTTATTTCCATTTAATATTCAAACGACTCATATCAAATACATAAATCTATAAATTATTGTAACATTTTTCTTAAATTTGATTATTTTTTAGTTTTTATACTTTACGAACTTAAATATGTATTTAATATTTCATGATTTATCTTTTGTACAAATACCGATCTCTAATATAGCATAATCAAGAAATTCTGAATTCAGCTCGACAGTCTTCTTTCGTTTTATTATACCCTTCACCACAGGTGGAAGGGTATATATAAGTTTGTCATTCCGTTTGTAATTTCTACAATATTGATCTTAGACCCTATAAAGTATATATATTCTGGGTCCTTATGAAGAGCGAAGTTGATTTAACGATGTCCGTCTGTCCGTCTGTGTGTTGAAATGGGTTTTCCGAAGAACCCAGACGTGATGAGGACTGGATTCTTTTTTATTTCTGTTGCATGTGATCCATTTCTGTTTGCTATTAAAAATCAGACAGATCGGTTAATAAATGGCTGAGATATTAGCAAAAAACCAGGACTACCTCTAATTTTTCCAGTAAAATCCCTTTGTTTAATATGTATGTAGAATTTTGAGCATAACAACACATCCATGTGTTAAAATTCTTTTCTTTCATCTCCACCATTTATACACAAACAACACACATACAAAGATTTGTCATTTGAATAAAAACTAAACAAATCCCTAATGACGAAAACTTTTATATATGTACATCTATTGACGATGATTTTGTGTGAGCTTCAATAGCTCAGTTGTCTAGACGCTATGTCACAAATACTTTTTTTCTCTAAGCCCGCGGAGTTCGAGGTTCAAATCTCGGTCAGGTCAATTCACTTTTTTTTTTGTACATTTTTTTTATTATTTTCTTAATATTTTTTTTTTTTTTTGCTTATTTTTGGTTTTTTTTTTAACATTTAATAATTAATTTATATAAAATTTTATATTAATAATTAAAATTCTTTTCTTTCATCTCCACCTTTTATACACAAACAACACACATACAAAGATTTGTCATTTAAATAAAAACTAAACAAATCCCTAATGAACGAAGACTTTTATATATGTACATCTATTGACGATGATTTTGTGTGAGCTTCAATAGCTCAGTTGTCTAGACGCCATGTCACAAATACTTTTTTTCTCTAAGCCCGCGGAGTTCGAGGTTCAAATCTCGGTCAGGTCAATTCACTTTTTTTTTTGTACATTTTTTTTTATTATTTTCTTAAGACTTTTTTTTTTGCTTATTTTTGGTTTTTTTTAACATTTAATAATTAATTTATATAAAATTTTATATTAATAATTAAAATTTTTTTCTTTCATCTCCACCTTTTATACACAACCAACACACATATAAAGATTTGTCATTTAAATTAAAACTAAACAAAACTCTAATGAACGAAGACACACCACCCTCAGTAACACAATCAAAATATTGCAGCAGGGTTGCGAAATAAGAATTTCAATTTCGTACAAAAGTCATTATCAAATTGTACTTTTTGAACTCAATTGTACCATTTCTTCTGTATAAAAAAACACCAATTATAGAATTTTTTTAACAAAAAAAAAACTGTACAGAAAATTCAGTTGTACATTAAAAGTATATAATAAAATAAAAATATATAAAATAAGGTACAAAAATACATGAGATAAATATCATACTTAAGTAGGTAGCAAGCTATTTCTTAGACTGGAAATAGAGTATTCAAAAAACCGGCCTTTTGGAAAAACCGGTTTCGGTTTTCTTTGAAAAATCTAATTTAAAAAAACCCGGTTTCGGTTTCGGTTTTTGCAGAAAAAACCGGTCAACCGGTTTTTTCGTTTTTTTTTAATTTGAATAAAAAGCTTATAAAATTCGTTGTTTTAATTACAAACAAAAAAAAGAAATTTAATAAATAAAGTAATAAAAAAAATTAATATGAAAAAAAAAAATATTTTATAATATTTTTTTATTGTATTTCATTTCAACATTTAATTTATTGGTTTTAATATTTTTTAATATAATATTTTTATACCCTTCACCACAGGTGGAAGGGTATATATAAGTTTGTCATTCCGTTTGTAATTTCTACAATATTGATCTTAGACCCTATAAAGTATATATATTCTGGGTCCTTATGAAGAGCGAAGTTGATTTAACGATGTCCGTCTGTCCGTCTGTGTGTTGAAATGGGTTTTCCGAAGAACCCAGACATAATGAGGACTTGATTGTTTTTTATTTCTGTTACATGTGATCCACTTCTGTTTGCTATTAAAAATCAGACAGATCGGTTAATAAATGGCTGAGATATTAGCAAAAAACCAGGACTACCTCTAATTTTTGCAGTAAAATCCCTTTGTTTAATATGTATGTAGAATTTTGAGCATAACAACACATCCATGTGTTAAAATTCTTTTCTTTCATTTAAATAAAAACTAAACAAATCCCTAATGAACGAAGACTTTTATATATGTACATCTATTGGCGATGATTTTGTGTGAGCTTCAATAGCTCAGTTGTCTAGACGCTATGTCACAAATACTTTTTTTCTCTAAGCCCGCGGGGTTCGAGGTTCAAATCTCGGTTAGGTCAATTCACTTTTTTTTTGTACATTTTTTTTTATTATTTTCTTAAGATTTTTTAACATCTAATAATTAATTTATATAAAATTTTATATTAATAATTAAAATTCTTTTCTTTCATCTCCACCTTTTATACACAAACAACACACATACAAAGATTTGTCATTTAAATAAAAACTAAACAAATCTCTAATGAACGAAGACTTTTATATATGTACCTCTATTGACGATGATTTTGTGTGAGCTTCAATAGCTCAGTTGTCTTGACGCTATGTAACAAATACTTTTTTTCTCTAAGGCCGCGGGTTCGAATCTCGGTCAGGTCAATTCACTTTTTTTTTGTAAATTTTTTTTTATTTTCTTTAGATTTTTTTTTTATTTTTTGTTTTTTTTTACATTTAATAATTAATTTAAATAAAATTTTATATTAATAATTAAATAATCCATAAATAGGCTAAAAACATCAAAATTTTTATAAAAACCCTCTGATACAAACAAAATACAAACGGTTTTATTTCTTTTTTTTGCTCCGATTTAAAAGAATTTATAAAAAGATTTTTAAACCATTTTATTTCTCACATATTAAGAAAATTTTATACATAATTTACCTTTGAGTGCAACTATTTTAGGTCATAACTTATAATAATTTATAAAAAAAATTATAAACTATTTTCCTTCAAATTTTTAAAATTAAGCTAAAGAAATTACAAATATTTCTAATAAAAAAGCGAAATAAAATCCCAAATGTAAATTTGCCAGCTAAATCAAACTATTTTGTAGAAATAAAACACATGCAGTTGTAGTGGTTTCTTTTAACGATTTGTTGAAATTCTTTTCTTTCACCTCTTCACCTTTTATACACAAACAACAAACACTATTCTAGAGCTGTATTATGACCTATGGATACGTCTTATATAGCAAAAGATCGAAAATCTTTAGTATAACATATTTGCTGAAAAACTCGGAAATATCGGTTCAGATACAAAAAAGTTATGCCCAAAACATAAATTTTTTCAAAGTACCTATATTCCCGAGTCCAAGTTTTATCTCCAAACTAAATGGTTAATTTCCTCTTAAAGGCGTCCGTATATAAATCTGTCCATTCCATATATGTCCATATATAAACTTCAGTTTTTTCCCAACCATGGTGAAGGGTATATAAGATTCGGCATAGCCGAATTTAGACGCTCTTACTTGTTTTTTAATCTACCAGTTATATGACAGTCTTTTCTCGTTTTATTTTTTAATCTTTCAGTTAAACGACAAAAAACGATGTTATTGCTGGCGAGCTGCTGCTTGTATAATGTGAATGACTGTTTACTTAACTTATATTTTTATCGCTTTATTCTTTGTTGCTGTTGGTAAAACTTAAAGTTTTTCCAATGACTTTTTCAGTGTAGTTTTTCGTTTTTAAAAAATAAACTTTTACTATGCTACTGCTGTTGAAATTTGATGTCAGTTCAAGTTATAGTGATTATTAAACATTTAGTTTTTGCTGAAATCGCGCTGGTCTTTTAAACTCTGGATTTAATCGATTTTGCAGTCATTAAAGGCATCAGAGGCCGACTTCCTCTTTATTCGATCTGTACTCTGACCACTCTCCTTCAATTTTATCATTTCTCAATGGCAAACTGTCGCAAATCCTTTTTGTCTTTCTAATAGTCATATTAACTGGCTCAAATATAGGAAGTATATAAGCTCACATTTACCTCAGAATATTTCGCTGAAATCCGATGATGAATTACAAGATGCTATAAACGAGTTCTCGGAAACAATATCAACTGCAGCACAAGTAGCTACGCCTTTTAAACGCTATAACAGCAATAAAAATAACAAATATTGGGCAACTATTGAAAATTTTATCAAGGAAAAGAGAAATCTTAGAAGATAAGCTTACTTTCAATTTTATAAAAGCTCTTCGAAAAAATATTTTTAAATGCGTTGACTCCATACCTAAACGAACACCACATTATCCCCGTTCATCAGTTTGGATTCCGAAAAGAGCATGGAATAATAGAGCTGGTTCAACGCATAGTTACTCTTGTCAGACAGGCCTTCGAGGAAAAGCACTATTGCTCTTCACTCCTTGTATGCATTTCTTAAGCCTTGAAAAAGATGGAATGATGGGATATTACATAAAATAGGCTACTTGTTACTCCAAAATACCCATAAGTTACTGTGAATGTCCATATTGGATCGGTCATTTGGAGTCAAACGTAAACATCACGTCTCAGGCTCAAGAAAAATCACAGCTGGAAGAATACTATATCCTCTCATGTATATACTATATACTTCAGATATACCCACAAATAACCTGATCCATGAGACGATACAGCGTTCATAAGTGTTGAAAAAATCAAGTAATTACATCAAATCCCTGCAGGCTCATGTTTAAGAACTTCAAAATGGCAAAATCATATAAAATATCTTTTAATATACCTCGATCGGCTGCTCACCTGGTCTAAACATATTGAATCCAAATCCACACAACTTAAACTCAAATCATCACTGCTTCAGTGGCTCTTTTACTCGCATTTTACTCACAATCTAGACCTATGGAATTTAGCTATGGGAAACAGCTTTTGCTTCTAATATAGATAAATTACAAATACTACAAAATAAAATATTGCGACTAATAACTGGTGACCCGTGGTTTATTCGTAACGCTTATATTCATAACGATCTTAATATACCATTTGTTCAGGACGAAATAAAAATCTTCTGCTCCAAATATGTACGAAACCTGGCACCATATCCAAATTTTCTTGCACAGGATCTGCTGTCTTATAATGGACACATTTGCCTTATAGGGTCAACAAATTGGTCTTCGCGAAACTACATGAATGATAAACACTACGCAACAAAAATGGATTTTCTATTGCAATGGCGATAGATACAGAAATTATTAGTTAATTTAAGATTTTAATACTTATTGTTATTTTCTGAACTAAAACAAAAACTGCATTAATATCATCTCTATTCTTTGGTATATTTTTGAACCCGAACTCGGGTTCAAAAATATAAAAAAATATCCTTGCTGTTCATGGAGTGAGAAATGTTTGATAGAAAAATCATAAAAAAACATTACATTTCTTGCATTCCAGTTTGCAGTGCTCGACACTATATCTAGTCCTTCCTTTAAGAAAATACATGATCAATGCAGAGCTATTTGCAAAAAGTTGCGAACACCAAATATTTCTTCTTTAGTTAAAAAGCTAAAATAGAAAAAAGCCGTAGTAGACTGTCAAACTAGATGGAATTCCAGTTATATCATGGTTCAAGCCTTATTGGAATATAGAAGTTTTTGTTCGGAATTACTGGATGCTAAATCAACTATGAATGAAAATATTTGGAATATTTTTGAAGGATTTTGTAGAAGCTTTTGCACCTGTTAAAAAATTAGGCGATTTTCATAGAATCTTGCTTAGTTTTAAATTAGAGCTAACAAAATATGGCAAAACAAAAACATTTTCAAAAGAATTATATTTAAATATTATAAAAAGCATGGATGGCAACCGAAACAAATGCGGTTATCGGTAAGGGTAACGCTAGTTTATAATATTTCGGTAACGTTATTTTAAGAGTAACGCTATTTTCTATTATTTCGGTAACGTTATTTTAAGGATAACGATTTTTTCAGTTATTTCGGTAACGGTATTTTATGGATAACGATTTTTTCAGTAAATTCGGTAACGGTATTTTAGGGATAACGATTTTTTCAGTTATTTCGGTATCGGTATTTTAGCGATAACGGTATTTTTCATTATTTCGGTAACGGTATTTTAGCGATAACTATATTTTAGTTATTTCGGTAACGATATTTTAAGGGTAACGTTATTTTTGTTATTGCAGTATCGGTATTTTAGTGATAACGCTAGTTTTAATGCACACCGATATATTTAACCCCATCATGATCAGACTTTTGGAAGATAGATATATGTATGTAGAGAGAATATATTTTTGAATCTTGTGACTTCACAGCGGCCCCTTCCAGAAATATATATAACTAACACAAACATTTTTTCATAATGAACCACAGATGGTTTGAAATTAATTGGCAAAAAGTAAGTAGGTCCGAGTAAAAAAAATAATCTGGCACAATATTTAAACATTTCCAATTTTATATTCTTTAATATCTTATTTGATCCGAAAAATGACAGATCAAATTAGATCCAGAAATACTACCCCTTTTCCAATCGTATTTCAGAAATAGTCAATTGTACTTCAGAATAGTCAATTGTATTTTAGAAATAATCAATTGTATTTCGGAATTGTCAATTGTATTATCAGAAATAGTCAGTTGTATTTCAGAATAGTAAATTGTATTTCAGATAAAATCAATTGTATTTCAAAATAGTCAATTGTATTTTAGAAATAGTCAATTTTATTTCAGAAATTGTCAATTGTATTTCAGAAATAGTCAATTGTATTTCAGAAATAGCCAATTTCATTTCAGAAATAGTCAAATTTATTTCAGAAATAGTCGATTGTATTTCAGAAATAGTCAATTGTATTTCAGAAATAGTCAATTGTATTTCAGAAATAGTCAATTGCATTTCAGAAATAGTCAATTGTATTTCAGAAATAGTCGATTGTATTTCAGAAATAGTCAATTGTATTTAAGAAATATTCAATTGTATTTCAGAAATAGTCAACTGTATTTCAGAAATAGTAAATTGCATTTCAGAAATAGTCAATTGTATTTCAGAAATAATCGATTGTATTTCAGAAATAGTCAATTGTATTTCAGAAATAGTCAATTGTATTTCAGAAATAGTAAATTGCATTTCAGAAATAGTCAATTGTATTTCAGAAATAATCGATTGTATTTCAGAAATAGTCAATTGTATTTAAGAAATAGTCAATTGCATTTCAGAAATAGTCAATTGTATTTCAGAAATAGTCGATTGTATTTCAGAAATAGTCAATTGTATTTCAGAAATAATCAATTGTATTTCAGAAATAGTCAATTGTATTTCAGAAATAGTCGATTGTATTTCAGAAATAGTCAATTGTATTTCAGAAATAGTCAATTGTAATTCAGAAATAGCCAATTGCATTTCAGAAATAGTCAATTGTATTTCAAAAATAGTCAATTGTATTTCAGAAATAGTCAATTGTATTTCAGAAATAGTCAATTGTATTTCAGAAATGATAATAATAATATATGGACCCATATATGTATCCATATCTGAACATATATGAACATTTTCACTAAGTAACTCAAACTAAAATCGCATACCAAATGTCAGTAAGCTACGATAACTGAAATAGGGCCCGGGGGGTCCTGAGTTACATTACTAACATCCATGGGTTCGGCAACATTGGATTCCAGAACGCCCAATGTCCCAATGTCCTTCCTCTGTGCCTTTTAGGTTGGAAACCTCTTTGCCACCTGAGGTGAGACCTACATCGGTCTTCTCTTGCTCTTTGTTTATTAGAATGCTTGAATCCATCTTAAAGAAAATAATAGCAGAGCCCTATACTACCAGTGAGCTAATACAACCAGGGTTAGCCAAGTCCTGGAGGCCACCTTTCAAAAACACTCTAACTTAGTGCTATTCGTCCCATAGGCACGGTACAGATAACACCTGGGATTACAGGTTTTTATCGAGTGTCCGCTCAAGATCCGCTATGTTCTGTAAAAACAGAACCACCTCGAGCATGATGTGGATTTAAGCATGGATTATCCAGCCACAGACGCGACTCCGTGTCGTTTATCACAAGGAACCACGTCTGCATCTGGATAAATTTAGCTTAAGCTCCACGCATGGACGGTCATTGGAGTCCTGATAGGCTAAGGCAAGATCGATCGATATGCTGTGTGTACGCTTCAAGGACCCTCTGTGTTCTTGCTACCTGCTACCTGTCGATTAAGTAATAATTACTACGCCGAACGTTAGGAGTAAAGCAGCGGAACACTTGGCTCTTGTAGAGATAAATATTCAATATATATATGACGGAAAAATAAAATTACGAATCTTGGACATGTATGAGGCCCACATAAAAAATCTTATCATCAGCGTTTTTGATTGTTGCGACATCAAATTGCAGCAAGTATATTCAATTACATCAGATAACTCAAAAAATATGATCAAAGCTTCTGAATTACTAAAAGACGAGTATTAAACCATTGACATTGAAGATGAATTTGAGGCAGTTGGAGCAAATGCGGTTTCTAGTATTGAACTGGAAGGAGTAGAAACATTAGCACATTCACTCCCAAATATTATTCACTTCAGATGTGATGCTCATAGTTTACAGTTGGCAGTGCTCGACAATATATCTAGTCCTTCTTTTAAGAAAATACTTGATTAATGTAGTGCTATTTGCAAAAAGTTGCGAACACCAAAAATTTCTTCTTTACACTCAGAAAAAAAAGTTAGTAGAAAAATTTCTAAACGGTTTTCAATCCCACTTTACTATTTTTGAACTGATTTTTAGTAAAAAAATTATTATTTAGCAAATCTGTTTGCTATTTACATTTTACAAATTACAGAATTTTTACAGAATATCTACAAATTTTTGTTGCTAATTTCAGAAATCATTTTACAAATTTTTGAAAACCGATTTGCTAAAATTAGCAAAAAAAAATTACTAAATTTAAAAAAGTCGATATTGAAGAAAATGTTATTTCTAATAATTTAAACTTATACATACAAACTTAAATTGCCCTAAAATGTTACATAGGATTAAAAAAGGGATCGGAAGTGAAGATACCGACTCATGTCTTAAAAGAGGACATCCACTTAAAATAGCACTAAAAAGGGTTTTTAGAATCAGCCCTAAAAACAATTAAATTTAACCTTAAAAGTAAAAAAAAAAATGACTAAAATATTTTTCAAAACAGAAATTACCAAATTAAAACAAAATGATAAATTCGATTATGTTTTAACAATTTTTAAGATTTTTAAGCCTTTGATTTTTTTTAATTTTGTATAAAACATCTTTTAAAAAATATAATCAAAATTTTTGATGCTCGATAAAAAAAAAATAAATCTAAAACTTTGTACTAATATTAATAGTATTTAGTAATTTTTTTTGCTGATTTTAGCAAACAGATTTTAAATTCCACTTTTCTACAAAAAGACTACTAAAATTTAGTAGCGGCTACTAATTTCATTGTACTACACGTCAGCAGACATGTGTTGCTAAGATTAGCAAAAAATACCGCCGGGATCAAATTAGCAGAATATCCCGTAATAACAGCAAAATTTTCAGTTGCCATTACAGACTTTTTTGGTGAGTGTAGCTAAAAAGCTACACTTGAGAAAATTGTTAAATCCCAAAAATATACTACACAATTTAATTGGTTTCTATTCATGTTATTATTTTAATTTGTTTATTAGAGTGTTAATATTAAAAAAATAATGTATTTATTACAATATCTTTTGCAAATGGAAACTTTTTTGATTGAATTTTTGCAAGAACAGTTTTTATAGGTACCCGGATATTATACTAAAAGTTGGACTACGGGAAGAACTCGGAAAGCAATGTTGCCATATCGAAATAGAAATACATTGTTTCTATTGAAATATTTTCCTTCTAATTGCTTCTTTACTAAGGCATAACCTTTATTAAGCTCGGTTGTGTTTTCAGCGATTAAATTCGTTAAAATCGTAAACAACTATAAAAACCTACATAAAACGCTAAACAGTAGTTTTAATATCAGGTTTTTTTCAGAGAAATCGTGACGTAAATATGGCCACAGGTCTTCAGCTTGCATTTTAATAAAAATAATCCATATTTTTATCATTTTAAAATTTGGCATGTTAAAAACAATTTTATAAAACCAGATATTTTATAAAACCAGAAATTTTAAAAAAATTAATGGAATATATATATGGTAATATATTATTTGATAAGGCCACATATGATTATATCTAAACTTCTTTACACTGGTATTATGACACCAAACATCCAAGTGGTAAAGCGTATGGCGGTGCATCCATGATTATTAATAATCAAATAAGCCATTTCCCTATAATTAAATATAAAACAACAAACACCACCTTATCTTCCTTATATTGTCCTCGGAGGACACAAATTCTTATTAATATTATTTTTGGCCTTCAGATCTACAAAAGACTCCAGATTTAATCAGTGTTTAAAAGACTGTGATTCGTTAAGAAGTTTTTCTTTTAACTTTAACTATAACTTTTATTAATTTTTAAATTAAGTTCCAGTACTAGTCATTAAATAACTTTCAGTTATTCAAGAGCATCCAGTCATTGTTTTAAGAAGTTTTTGTTTTCCTTATATGCTTTAACTTGAACTACAAAAAAAAACATGATGCTGCCTAAATAGTTTAAGCATCACGTATATTTTTCTGCTTTATCAATAGAATAGCTTTTTTTTATTCAAAAACAATAGCAGGCAGCCAAAAAAAAAAAAAACAAAAAACGATCGTTAGCTGTGCAAAAGGATAGCTTTTTAATTATGTGCTATTAGGTTAAAAAGATCGTAAGCTGTTGGAGTTTTGTTTTTTTTTGTTGCAAATAGTTAACATGTATGCATATGTAAAGCAGGACATGAATATATAAAAGGCTAGGGGTCAGTGATGTCAAACTATATAGTTAAAGATTGAAAAAAACAATTTCTGGGCATTTACAAAAAAAAAATCTTTTTGTACAAATAATTGAATTTATTAAAATAAACATATTTTCTATATAATAATATACATATGTTTCTTTTAATATTATTTATTTCCATTTAATATTCAAACGACTCATATCAAATACATAAATTTATAAATTATTGTAACATTTTTCTTAAATTTGATTATTTTTTAGTTTTTATACTTTACGAACTTAAATATGTATTTAATATTTCATGATTTATCTTTTGTACAAATACCGATCTCTAATATAGCATAATCAAGAAATTCTGAATTCAGCTCGACAGTCTTCTTTCGTTTTATTATACCCTTCACCACAGGTGGAAGGGTATATATAAGTTTGTCATTCCGTTTGTAATTTCTACAATATTGATCTTAGACCCTATAAAGTATATATATTCTGGGTCCTTATGAAGAGCGAAGTTGATTTAACGATGTCCGTCTGTCCGTCTGTGTGTTGAAATGGGTTTTCCGAAGAACCCAGACGTGATGAGGACTTGATTCTTTTTTATTTCTGTTACATGTGATCCATTTCTGTTTGCTATTAAAAATCAGACTGATCGGTTAATAAATGGCTGAGATATTAGCAAAAAACCAGGACTACCTCTAATTTTTCCAGTAAAATCCCTTTGTTTAATATGTATGTAGAATTTTGAGCATAACAACACATCCATGTGTTAAAATTCTTTTCTTTCATCTCCACCATTTATACACAAACAACACACATACAAAGATTTGTCATTTAAATAAAAACTAAACAAATCCCTAATGACGAAGACTTTTATATATGTACATCTATTGACGATGATTTTGTGTGAGCTTCAATAGCTCAGTTGTCTAGACGCTATGTCACAAATACTTTTTTTCTCTAAGCCCGCGGAGTTCGAGGTTCAAATCTCGGTCAGGTCAATTCACTTTTTTTTTTTGTACATTTTTTTTATTATTTTCTTAATATTTTTTTTTTTTTGCTTATTTTTGGTTTTTTTTTAACATTTAATAATTAATTTATGTAAAATTTTATATTAATAATTAAAATTCTTTTCTTTCATCTCCACCTTTTATACACAAACAACACACATACAAAGATTTGTCATTTAAATAAAAACTAAACAAATCCCTAATGAACGAAGACTTTTATATATGTACATCTATTGACGATGATTTTGTGTGAGCTTCAATAGCTCAGTTGTCTAGACGCCATGTCACAAATACTTTTTTTCTCTAAGCCCGCGGAGTTCGAGGTTCAAATCTCGGTCAGGTCAATTCACTTTTTTTTTTGTACATTTTTTTTTTATTATTTTCTTAAGACTTTTTTTTTTGCTTATTTTTGGTTTTTTTTAACATTTAATAATTAATTTATATAAAATTTTATATTAATAATTAAAATTCTTTTCTTTCATCTCCACCTTTTATACACAACCAACACACATATAAAGATTTGTCATTTAAATAAAAACTAAACAAAACTCTAATGAACGAAGACACACCACCCTCAGTAACACAATCAAAATATTGCAGCAGGGTTGCGAAATAAGAATTTCAATTTCGTACAAAAGTCATTATCAAATTGTACTTTTTGAACTCAATTGTACCATTTCTTCTGTATAAAAAAACACCAATTATAGAATTTTTTTAACAAAAAAAAAACTGTACAGAAAATTCAGTTGTACATTAAAAGTATATAATAAAATAAAAATATATAAAATAAGGTACAAAAATACATGAGATAAATATCATACTTAAGTAGGTAGCAAGCTATTTCTTAGACTGGAAATAGAGTATTCAAAAAACCGGCCTTTTGGAAAAACCGGTTTCGGTTTTCTTCGAAAAATCTAATTTTAAAAAACCCGGTTTCGGTTTCGGTTTTTGCAGAAAAAACCGGTCAACCGGTTTTTTCGTTTTTTTTTAATTTGAAAAAAAAGCTTATAAAATTCGTTGTTTTAATTACAAACAAAAAAAAGAAATTTAATAAATAAAGTAATAAAAAAAATGAATATGAAAAAAAAAATATTTTATAATATTTTTTTATTGTATTGCATTTCAACATTTAATTTATTGGTTTTAATATTTTTTAATATAATATTTTTATACCCTTCACCACAGGTGGAAGGGTATATATAAGTTTGTCATTCCGTTTGTAATTTCTACAATATTGATCTTAGACCCTATAAAGTATATATATTCTGGGTCCTTATGAAGAGCGAAGTTGATTTAACGATGTCCGTCTGTCCGTCTGTGTGTTGAAATGGGTTTTCCGAAGAACCCAGACATAATGAGGACTTGATTGTTTTTTATTTCTGTTACATGTGATCCATTTCTGTTTGCTATTAAAAATCAGACAGATCGGTTAATAAATGGCTGAGATATTAGCAAAAAACCAGGACTACCTCTAATTTTTGCAGTAAAATCCCTTTGTTTAATATGTATGTAGAATTTTGAACATAACAACACATCCATGTGTTAAAATTCTTTTCTTTCATTTAAATAAAAACTAAACAAATCCCTAATGAACGAAGACTTTTATATATGTACATCTATTGGCGATGATTTTGTGTGAGCTTCAATAGCTCAGTTGTCTAGACGCTATGTCACAAATACTTTTTTTCTCTAAGCCCGCGGGGTTCGAGGTTCAAATCTCGGTTAGGTCAATTCACTTTTTTTCTGTACATTTTTTTTATTATTTTCTTAAGATTTTTTAACATCTAATAATTAATTTATATAAAATTTTATATTAATAATTAAAATTCTTTTCTTTCATCTCCACCTTTTATACACAAACAACACACATACAAAGATTTGTCATTTAAATAAAAACTAAACAAATCTCTAATGAACGAAGACTTTTATATGTGTACCTCTATTGACGATGATTTTGTGTGAGCTTCAATAGCTCAGTTGTCTTGACGCTATGTAACAAATACTTTTTTTCTCTAAGGCCGCGGGTTCGAATCTCGGTCAGGTCAATTCACTTTTTTTTTGTAATTTTTTTTTTTATTTTCTTAAGATTTTTTTTTATTTTTTGTTTTTTTTTTACATTTAATAATTAATTTAAATAAAATTTTATATTAATAATTAAATAATCCATAAATAGGCTAAAAACATCAAAATTTTTATAAAAACCCTCTGATACAAACAAAATACAAACGGTTTTATTTCTTTTTTTTGCTCCGATTTAAAAGAATTTATAAAAAGATTTTTAAACCATTTTATTTCTCACATATTAAGAAAATTTTATACATAATTATCTTTGAGTGCAACTATTTTAGGTCATAACTTATAATAATTCATAAAAAAAAATTATAAACTATTTTCCTTCAAATTTTTTAAATTAAGCTAAAGAAATTACAAATATTTCTAATAAAAAAGCGAAATAAAATCCCAAATGTAAATTTGCCAGCTAAATCAAACTATTTTGTAGAAATAAAACACATGCAGTTGTAGTGGTTTCTTTTAACGATTTGTTGAAATTCTTTTCTTTGACCTCTTCACCTTTTATACACAAACAACAAACACTATTCTAGAGCTGTATTATGACCTATGGATACGTCTTATATAGCAAAAGATCGAAAATCTTTAGTATAACATATTTGCTGAAAAACTCGGAAATATCGGTTCAGATACAAAAAAGTTATGCCCAAAACATAAATTTTTTTAAAGTACCTATATTCCCGAGTCCAAGTTTTATCTCCAAACTAAATGGTTAATTTCCTCTTAAAGGCGTCCGTATATAAATCTGTCCATTCCATATATGTCCATATATAAACTTCAGTTTTTTCCCAACCATGGTGAAGGGTATATAAGATTCGGCATAGCCGAATTTAGACGCTCTTACTTGTTTTTTAATCTACCAGTTATAAGACATTCTTTTCTCGTTTTATTTTTTAATCTTTCAGTTAAACGACAAAAAACGATGTTATTGCTGGCGAGCTGCTGCTTGTATAATGTGAATGACTGTTTACTTAACTTATATTTTTATCGCTTTATTCTTTGTTGCTGTTTGGTAAAACTTAAAGTTTTTCCAATGACTTTTTCAGTGTAGTTTTTCGTTTTTAAAAAATAAACTTTTACTATGCTACTGCTGTTGAAATTTGATGTCAGTTCAAGTTATAGTGATTATTAAACATTTAGTTTTTGCTGAAATCGCGCTGGTCTTTTAAACTCTGGATTTAATCGATTTTGCAGTCATTAAAGGCATCAGAGGCCGACTTCCTCTTTATTCGATCTGTACTCTGACCACTCTCCTTCAATTTTATCATTTCTCAATGGCAAACTGTCGCAAATCCTTTTTGTCTTTCTAATAGTCATATTAACTGGCTCAAATATAGGAAGTATATAAGCTCACATTTACCTCAGAATATTTCGCTGAAATCCGATGATGAATTACAAGATGCTATAAACGAGTTCTCGGAAACAATATCAACTGCAGCACAAGTAGCTACGCCTTTTAAACGCTATAACAGCAATAAAAATAACAAATATTGGGCAACTATTGAAAATTTTATCAAGGAAAAGAGAAATCTTAGAAGATAAGCTTACTCTCAATTTTATAAAAGCTCTTCGAAAAAATATTTTTAAATGCGTTGACTCCATACCTAAACGAACACCACATTATCCCCGTTCATCAGTTTGGATTCCGAAAAGAGCATGGATTAATAGAGCTGGTTCAACGCATAGTTCCTCTTGTCAGACAGGCCTTCGAGGAAAAGCACTATTGCTCTTCACTCCTTGTATGCATTTCTTAAGCCTTGAAAAAGATGGAATGATGGGATATTACATAAAATAGGCTCCTTGTTACTCCAAAATACCCATAAGTTACTGTGAATGTCCATATTGGATCGGTCATTTGGAGTCAAACGTAAACATCACGTCTCAGGCTCAAGAAAAATCACAGCTGGAGTTCCCCAAGGAAGAATACTAGGTCCTCTCATGTATATACTATATACTTCAGATATACCCACAAATAACCTGATCCATGAAACGATACAGCGTTCATAAGTGTTGAAAAAATCAAGTAATTACATCAAATCCCTGCAGGCTCATGTTTAAGAACTTCAAAATAGCAAAATCATATAAAATATCTTCTTATATACCTCGATCGGCTGCTCACCTGGTCTAAACATATTGAATCCAAATCCACACAACTTAAACTCAAATCATCACTGCTTCAGTGGCTCTTTTACTCGCATTTTACTCACAATCTAGACCTATGGAATTTAGCTATGGGAAACAGCTTTTGCTTCTAATATAGATAAATTACAAATACTACAAAATAAAATATTGCGACTAATAACTGGTGACCCGTGGTTTATTCGTAACGCTTATTTACATAACGATCTTAATATACCATTTGTTCAGGACGAAATAAAAATCTTCTGCTCCAAATATGTACGAAACCTGGCACCATATCCAAATTTTCTTGCACAGGATCTGCTGTCTTATAATGGACACATTTGCCTTAAAAGGGTCAACAAATTGGTCTTCGCGAAACTACATGAATGATAAACACTACGCAACAAAAATGGATTTTCTATTGCAATGGCAATAGATACAGAAATTATTAGTTAATTTAAGATTTTAATACTTATTGTTATTTTCTGAACTAAAACAAAAACTGCATTAATATCATCTCTATTCTTTGGTATATTTTTTAACCCGAACTCGGGTTCAAAAATATAAAAAAATATCCTTGCTGTTCATGGAGTGAGAAATGTTTGATAGAAAAATCATAAAAAACATTACATTTCTTGCATTCCAGTTTGCAGTGCTCGACATTATATCTAGTCCCTCCTTTAAGAAAATACATGATCAATGCAGAGCTATTTGCAAAAAGTTGCGAACACCAAATATTTCTTCTTTAGTTAAAAAGCTAAAATAGAAAAAAGCCGTAGTAGACTGTCAAACTAGATGGAATTCCAGTTATATCATGGTTCAAGCCTTATTGGAATATAGAAGTTTTTGTTCGGAATTACTGGATGCTAAATCAACTATGAATGAAAATATTTGGAATATTTTTGAAGGATTTTGTAGAAGCTTTTGCACCTGTTAAAAAATTAGGCGATTTTCATAGAATCTTGCTTAGTTTTAAATTAGAGCTAACAAAATATGGCAAAACAAAAACATTTTCAAAAGAATTATATTTAAATATTATAAAAAGCATGGATGGCAACCGAAACAAATGCGGTTATCGGTAGGGGTAACGCTAGTTTATAATATTTCGGTAACGTTATTTTAAGGGTAACGCTATTTTCTATTATTTCGGTAACGTTATTTTAAGGATAACGATTTTTTCAGTTATTTCGGTAACGGTATTTTATGGATAACGATTTTTTCAGTAAATTCGGTAACGGTATTTTAGGGATAACGATTTTTTCAGTTATTTCGGTATCGGTATTTTAGCGATAACGGTATTTTTCATTATTTCGGTAACGGTATTTTAGCGATAACTATATTTTAGTTATTTCGGTAACGATATTTTAAGGGTAACATTATTTTTGTTATTGCAGTATCGGTATTTTAGTGATAACGCTAGTTTTAATGCACACCGATATATTTAACCCCATCATGATCAGACTTTTGGAAGATAGATATATGTATGTAGAGAGAATATATTTTTGAATCTTGTGACTTCACAGCGGCCCCTTCCAGAAATATCTATAACTAACACAAACATTTTTTCATAATGAACCACAGATGGTTTGAAATTAATTGGCAAAAAGTAAGTAGGTCCGAGTAAAAAAAATAATCTGGCACAATATTTAAACATTTCCAATTTTATATTCTTTAATATCTTATTTGATCCGAAAAATGACAGATCAAATTAGATCCAGAAATACTACCCCTTTTCCAATCGTATTTCAGAAATAGTCAATTGTACTTCAGAATAGTCAATTGTATTTTAGAAATAATCAATTGTATTTCGGAATTGTCAATTGTATTATCAGAAATAGTCAGTTGTATTTCAGAATAGTAAATTGTATTTCAGATAAAATCAATTGTATTTCAAAATAGTCAATTGTATTTTAGAAATAGTCAATTTTATTTCAGAAATTGTCAATTGTATTTCAGAAATAGTCAATTGTATTTCAGAAATAGCCAATTTCATTTCAGAAATAGTCAAATTTATTTCAGAAATAGTCGATTGTATTTCAGAAATAGTCAATTGTATTTCAGAAATAGTCAATTGTATTTCAGAAATAGTCAATTGCATTTCAGAAATAGTCAATTGTATTTCAGAAATAGTCGATTGTATTTCAGAAATAGTCAATTGTATTTAAGAAATAGTCAATTGTATTTCAGAAATATTCAACTGTATTTCAGAAATAGTCAATTGTATTTCAGAAATAGTCAATTGCATTTCAGAAATAGTCAATTGTGTTTCAGAAATAGTCAATTGTATTTCAGAAATAATCAATTGTATTTCAGAAATAGTCAATTGTATTTCAGAAATAGTCGATTGTATTTCAGAAATAGTTAATTGTATTTCAGAAATAGTCAATTGTATTTCAGAAATAGCCAATTGCATTTCAGAAATAGTCAATTGTATTTCAAAAATAGTCAATTGTATTTCAGAAATAGTCAATTGTATTTCAGAAATAGTGAATTGTATTTCAGAAATAGTCAATTGTATTTCAGAAATAGTCAATTGCATTTCAGAAATAGTCAATTGTATTTCAGAAATAGTCGATTGTATTTCAGAAATAGTCAATTGTATTTAAGAAATAGTCAATTGCATTTCAGAAATAGTCAATTGTATTTCAGAAATAGTCGATTGTATTTCAGAAATAGTCAATTGTATTTCAGAAATAATCAATTGTATTTCAGAAATAGTCAATTGTATTTCAGAAATAGTCGATTGTATTTCAGAAATAGTCAATTGTATTTCAGAAATAGTCAATTGTATTTCAGAAATAGCCAATTGCATTTCAGAAATAGTCAATTGTATTTCAAAAATAGTCAATTGTATTTCAGAAATAGTCAATTGTATTTCAGAAATAGTCAATTGTATTTCAGAAATAGTAAACAAATATAAATGGTTTTATAGAAAAAATTATAAAAAAAAGAACTCCCAATTAAAATAACAAAAAAAAATTTTAGATGTTATTACAAAAATTATTACCAATATTTAATTAATATAGCATAAAATGTATATGATTGCAAAGATCTATTCCTTGTCTTTCATAGTGTTTAAAAATTGAAAATCGGATTAAAATCAACTGAGTTACGTGTTCATAAGTACTCGAATATACCCGAAAAAGGTATTTTCGGAATAACTCTGAAAATTTAGGGTGTTTCCGAATATTTTCAAACTGATTTGAGATCTACTCAACAAGGCTTACAACTTACACTAGGTCACTTTTCAAGTATATTTTTACTGTAGCACCGTGTTATTTAAATAATTGAGTACTTATTTTTCCTTCATCTAATACAATTATTGACGAATTCGTAAATGGTAGGAGATGAAAATGAACGGCTGCACTTTAGTATAATTTAATTATGACTTTTATGTTAATTTTGATCTTAACAACAAACGTTATTATGAAGTTTTATATGTCTCACTTTATGTATGTTTCACTTTCAGGGCCAATTTAATATATTAGAATAAATGACAAAAATCAATGATAACGATTTATATGCATAGAAACTTAACTAATTGGAATATTAACAAACTGTGTCAAGTCTCATACAAACTAGTTTTTTGTACTTAGAATACCTGGTTCTGGTTGTTTTGTCTTTTTAAACTTCCCTTTTAACAGCAGTGGCACTTTGACATCTTGTAGGTTGATCCACAGAATAAAGATGATAAAGTTGGTTGACTATTTAATAGCTAACTAAAGGTTAAGCCCTATATTCCTCAATAGTTTAGAGGGGATGATGATTCAGTCGACCAAATATCTTCAATGAGTTTATGGTTTTTCGTACGACATGTATGAAGTACGTCAACAATTTAGAGAATTTAACACTTGTTTATTCAAGTAAAAAACTTGACTTCTTTATTCGCTATATTCAAAATTGGATTAATTGGAGTACCTGCTCAGGCGCCATGAAGAATCTTAAGCCTTTTTAAGATTTAATTAATTTATTTTAATGACCACACGTTGAATAAGAAGTCTTTTTTCTATGAGTGTGCTCATTTTTTATACATTAAAAATTCATAAGTCTATTGACAAGCCGTTATAACGAAAATATCCCAAGCGCTTAAGGCTCTAGGGACTGTCAAGAGCTAAAATTCACAATTCACAATAATAATTTGTTCAGTTAATGTTCGAATTCATTTAACATCAGTATCAAAATTTATAACTATATTCTAAAGACTAATGGATGGCTAAACAGGTATCATCAAGTCGCTATGCCATTTGAAAAAAGGTAATATTATTGGCCTTTGATATGATATAAATGTTAGAATTTTTTAACAGTAATAAATTTCAGATATAAAGGGAAAAAGTCGCCAGAGGCAGTGTTTGGAGAAATATTGCTGGAGTAAACACATATTTGTGGAAAAAGATTATGATGAAAATAATAACGAATAATAAACAGAACCACAGGGATGGTGATGAAGACACTGAAAAAAAGTGAATTTCGAATGCTTATTAAATTTTTTTTTGCAAAAAAAAACCGTCAATCAAACCAAAGAAAAGCTTGATAAATACTATAGGGACTCTGCACTATCGATTTCAATGGTAAAAAAAGTGGTTTACTGACTTTCGTTGTGGCCTTACAAGCACGGAAGATACCGAACGTTCTGAACGCCCAGTTGAGGTCTCTACACCCAATACAATTGAAAAAATTCACGATATGGTGTTGGCCGATCGGATATTGAATGTGCATCTCACGTGGCTCAGTGTTTTCAATTTTGAACGATCACTTGGGTATGAGAAAGATTTCCGCAAGATGGCTGCCGCGTTTGCTCACAATCGACCGCTAACGGAATCTTGTGACAGCTTAGTTTCCATGGCAAAAGTCCATAAAGTAGACTATGAATTGCCCCTCATTCGCCTTATTCTCCGGATTTCCAAACCTAAAGAAATGGCTCGGTGGAAAGAGATTTAGCTCCAACGATGAAATTATTGATTAAACAAATGTCTATTTTATGGACCTCGAAAAATCCTGCTGTAAAACGCAAAGTAAATGACGGAACTTGCTCAAAATTTGACAGTAGTATATTAACAGGTGGTACTTGATGGGAGCAGTCTTGCATTTCATATAACTACGAGGGAAGTTCGAAAAGTCACGGACTTTTTGATCCGCCCTCGTATATCTACATATAACTTATTAATTAATGTAATAAAAATTTTGAACGCCTTATTCCTATTAAAGATAATTAATTTTATGTTGATTTTGTATATATAAAAAACAGAGAATAACTAAATAAACATGAAAAATAATTAATGTAAAACCCATCTGATATTTAATTCTTCTTCTTAAAATTGCTACAAAAAATCCTCATAAAATATCATTAAATTTATCCGAACACAGAATTAAGCTCAGAAGAATCTTTATTCTGTTCTTCGTGTCTTATTTTATACAGTATAGCAAAAAAAATGTAAACGGTCATAAAACTTTACCCTTTGGGAATTCTATTTAACATTTTGGATTATACTAAAAGTGATAAATAAAATTCACCATTTTCACGATTTACCATTGTTGAATGAATTTTTCGTCTTCAGTAACCCATAGTAAAATTTTCATCTGAACATATTCGCAGAACATTTTAACCCTCTAAACGCCAGTTTTAGGGGACTGTAGAATTAAACGACCCGTATTTTAAGAATTCCAAATTAATAATAATTTATTGAAAAAATATTTCGACGAAATTCTAAAACTACATTTGTTTATTTCGTTTTCCTGAAACATGTATATTTTTGGAACAAGTGGAAACCTACATTTCCCCCCTCGTGAATCAACTTGATTCACCTTAAGTACAGCAATTTTGGAAGCTGGCCGACGTGTGATTCTCTTAGAAGTCCTCACATCTGCGAAACGTACTTGTCAAGTACTTATAGTATTTTTTGGCCAATCATTTTCTTTTAAAAAGGCTGGACCTAAAAACCAGTTCGAGTAAGAGTTCCTGATTCTGCAGAGTTTGTATGAGAATGAACCAAATTCCTATTACATGAATTATTTCAAATTTCAGCAATGCTTTGACTCACAAAGGCTTTAAATCGACGTTCTTTAGAGTAAATTCAGCATAATACTGCTTGTGAGTCCGACCAATAATGCAGGGATGAGATTGTAAATTCGCAATTCTGGATAACTGATGTTGACAATCTTACACCAAGGACAGAGGCTATTACAAACGATACGTCCATACCTTCATCATGAACTTTTTTAAGATAACATGCAGCGGCAAGGGCGTCTTGTCTTGCATACACAAAAACATGAAGTTGAATGCTGTGGTATCTAGTTAGATTTGGTGGCATATCGAGGTATTTAAACATTATGAACCTCTTTAAATTCATTCCACCAAGCTTTTTACTTTTTTTGGAGTTCATCTGGAACATAATCGTCCCATGAGTTTAAAATCCCATATTTTCTGAACAAGAATTTTGGAATACAGCAGGAAGTCGGCAATCAGACCAAAAGGATCAAAAACAGCCATAGCTACTTTAAGTAATTCTCGTTTCGTTGACACACGAATTTCCTCCAAAACTTCAGGGGAAAGGCAATGAAACTTAGTCTGAAACTTAAGCGTATCTTCTTGTTTCTTCCAGTACATACCCAAAATGTTTTCTGAAGAGGCTTGTTTTTAATTTTAACTGTTGTCACTACATCTGGACTAGTGTAATTCATAACTGATTAATTTGTTACATTATTGGAGACAAATCCTCTTAGTTCGAATCCTCCTTTCTTATGAATATAAACGACATCTTGGAAAATTTTCAAAGCTCTCTCTTCATTGTGGAAACTGCAAACAAAGTCATCTACATAGTGCTTTTCTATAATCGCTGTAACTGCTTCAGGGAATTTTACTGAAAATTGAATGGAGTTGAGATTTTGTATGTATTCAGCAGAACAAGGAGAGCAAATGGATCCAAATGTCATTGATATCATGACATAATGTTGAATTGGTTGTCCTGAATGTCCACTTCTCCATAAGAACCTTTAAGAATGCTGATCATCTTAAGGTATTTTATCTTGAAAAAACATTTCTTTAATGTCAGCAGCCACAGCAATTTTTCCGTGCCGGAATTTCATTAATATACCTAGCAAAGGCTTTGCCGGTTCAGGACCTCGAACCAATGTTGAATTCAAGGAGATCTCACCAATTTAAATGGCTGCGTCAAATACAACATACAGTTTGTCTGGTTTATGTGGAGATAGCACTCCGAAATGAGGCAAATACCAGATTGGATATTTCGTTTCTTGAACTTTAGCAGCACTTAATCTACGAGCGTAGCCTTTTTGAAGATATTTTTCCATTTCTTAATTAAATTTTGTTGCGAAGTGTGGATTTTAAGTCATCTTCTTTTCTATTGTGAAAAGTATCTTTTTTGCCATTTCAAAATTTGGTGGCAGGTTTGGTGGATATTTTTTCCACAAAAGCCCAGTTTCAAACTGATTATCCATTATTTTTGTTGTCCTTTCCAGAATGTCTTTGCCGCTCTGATTTTCTTCTAAAAGGAGCAATTCACTACCAGGACTGGCTCCAAAACTTTCGGTGGCAAAGAATTCTTGAACTATGTTGTGTATATCATCACTAATAATAGTTAAAATGTTTGCATTATATGGAATATTTGCATTTGTTGGCCCATTTACAGCCCAACCAAGCTTTGTTTGTGCTGCTATGGGATCTAAATCACCCCCTTCTTTAAAAAGTAAGGGTGCAGCTAGACGAGCACTGGTGATGTATTTGAATAGTCTTCCACAGGTAATGAAGAAAATTGAATATAATCTGACTTGTAGAATGATTGATTTGCTAATTTCATTTTCCCAACGGTATGAGCATTCCTTAAAGCATATTTGGAGGCTGACTCTTCTCTACCCTTTATTTCCAACTGAACCATAAAAGACTTTTCTGTTACTGCCTCTTCTCCATACCATTGGAGTCTTAAAAGTAATGATTTGTCATTAAGACCAAGTTGTCGTGCGATTTGCTCATCGATTAAAGAAACGGCTGAACCATCGTCAAAGATGACGAAAACCTTTAAAGAACCAGCAGAGCCAGAAATTTGTACAGGTGGAATCTTAAATAAAATACTAGCCTGTTGCGGCCTACAATTTAACATCGAGTGCAACTGTTTTGAAACAAGTGGTGTAACGACAGGTGTTTGTTGTGGGTTTTCTCCAAATGCTTTTTTTGTTGTGTCATGCAGCAATTTATGATGAGATCGCTTACAATTTTCGATAGCACAGGGTTTCTTTTTACGACATGTTGATGTTCCATGACCTTTATGCAAATAACTTAAACACAACTTCAACTTCTTTACTTAATTCCAACGAGTTTCTACAGGCATGCTGACAAAACTTTGGCATTTGATAATAAAATGTGATCCCTTGCAGATTACACATTCAAATTTTTTGGAATCATCGATTTACGTAATTTGCTTTGGCTGGATATCTTGCAATTAACATGACATAAGGCTAACAACTTTAGCAACATCGCTCAACCAATGGGAAAAGTCGAGCAAATTTAGATATGGCTTAATTTGTAACGCATGACGAGCCCAATCAAATTGTTGCTCCATTGGAAGCTTGCTGACTAAATTCTCCAACAAAGTAGTGTTCATTAGGTAATGAGGGCAATTGGCAGAGTTGAGAAAGGTTACAACATTTCTTACCGTGGTTGAGAACTCGACCAATTGATTGAACTTTTTTTTAGCTTATGGCAGGAAATTGCTGAATTTTCATCAATTGGGAGCGAAATAAACAAATCTGGTCTCCAAGCCGAAATTTTAATTTCTCTGCCACTATTTGCCAAAAAGCAAGGTTCATGAAAATAAATAGATAACATTTTTAAAGGTTGTGAGATAAAAGTTCTCAACTTTATTTTTATTAATTTATATTGCCTTTTGTATAAAAAGTGAAGATATACGTATTGCGAGGGAAAGTAGCCAAAACGATAATAGACTAGTAAAAAACTAGCATAAAAAAAGGATGACTGGCAATGAAAAAGGTACCGTTACCTTTTCTACTAGTTATAATCTGTGTAAATACTGGGATCAGAATTGTAAAGGAAGGGAGTATAACACAGATGCTAACATATTAATTAACCCATTTGGGGTCAGAAGGTACGAAAGGGGTACCGTTTAGTTAATAACCAAAATTAAGGTTTTTGGCTTAAACAACCACTTTGGAAACGTCATGTGGATTAATAAGCAAGGAAACCACAACTTCTCGGGCCTGTCCTTGTACAATTTTCTGTAACCGCATTAGGTTTTGACGATGACTATATTTATACATATCCGTCGTCTCCTTGTAATTGGCAATAAATAGAGGCCAATCTTCAGCAAGACCAGAGAATGGTGGCAAATCATATAATTTATGAGGTGAATCATAAGAGACTACATTATTGGCTGAAGGCGTCTGTATAGGCTGAGGCAGATTTTCAGTAATTCTTTCCGTTATCTTTTCTTAAATAGTCCATTTTCTTTCGCCTTTCCGCAACTGACCTAGCTAATTCCTGGATACCCGACAAAATGTCTGCTTTTTTTGTTTTGTACTTCAGGTGAATCTTCTATAATCGTTGTATTGACATCAATCGGGGGATCGGCTTGATTTTTTGTGCTCCTTTTTGGCATCTTGAAATCTTTATTGTAAATTTCACGGCAAATTATACAGATGGCAAAATGTGAAATTTACAAATTAACTATTAAACTTGTCAAAATTTACAGAACAAACAAAAACTGTAGAATTAAACGACCCGTATTTTCAGAATTCCAAATTAATAATAATTTATTGAAAAAATATTTTGACAAAATATAACAAAATTCTAAAACTAGTTTTGTTTGTTTCGTTTTGTGAAACATGTATATTTTGGAAACCTACAGGGACTTTTTAGTATATATACAAAAATAAGTCTTAAATGACCTATAAAACGGGCCAACAGATTCGTGGACAATTAAAAGGAAAACAGGAAAGTGCAGTTTTTTAATTATTTGGGTTTTTCCGTTGGCTACCTGCATGATTTTTTTAAAGAAATTGAATCCACATTTATGAGTGCTCATGTTTTGGAACGTTTCAAAACGGGTGGCTGAATCAGGTATATAGCCACCCTTAAAATATGCACCCATTCATAAGTACCTGCCAGTAAAATATTGAAAAATACGTAGTATTTATAGGTGTTCCTTATCGATTTTTGTCATTCAACAAGTGCCAACGAACGCGAAAAGTACAAGCGATTACAATTTTTACGCGTATATTTTAAAAATTTGAGTGAATATGAATTCAAACAATAAGTACAGATGCATAAAAATATCTAATAAGTGTTGCGCTTCGCTTCGTAAAATAAGTGAAAGCGAGGCTGCAAATATAACTGAGTATTTTCCAGCTGTCGCCAGCATTCGTTGTAGCCGTGTTTGCAAAACTTGCCGGAATACACTGAGAAAAGCGCGCAGTCGTAATGAATCCAACGTGGAGCAGAATGAAGTCTCAAATTATTTACCAACAACGCCCAGCGATGAAATTAGCGAAGAATTGAATGAACTTCAAACTTGTACCAGCCGTAATACAAACATCGAAAGCAACGAACTCATTGAAAATATAAATGATCATATTATTCCTCATCTACCAAACCAAATGTCGCCTCTTAAAAGGAAATATATCATTTCGTTTGATACATACAGAAATAGAAAATCACTGCAAATTTTGGAAAATGTAGCAGATTCACTTGGAGCTGATCCATTGTCTGATTTATCAGCGCAACTTGTAAACGTCAAAACCATTTACGAAGAAATTTTGCAAAACATCAAATATCAAATAGAGAACATCTCAAATCTTTTGGAACAGCAAAAACTTTTATCTCTCTTACCAATCAATATGAGTCACGCAGAAATTAAAGATCGTTTTGGGGATGATATATCTCACGATTGTATCAAAAAAAGTACAGATATCCAAAGGAATAAAACGAAGTTTGCAGACATCAATCTTTTAAAAATGAGCAGACGTAGTTTACCAACCGAAACTCTAAGCATAGTCAAGTTATTTTATGAAGATGATGAAATTAGCCGAATGATGCCAGGATCGCAAGATTCAATTACTGTTAAACAAGGAAACTTATGTGAAAAAGTTCAAAAAAGACTGATGTTATCTTCACTACGCGAATCTTATTACGAATTTAAAAAAAAAAACCCTTGACCAAAGTGGGTTTTACAAAATTTACAATGTTATGGCCAAAAAATTGTATGAAACTTGGAGTTGGAAACCAGTAAAATATCTGTGTATGCACATTGCATCAGAATATGAAATTGATGTCTGAAAAAAGTGGCTTAAAATCAATTTGTATTGAAGGAGAATGCACATTTACCGACTACAAAGATGTTCTCAAATTCGTTGTTTGTAATGGTGACATAGAAAAAAGCGAGTGTTGCGTTTCAATGTGTGGTCACTGCTTCAAAAATTTAAATAATCTAAAAACGCATATGCTAAAACATTTTGAATATAACCAAACTGAAGAAATAATATACAAAAATAATATTATAAAGGTAATTATTTTAATATTTTGGTATTAGTAAACACATCCATCCACACTCATCAAAATATTTAATATTTTTTATTTATTTGTTTTTTTCCTTTGTTTGTTTATTTTCAGATAACGATAAATTAACTCATAAAAGCTTTGCCATAATATCTGATTGCAATACCCATGATAGTATAGCAGTTCATCTATATATTTCAAAAATGATACAGTTCGTGAAGGCCAATATAACCAACAATATTAATAAAATCATTTACGTATCAGATGGTGCAGGAGCACAATATAAAAATAAATATAACTCCATTAATTTATGCCACCACAAATCTGATTTTGGTATTGACGCTGAATGGCACTTTTATGCTACCAGTCACGGAAAATCTGCATGTGATGGAATCGGAGGAACATTGAAGAGAGGTGCTCGAAATTATAGTATTGCAAATAAAAATGAAATCCAGACAACGAGGCAACTCTATCACTGGGCATCAGAAACATATAAGACCACCATACAAGTTGCTTACGCAGATGCTTAAAAAATTTGGGTTAAAACATATTCACAATTTTCCTGGGACAATGTTTATTTATTTTACCTGTAAATATAAAATATAAGGGCAATTACTAGAAGTGACACTACTTAATAAATTATATAAAAAAAACTAAAAAAGAACCCATTTTTATTTTTTGATATGGTATAGGTGAAGGATAAACCTTTCTAAAAAAATAATACACTGTAAAAAAACCCTTGATCTCTTTGGATTTTTCGAAAGTTAAAATTTTCTTTTTGTTATAAATTACAGTGTCATAAAGCCTGTTAAAATATCTTTTTAATGATGCCAAGATCATGTAAATCGGTGGAGCTCTTTTCTACCATTTTCGCGTTTTTTCGAAAAATTTCCCACTGTGCCACGCCCAAAAAATCGCGAAAAAGTCATTTCTAAAAATGAGAGTTTGTTTGTATTGATCAAATTTAGCTATGAACAAAATTTCATCGATATCTGAGGGGGTCGGGTTCAATGCATCTCGATTTTTACATGAAATTCATCATATATAAAAAAAGTTTTGTTTGCGAAAAAAATTTTTATTTAAAAACTATGGAAGCTCGTTTTCTTGATCATTGCATATCTTTTTAACAATTATTTTCTTGTTTTTCAGTTTTTTTTCAATAAGAATTTTACAGATTGGGGAAAATCTTAAATAAAAATCAACATCTTTATCAGATGTTGACATTTCAGTTAAAAGGTTGGCAATAATCACAATATTCCGAGTAGATTTACAAACTATTAATTGGCATATAAATAAACTATATGCTAACTCTCTGCTTAGCCTAATCGGTTTGTTAGTAAGCAGATCGTTGTCTGCGATGTAAACACTGTTGCTAACTTTTTGTGATAAATACGGCAAATACCAGTGGTGAGTGGCAATTAAATTATATATTTTAATTGTGTAAATAATCGGGCGGATTATTATTAAAAAAATACAATTTGGATATGTAAATAAGGATTAAAAGCCATAATAAGTTTTGTTTTATACGGAAATTTTTTAAACCCAGAATTTTGAATTTTGTGGTAAACAAATTAAGACAAAAAGGAAAAAATAATTTAAAATTAAACCAAATTAAACGACATTTTTGGAAAAATTTAAAATAAACTGAATTTCATTTTTGAATTTTGCTTTTTTTCTGTCATCAAGGCGCAGTTTGAAAAAATTTCTACATTTGTTTCCCCCCCCCCCCCCCCCCCCCCCCCCCGCTTTAAATAAAAGGCGTTCGTGCTACAATAAGGGCTTCAGGTTAAGAAATAAATATTTGTAAACATGTTTTTTAATTAATATATTAGGCTACGTCTCCACAGAACGTGTTTTGCATGTCTTTTGAAACTAAACACTGTTTTGTACATGTTTTCCCATATATTTTTTTCGTCAAAACAACATGATTTGCTCAAAACCCGCAAATAAAATAAATTGCTTTAAATTTTGATTTGGGTCATTAGTTATTTTCGGTCAGGGTAGGAAAATGGCAGCATCAAGAAGAATATGTAAATTTGCTCCGACACAATTAGAAGCGTTCTGCACGAACTTTATACGTTTAAAGTTTATACGTTTGAGTTTCTCGATGTCAAAAAACAAGAATTAGAAAGAAGATGGGTGAAAATAGTTGAATCCTACGAAGAATATATGATAGGAGATGAGAGGTTCGAAGAGAAGATACGAAGAAAGATATATTGTTAAGATATGATATATCGTTACGATATGCAAATTATACAAAGAAATGTCGCCAAATAAACGTCTTGGGCTTGCATTAATAGTTGAATCCTACGAAGAATATATGATAGGAGATGAGAGGTTCGAAGAGAAGATACGAAGGAAGATATATTGTTAAGATATGATATATCGTTACGATATGCAAATTATACAAAGAAATGTCGCCAAATAAACGTCTTGGGCTTGCATTAATTATATATCATCGACACACTTCAAGTCAAATTGTCTGAGTTCAGGCTGGTGTACTACATGTCACAAAAGGCATCACACAATGATGCATTCACAGTCAAATGTTCAATATAACGAAAAGCCTTTAACTTCAGGTACTCACACCGAAACCCACACTTTTAATACTCAAGTCGAGAAATTATCCACTTATAGAGAAAATCTTCAAGATAATATTCAGGTTTTTTTGTTGGACAGTGTTACCTACAGCGCTGATTCATATAAAAATTTTTGGGAATTTTTTACTATTCGACCTCTATTAGATGCTGGGGCAGAACGAAGTTTTATTACCACACGTATTCAGCAAATGCTTGCAGTACCACTCAAGACACATCAGCGTCAAATATCGGGGTTTGAACGATCGTGGGGTGGAACGATCGTGGGGAGTTCCAAAGGAATATGTTAAAATCTTAGCTGTTGTAGCCCCAAAATTAGCCAATCGTTTGCCCTCCTGCCCAGTTAAACTTCGAAATTATACAGAAATTAAAAATCTACCAATAGCGGACCCTCACTTTTATAAGCCTGCCGGTATTGATATGATAATAGGAAGCGATTTTCTTCTTTTTATAAATCTTCCCAGGGTGTGATAGAACATATCTGAAAATTCTGAGGCTAGGGAGTCGCATTTTGGCTGGTACTTGTCAGGCCCAGATAATATAAATGAAATAAATGCTTTTTCTACTACCGTTTCTACTTCAGACGATTTTCTTTTACACGATCAAATAAAAAAGTTCTGGGAACTGAATGAGGTCGAAAGGGACTTTCAAATAACTGAAGCCGATACATTTTGTGAAAATTTTTACCGGACATACACTATTAGGCAGTCAGATTTTCGTTATGTGGTACGTTTACCATTTAAAGAAGAATATCCAAGTGACATATTTTTGGGTCCCTCAAGGAACAGAGCTCTGGGTCAATATCATAGGATGGAGAAAACTCTTGAAAAGACTCAAGGTTTGAAAGAATCGTATCGACAAGTTCTTCAAGAATATATCGACTTGGATCATATGAAACCCGTAGTTCACTAAGAAAACAATGCTAAAACCAATTTTCATTTTACCTACCACACCACGCGGTTATTTGACCCGAAAGTAAATCGACATGAGTTAGGGTAGTCTTCAATGCCTCTAAAAAAACGAATAGTGGATTTTCATTAAACGACGTCCTTTATTAAGGCCCAACTCTTCAGACCGATTTAATGCAAATAGTGCCTATTTGGCGCTATTATAAATATTTCCACACCGGCGAAATTGAGAAAATGTTCCGCCAAAAAATAATTCATGAAGCTGCTCGCCAAATTAGAAAATTTCGTTTCGTAATGAAACGGATGGTTACTTAAAATCTTTTCAAATGAAAACAGTCACCTTTGGGGTGAACGTGCCCCTTTTCTAGCTATAAGAACTTTACAGCAGTTAAGAGAAGATTGCAAACATGCATCCGAAAGCAAGAACGATTTTAAAGAGCAAGATTTATCTGGATGACATTTTGTCCGGAGGACATACTCCTGATTAAAACAAAATCAAATAGCTCAGGTTTTGAAACCTGCAGGCTTCCCCATGAAAAAATAACAGTCAATAACTTAAAGATCGACGATTCCAGCACATCTAAAACTTGGGGGTTCGCTGGAATGCGAAATCAGACTTATTTTATTATGTTGTAGAACCGAACCAAATTACGACCTCTTCTACGAAAATGCAGAGTTTTTGGCTGGTTAGGGCCAGTTATGGTAATAGCTAAACTTTTGATGCAAGAGTTATGGGAACTTAATGTAGACTGGGATGAGCGTATGTCACCGCACATACATCTAAAATGGAACAGATTTTTACAAGACTTACACACAATTTTGTGCACTGAAAATTCCTAGATAGGTACATTTTACACCGACTCATCAAATACAAATACACAGTTTCTGTGACTCATCATAAAAGGCATATTGTGATGCAGTTTACTTGCGAACTGAGAAATCAAGTGTAATTTGCTGGTCGCAAAAAACAAGGTTGGACCAACAAAAAAGACTACAATATCAAAACTTGAATTGTGTGGAGCAGTTCTAGTATCGAAATTAGTGAAAAGTCTGATGGAAAACCCAAAGTTCCCCTATGAACTATATGGCTACAAAAATCACCTAACACTTTAAACACTTTTGTTGCAAATAGTGTAACAAAAATTATCAATATTGCCAGCAATAATCACTGGAAACATGTGAAGACGGACGACAACCAAGATATAGGTATCCGTGGTTGTACTTCTCAAGAGCTCATAGGGAGTAAACTATAGTGGCATTGACCTACCTGGTTAACCCAGTGTATTGAACCTTGGCGAAAACCACGAGTTTTCAATCCAACAGATTTGAAAACCAATAAGGTCTCAGCTTTTCATTTAAAAACTGTCCTAGAAGAACCCAACACTAAAACTTAACCTGTGTGCACAGGTGACTCTTATAAGGTATTGGACAATTTTTCTTCTTTTGCGCAAGGTCTAAGAGTCGTGAGTTATTGTTTTCGTTGCTTAAAATGCATGAAGTCTCATCTTAAAAAAGTGGCTGGCAATCTTAACTTTACTTTTAAAGAATTTGCCACAATGCTGATCAGAATTGAAGATGTATTAAACTCACGTCCAATGTCTCCATTTGACAAAAACCCTTCCGAAACTTCCTTTGACTCCAAGTCATCTCTTGAGAGGTGCTCCACTTATCGCTCTGCCTGAAGCCCCTGAAAAACCTTTCTCAGAAAGCTTAACTTCTATTAAACGCTGGGACAGTCTAAAAGCTCATCAACACATCTTTGCTCTTCGTTGGAAGAACGAATACATTACCGAGCCTCAGCGAAGAGTCAAATGGAAAACAGAACAAGACAACATAAAGCCAAACGCCTTCGTCATCGTGAGGGATTAGCACCCACCGAGTGGCTTCTAAAACGCATTACCAAAGTTTTATATGAAAAATACAGCAAATTACGAGTAGCAGAAATTAGAACACAAAATGGAGTTATAACGCGCTCAATTTCCAAATTGTGTCTTTTGCCATTGTGTCTTTTGCATTTTTTTTTAAATGGAAAAAAGTGAATTTCGTGCTCATTAATTTTTTTTTTTTGCGAAAAAAACGTCAATCAAACCAAGGAAAAGCTTGAAAAATACTATGGGGACTCTGCACTATCGATTTCAATGGTAAAAAAGTGGTTTACTGACTTTTGTTGTGGCCTTACAGGCACGGAAGATGCCGAACGTTCTGGACGCCCAGTTGAGGTCTCTACACCCAAAACAGTTAAAAAAATTCACGATATAGTGTTGGCCGATCGGATATTTAATGTGCGATAGATTGTGGAAGACATAGGCATCCCACATGGCTCAGTGGTTTCAATTTTTAACGATCCCTTGGTTTGAGAAAGCTTAGATGTCTGTCCATGAAGTAGACTACGAATTGCCCCTTCATTCAACTTATTCTCCGGATTTATGTATCCCCCAGTGACTATTTCCAAACCTAAAGAAATGGCTCGGTGGAAAGAGATTTAGCTCCAACGATGAAATTATTGATCAAACAAATGACCAAAGTAAATGACGGAACTTGCTCAAAACTTGATAGTAGTCTATTAACACGTTGTAATTGATGGGAGCAGTGTTGCATTTCATATAACTACGAAGGAAAAGTCACGGACTTATTGTTCATCATGCCACAGTGCAACTTGTGCATAAAAAATCACGCCGTATGGCACTGTCGTATTTTTATTGAAAAAGGGTAACTACTGCCTGAACTGTATGGCACATACTTATTCACGCCCCTTATGCCAGTCAGAAAACCTCTGCGCTAAACACAACTCGATGGTTCAATTGGAGCGCCCCATGACGTCACGACCTCGAAATACTGGGCAGGTTAAGGCCGAAGAGCTCCCAGAAGAAAAAGTTAAGACTAATGGGGTGTGGGCTGACGATAACCAAGAAATACCACCAATACCATACGAGTTGCTGTTGATGAAGTTGCCTTCCGCCCACCTTGTTGGAAAAACACCATACCGCACCTGGGTTCTATTATGTTAGATTCCGTTATCCAACCTGGTCAACCCTCAAGAAAGCACAACTTCCATATTTGGATGGGTTATCTCTAGAGTATGGAATAGCTGCCGTTGTCACCGACATTTTTGCGCGGAAGAATGTTAAACCTTGTTCATTGTTATAGGTTTCTATATATATTTTATATAATATATTTTTTTTTCTCTTAAAAAATTAATATTTATTATTAATCCCTCTTTTTTATGATTTGTTTTTCTTATTTGGGCATGCTTGCCTGTATCCCACCGGCATGAGTATTTTGTTTTGTTTTTTGTAATATTACAGTTAATTTATGTTTGAGTGTTTATACTCAAATAGTGTGTTTTAAGCTTTTCTTAATTTCGTTTTTTATAATGTTTACAAAATGTGAATTCACAAGCAGTATTTAACAATGCTTGAGAAAAGATTATTATACATAACTTTTTCTAAAGTATGCTTAAAAACAACATACACATATTGAACAACGCAATATGACGGTTGAAATAGAAATATTTTTCAATCCATTCTAGTCTTGTTGTCTTTGTTCTACGCTTATAATGCATACAACAAGTGCCGTTCCTTTTTTTTTTTTTAATTTGTCAAATGTGTTTTGCGTGTACATTTGTTTGTAAATTTTATAAAGTGAACGTGCAATTGCATATTAAATTCAATTATTTTCATAATAATTTTTATTTATGGTTAAAATTAATTATTGTTATTTATATTTAAAATGAATTCTTATTATTTATATTTAAAATTAAAATAAAAAAATGAAATTACAGAAAATAATTATAATTTTTCTTTTTCAACACTAAATAATATATTATATGTGAAGCTTATTCTACAATTGTCTAAAAAGCTTATAAATATATTGAGTCAAATAAGCTTTTCTATACGCAAGTTAATACAATATTATTTTTTTAAGCTTATTCTACAATTACAAGAATAAGCTTATATTAATCATACACACATAATATTTTCACGAGGGTTCCGTTTTGATTTTTCTACAATTGTTACGATATCCTTTTTCAATATATTCTCAAGTCTTTTTCAAGCTTAAGGCTTGTGTTTGTAAGCTTATAATAATATTTTTCTCAAGTTATTTGAAAAAGTTGCCGACCAAAACTCTCCCAATATACCATAAAGCAATCAAACTGCAATACAACTTGAGAATAAGCTTATATAAATAGTGTGTTTTAAGCTTTTCTTAATTTCGTTTATTATAATGTTTATTAAATGTGAATTCACAAGCAGTATTTAACAATGCTTGAGAAAACATTATTATACATAACTTTTTCTAAAGTATGCTTATAAACAACGCAGTATGACGATTGAAATAGAAATATTTTTCAATACATTCTAGCCTTGTTGTCTTTGTTCTACGCTTATAATGCATACAACAAGTGCCGATACTTATTTTTAAATTTGTCAAACGTGTTTTGCGTGTACATTTAGTTGTAAATTTTATAAAGTGAACGTGCAATTGTATATTAAAAATAATTTTTTTTATAATAATTTTTTTTATAGTTAAAATGAATTACTATTATTTATGTTTAAAATGAATTATTATTTTTTATATTTAAAATTAATTATTATTATCTATATTTAAAATAAAAAATAATATATTATATGTGAAGCTTATTCTACAATTATGTAAAAAAGCTTATAAATATATTGAGTTAAATAAGCTTTTCTATACCGAAGCTTATACAATATTAGTTTTGTAAGCTTATTCTACAATTGCGAGAATAAGCTTATAGTAATCATATACACATAATATTTGTTAAAAAAATAAAGTTGTCCAGTTTTTTCTTATACTCAACAATTAGGGAAAGGAGTGACCTCACCCCAATACCCCTGATTTCGAATTTGGTCTAAAAATTTTTCTATCTATTTACAATTTTAAAAATTGTATATAAAGGATATTTCGGTACTAGGGATTTTTGCCCCAAGTTATTTTAATTTTTTTTTTTCATATCACAAACAAGTTAAAATAAATTAATTCGACACTACTCTAAACTAAATTGTAGCCTTTTTCCTGTTCATGTTAATTTGTTTTATTAAAATTTTTTAGTTCATAGATTAATAATATACACATTAACATATAAAGTTATTTAAAGTATTAACAATGACTCGTTTTTATTTACATATATTAAAATAATAGAAAAGGTAAGCCATTACACAGGCGTGGATACAGCTCAAGCTTTTTGGGGGAACATTTTTGATTTTTTTATACCCTCCGTTTGTAACATATCGAAATATATGTAAAACCCCATAAAGTATATATATTCGTGATCCTTATGCGATGTCCGTCCGTCTGTATCTCTGTTTTTTGTCACCTTAAAAATTGTTTTCACATTCAAAAAAAAGTTTTCACCTCAAACAATTTTGTTCACCTCCATAATTTCACATCTAATTTGTTTACATTATTTATATCAAAACACTCTAGAGGACACGGATGATAAAGTTTGTACTTAAGTGCCATTTGAACTATTAGAATCTTAAAAGTGCTATGGCACTTCTTTGAATCATTAGGTGCTATTCAAAAATGTCCCCTTTTTATTATTTTTTATTTATGACAACTTTTGCGAACTAATTTCTTTTAAATACTGTTTGATAGAAAATAATTGTTTGGGGATGATATAGTTTATACGAGTACTATAATACAGTTTGTGCCGCACAATTAGAACCTTAAATATACTTTTATTCATAAAAGAATTAAAGATACAAATGTATGTCATTTCTAATGCCATATTAAAGCTTTTAATTTCTATAATATGGTTGATTTCGTAGATATTTAAACATTTGTAGTTTCACAAACTACAGGGAAAGCCATGGGAATATGGGACCGAAAGTTTCTTTCGATATGTACTTAGCTGAAAAATTATTTCTATTTTTTTTATGGTTTCAGTTTTTAACGGATTTCTTTTGGGTTCACTAACTCCCAACGAACACATGGGGTTACGCTTGCTTCATAGAAAGCTTTGTATTTTTTTTTTTAAGAATCGGTCTCTAAGTATGTAAGATAAATAACAAACATTTTTAACACATTTTGAAAACATTTTGTCTGAAAGTGCTCATAGGATTAAATGAAATGGTTAAAAAACATATATGTCACAATATAAAACTTACCGAAAATATCGATTCAATTTTGAAATATTTTAGTTGAAATGTGTAATGTATTATTTGTGATTTGGTAAATGATTGTGTTCTTAGGACATGTGTGGAGGGTATTCAAATATTCGGCAAAGCCGAATTAAGTATTTTTTACTTGTATAATTTGAAAATCATATTTTTTGTTTAGATGTTTTACAAAGGTTCATTATATTTAAATGAGGATCCATGTTATGCTTTATGGGCAAAATTTTAAATGACACGAAAAATTTAAAAATTTGCTTTAACAGTTTATTTATAAAAACAAGTAAAAAGAGGCTTAAACTCGGCTGTGCGGATCTTTGAATACCCCCCACCAATATCCTAAAATAATGTTATCTACTGTTTTTGATACAAATAATGTAAAAACATTAGAAGTAAAATTATGAACGTGAAAAAAAATTTTTAAGGTGAAAAACTTTTTTGGATGTACTAAAATACACCAATTTGTATGGAAAATTTTGAGGTACCATCCATCTTCACTCATAACTTTTTAACCGCTGGACTGATTTTGCTCATTTTCAAACTTCTCAGGAGGTTGTTCATTAATCTAGATAAAAATGAGCACCAACTTCAACAGACAGACGGACATCGCTTAATCGACTTAAAATTTCATAAGGCTCACGAATATATACGAGTATACCTTTTGGGGTCTTATATCAATATTTCGATATGTAACAAACATACGCTCACCATAAATGGTGGAGGGTATAATAACATAAAAAACAAGACTAAAAAAATTAAAAATGAACTCCGTATCACAATTTAAACTACTTAGTTTTTACAAAAAAATAAAAACAAGTAAAAAAAAGGCTTAAATTCTTTAATACCCTCCACCAATATCCAAAAAAAAATGTTCTTTACTGTTTTTGATACAAGTAATGTAAAAAACTTTTGAAGTAAATTAATGGAGATGAAAAAAATTTTTCGATGTGGAAACAAATTTTGAGGTGAAAAAATTTTTTGAGGTGAAAAAATTTTTTGAGGTGATAAAATTTTTTGTTGTGAAAAAGGTGAAAAATATTTGAGGTGAATACAAAAATATTATTCACTTCTAAGCGACTGGTGAAAAAATATGAGAAATTATATTATGAACCAATCGCTACAATGAAATTGTACTAAAATACACCAATTTGTTTGGAAAATTTAGAGGTACCTTCAGATTTTCACTCATAACTTTTTAACCGGTCGACAGATTTTTCTCACTTTCAATAGCAAACTGCTCGGGAGGATGTCCATTAATCTAACTAAAAATTAGTACCCTCGCTTGCGTCTTCGCGCCGTGATCGCCAAATTGCATAAGGATCACGAAAATATATATACTTTATGGGGGTTTAAACCTATATTTCGACATGTTACAAATGGAATGAGAAACTGATATATACCTTCACCATATATGGTGGAGGGTATAAAAAGAAAACCAAATAATCAGTCATTTCATAAAAATTCCTATATTGCAAAAACAAAACTAAATTATAAAATTAATAGTTTAATTAAAATTGTTCAATAAAAAATTAATCTAAAAATCAAAAACACAACAATTTAAAAAAATTAGTTTTTACATAAAAAATGGCATAAAAAGTTTGACAAAATGTTAGAAATTAGTGTAAAATTAAAGTTTAAAAAATAAAAATTAAAAAGAAATAAAATTGTCATAATTTAGTAAGATTAAAAGATACATCGTTTTTTAACTAATTTTGATTTCCATTTGTACATTATCCATCATATATCCTTGAACATTCTCAACGTCATTATATAAATTAAAGCTTATCTAATTCAACTTTTGACTGTCAAACCAAGCATTTTATTTTTTTTTAAATTCTGTAAAGAAAAGAAGTGTTAAATAAAAACAGTAAAAAGTGCTAAATCCACAAAAATTTGACATGCTATATCTAAAAATCCGATTGACCGATCTATTTCATTTCAGAATCGTCAATAATTATTACTATTTAAAAACAAATTTTAGATTCTTAAACATTTGAAAATTTTAATCCTTTGCGCTGCATAACCCATTAACAGATTTTATACTTATATTTTAAACTTATATTTTAAACTGATTTAAAATATTTTTCTGCAATAGGACATATGTTCAAAACAAAATTTTATATTAAATAAATAATTTAAATTCAAATTGTTTAAATTAAAAAATTAATACAATATACAAAAACTCAAAAAAAAAATATATAAAAAACCAATTCCATACATAAAATTAAGGAAGCTAAAATCTAAATAAAAATTAAAAATACATAAAAGTCTTTTAGTAAAAAAATAAAAATACACACTTAATATAGGAAAGGTATATGTCGATTTTTCGATACTTTACAGGACAAGGAAAAAACTAAATAAAATTAAAAAACTAATGATACAAAAACCGTTTTAATGCAATTTTTATTCAAAACAAAAAACAAATTTATCATTTCTACTTGCAAAACTTGTTGAGGCAGATGTCTTTAAGAGCGGTCTACAAAAAAAACTTGAAAAACACGTAATTTGCAAATATTTGGATAGGCAACAATATATTATTTTTAGAAATGTAAAGGAATTTTTTTAGTTGTTGCAAAACGTAGAAGATGCTATTAGCAAATCATCTACGTAGACAGCAATTAAATTGATGTTGTGACCATTTTTCTTCTGATACAAACATGGTTCACTTTTACAGGGTTGAAAACCAATTTCATTTAACTTTAGGTTCCACTGACGACCTTCTTTAATTTAAGAACCTTATTTGGATTATTTTCATCAATAAAATTTTCGGGTTGAGCCATATAAACATTATCAGTCAATTCACTATTCAAATATGCTGTTGACACATCTTGTTGGTGTAAATGGAGCTCGTATTCTGCTGCGAGGGCAATAAGCATTCTAATTGTTTTATAACGTACTACAGGGGAAAAGGTTTTTGCATAATTTATGCCATATGTTTGAGCATACCCTTTGGCGACTAATCTAGCCTTAAAACGTTCAATATCACCTTTCCTGTTTTTCTTTAGTGTAAATACCCACTTAGAGGTTACAGCCTTTTGATCTTGTGGCAACTCTGTCAACTCCCAAGTGTCATCTGGCAACCCTATCCGTTGACGAATAGAAGAAAGTCAAGAAAAAGTGCAGTCTCGTCTTAGTCGTCGTGCAGCAAACAACGTAGCGAACATCAACGATAAATTATTAATACCTAATTACATTAATTAAAATAATTTTGTTTTTCCTTTGTTAATAAAATATAATCATTATTCAATAAATAATTAATTCATTTCTGGCCATCTCCTGACAATTTTCAGAAGTGAGATAAAGAACAAAAACGAAAAACACTTGTTTTTTATGTGCGTGAAAAAAAAAAATATAGAAAAAGTTTGTTCTCTGTCGGTATATAGTGCGAGTGTGTGTTTTCTTTTGCAAACCGTCGTTAAGGGTTGCAGTCGAGCAGCATCAATACGCTTTTGTTGCTGTAATCAAATAAATTTGTGCGCGTTCGTTCATACGAATCAGCGCAGCAGCAGTACGTATTCTGTTGTTGTTAAATGTTCTAATCGTGCGCAAAAACGAGAGACACACCATAGATAGACAAACAAACGTTATGAAATTTTAAAAAAGAAGAAAAAAAAAGAAAATCGTTACTAAGTAAAAGAGAAGAAATATATATGTACATACAAACGTTGTGAGAGTGAAAAAAATACGTTACAAACAAAACGAAACACACATAATAATTTTAAATACCCCGTTGGTAAAATAGACGGGATAAAAAAAAGAAGACCCGGTTGGAATTAAATGTTTTGAAAAATGTTAAAAATTAATACATTAAAAGTGGAACAATTAAAAAGTTTACTTCGAGAAAGAGAATTATCGAGTGTTGGTACGAAAGCGGAGCTAATTAACAGGCTAAGTGAATCGGTAAACGGTGACGAAATTTTTGTTATAGACTCTATGTTCGAATCGAATAACTCAATGGACGTAATCCAACCCACTACAGTGGTTAATGCAAGTGAAAATGTGCGCGATATTGCATCATTATTGCCGGAATTTAACCCGTTAAAAGACATTTCGCTTAATTCAAAGCAATTCATTAAACGTATTGAACTGTTGAAAGAAGCATATAAGTGGTCTGACGCAATATTATTATTCGTGGTACAACAAAAACTAATCGGTTCGGCTAAATTGTGGATAGACTCTCAAGAAATTTTTATATCGTGGCAACGGTTTAAGGAAAAATTTTTAGAAGATTTTCCGTGCGAAGAAAATGTTGCTAATGTGCACGTAAAAATGGCAAATATGCGTCGGCAAACAAACGAATCCCCACAGGAGTATTTTTATAAAATGATGGCAATCGGTAATAAGGTAAGTTTGCTCGAAGAAGATATTGCTCATCATATCATAAACGGAATAAACGATAGTGATCTCCGAAAAATTATTTCGCGTAAATATGAAAAGTGTAATGATTTATTACGAGATATAAACACGTATTGTGAATATAATTCGGTGAAAAATGACTTTTCTTATAAACAAAATAAAAATATCGTAAACAATTTGAACTATAAACAGAATACGGTGAAACCGGATGAAAAACGTACTCAACGTGAAATTAAATGTTTTAACTGTCAGCAAATCGGTCATATTTCGATTAAATGTCCCGAACCACAACGGAAAAATCGGTGTTTACATTGCCAACGTACAACGCATAAAAGTGACGAGTGCCCAAATAAATCAAAATCAAACATGCATAAAATAACAGATAACGATGAAAACGATGAAGTGATTAAAAAAAAAAGCGTTAACGGTAAAGACATTATGGCGTTTATAGATCCCGGTAGTAAATACAGTTTGATCCGCAAGAGCCTATCGGAAAAATTGGCTAGTGTAGAACGTCGCGCAAAACCATTATCAGGTTTCGCGGGTGGTAAATTCGTCTGTTCCGGAAAAATAAATGCAACGCTTGCAATCGATAATAACATTTCAAATGCAAATTTGTTTGTCGTCGAAGATGAATTAATAAACGAAGATATTTTGCTAGGTCGTGACGTGTTATTGCGAAAAGGACAAAAGGTAATTTTAAAGGCAGATGAATGTTGGCTACAGAACGAAGACGAAATACAAATTGGCAGTGCCGCAGATCAACAAGAATGTACGGATCTCAAGAAAATAGTGTACAAAAATCGAAAATGTTTTGCCAAAAATGTATTTGAGCTGGGTAAGTGTTTGATATCTAAAATGAAAATTAAACTTACTACCGAAGAACCGATAAATTTGAAGGCATATCGAATCCCTTTTGCTAAACGAACAGTGGTCTCAAATATTGTTAACGATTTACTTAAAACCGGAATTATACGTCCTTCAAATTCCTCTTACGCTTCGCCAATTGTTCTCGTCGAAAAGAAGAACGGTGAACATCGACTTTGTGTCGATTATCGACTTTTAAACAAAATAACCGTTAAAACGCCGTACCCAATGCCGATTTTAGAGGAACAATTCGCTCAATTATCGGGTAATAAAATATTTACAACGCTTGATCTACGAATGGGTTACCATCAACTTGAAATTGAAGAATCATCGAAACCGTATACAGCCTTTGTGACCACGGACGGTCACTACGAATATAATCGAATGCCCTTTGGTCTGGTAAACGCACCCGCCTGTTTCCAAAAGGTTATGAATCGAATCGCAGAAGAAATGAATCGTGGCGAAATGTTAGTATATCTCGACGATGTAATCATCGTTAGCCAAACGGTAGATGAAGGTCTGAAACGTATCGAAAAATTTCTTAAAATATTACAGAAATACGGTTTAACGTTGCGTCTTGATAAATGTAAGTTTTTACAAACTGAAATTGTTTATCTAGGTCATATTATTAACGGTAACGGAACAAAACCAGGGGAACAGAAAATCGCAGCGATACGAAATTTTAAACAGCCGACCAACGTTACAGAAATACGTCGTTTTCTGGGTTTGACTGGATTTTTTCGAAAATTTGTACCTCAATACGCTTTAATTTCGAAACCGCTTACAAAATTACTACACAAAACCGAGAAAGATAATTTCGTTTGGAATGATGAACAATAATTAGCATTCGAAAGGTTAATCGAACTATTAACTAATGCTCCCGTACTAGCGTTATATGATTCGTCAGCTATACACGAAATACACACGGACGCGAGCTCTATTGGACTCGCTGGTATACTAGTCTTCTATTTCAGTCGACATTGCACGGACACTGAACAACGTTACCACAGTTACGAACTCGAAGTTTTAGCAGTGGTCGAGTCGCTCGAACGCTTCAGAATTTATGTGCTCGGAAAACATTTTCGTTTGGTAACAGACTGTTCCGCTATTGCGAAGGTACGTGAAAAGAAAGAGCTTAAAACGAGAATCTCAAGATGGTGGATGAAACTACTTGAATTCGATTTCGAACCTGTTCATCGACAAGGCAGCCGTTTAGCACACGTTGATGCATTGAGCCGATCGCCGAACGAGCAGTCTACGGAAGTAGAACCCGCAGGATTCGTTTACACTGTCGCAGATAACATCGAAGATTGGATCCTAACGATACAACTACAGGACCAACGTTTAAATCACATTATGGCCGTATTATCAGGAAAGATAAAATCTCCCGAAGAGAAGCAACTACGGATAGAATACGAAATTAAAAATCATCGCATATATCGAAAAATCGACAAGATGTTGAAGTTTGTTGTCCCTAAAGCCGTAAGATGGAGAGTCGTCAAACATTTTCACGATGACATGGGTCATTTTGCCATCGATAAAACACTACAACGTATACAACAATCGTTTTGGTTTCCAAAAATGAGGAAATATGTGAAGGAGTACATAGCCTCCTCCGTTTCGTGCTGTTATAATCGTACACGAGGTGGCAAACCTGAGGGACGCATGCATTACGAACCTCCTAAACCTATACCGTTTTATTTAATTCATATCGATCATCTTGGTCCTTTTATACGTTCCCGAAAAGGAAATACCCATATACTCGCTATTTCCGACGCTTTCTCAAAATTTTTAATAATCAAAGCTGTTAAAAGTACAAAAACCGTACCAGTCATCAACACTTTAAACGAAATAACTGGATACTTTGGACTTCCCAGTCGAATAGTCTCCGATAGAGGAACTGCATTTACGTCAAAAATGTTCGAAAAGTATTGCGATGAACACAACATCCAGCATACGAAAAATGCAGTACGAACACCGAGAGCCAACGGCCAAGTTGAGCGAGCTAACGCTATTATTCTAAATTATTTACAACAACCGATAACCCGAAGGGTTGGGATGTAAAACTCAACGAATTCCAATGGATCGTCAATTCGCAAGTAAATTCCACAACTGGATTTACTCCCCTCGAACTCATCTTCAATTACAAAGTCAACGACGTAGTACAAAATCACCTTGTCGCCGCTATACAAGATCCTAACGATACAACTACAGGACAAACGTTTAAATCACATTATGGCCGTATTATCAGGAAAGATAAAATCTCCCGAAGAGAAGCAACTACGGATAGAATACGAAATTAAAAATCATCGCATATATCGAAAAATCGACAAGATGTTGAAGTTTGTTGTCCCTAAAGCCGTAAGATGGAGAGTCGTCAAACATTTTCACGATGACATGGGTCATTTTGCCATCGATAAAACACTACAACGTATACAACAATCGTTTTGGTTTCCAAAAATGAGGAAATATGTGAAGGAGTACATAGCCTCCTCCGTTTCGTGCTGTTATAATCGTACACGAGGTGGCAAACCTGAGGGACGCATGCATTACGAACCTCCTAAACCTATACCGTTTTATTTAATTCATATCGATCATCTTGGTCCTTTTATACGTTCCCGAAAAGGAAATACCCATATACTCGCTATTTCCGACGCTTTCTCAAAATTTTTAATAATCAAAGCTGTTAAAAGTACAAAAACCGTACCAGTCATCAACACTTTAAACGAAATAACTGGATACTTTGGACTTCCCAGTCGAATAGTATCCGATAGAGGAACTGCATTTACGTCAAAAATGTTCGAAAAGTATTGCGATGAACACAACATCCAGCATACGAAAAATGCAGTACGAACACCGAGAGCCAACGGCCAAGTTGAGCGAGCTAACGCTATTATTCTAAATTATTTACAACAACCGATAACCCGAAGGGTTGGGATGTAAAACTCAACGAATTCCAATGGATCGTCAATTCGCAAGTAAATTCCACAACTGGATTTACTCCCCTCGAACTCATCTTCAATTACAAAGTCAACGACGTAGTACAAAATCACCTTGTCGCCGCTATACAAGATGAAGCAGTCAACGAAACAAACAACATCCCTCTTGAGGAAAAATATCAACAAGCCTTAGAAAATATTGCACGACAGCGAGAAAAATGGAAGATCAGATTTGATAAGAAACACGCTAAACCACGTAAATATGAAGTAAACAGCTTAGTGGTAGTCGAAAACGAAGCTGCCGCAACTGGTGATTCCCGTAAGTTAGAGCCGAAGTATCGTGGTCCATACATGGTAACGAATAAACTTGGAAATGATCGTTATCTGGTGGAAGATATTTCCAGCCTCCAGGTTACTTCCCGAAAATTTAAATCCGTTTTGTCAACCGAAAAGCTTAAGCCATGGTGTGGTGATTATCCCGAACTGGACATAAATGAAACCGATGACGAAGATGAAAACGAAGCCAAAATCGAGGACGATTTAGTTGCAGGATTGGCCGAGCTGTCATCTGGCAACCCTATCCGTTGACGAATAGAAGAAAGTCAAGAAAAAGTGCAGTCTCGTCTTAGTCGTCGTGCAGCAAACAACGTAGCGAACATCAACGATAAATTATTAATACCTAATTACATTAATTAAATTAATTTTGTTTTTCCTTTGTTAATAAAATATAATCATTATTCAATAAATAATTAATTCATTTCTGGCCATCTCCTGACACAAGTATCATTATCAATGATGGCTTTATACTCCTCCTGCATTGCGTCCCGCCAGCATTGTGAGTACTCTCCTGATAAAGCTTCTTTTACTGTTTCGGGTACTTTCATTTCATCTGCACGCATCAAATTTAAAGTGTTGTATTGCTTCTTAGGTCTGCCTGGCTGACCTGTACGCATTATTCTAGGCCTCCCCGGACCAATAGGTATTTCCTCATCAAGGGGTTTAAATGCAATTAAATTGGAACCATCCATTACGGCACCAGCAACTGAGTCGTCTTCTTCTGCAGATTCAAATTCACTTTCACTTCGTACGTCATCTGTAGATTCAATATTATTATCAACAATATCATTTTGTACAGCTTTATGTGGTATTTCAAACTCAAGGTTTTTGTTGTGTGTAACTTCAGGTTGTAATGTGGTATCTTTATTTTTTACCATATCAAAATTTTCAATAAAATAAACTAACTATAACCTTTCTTGTTGTTTTTTCATACAGACGATTTGCTTTTGATGTATCTGAATAACCAATCATGGTGTATTCTTTTCCTTTTGGTCGGAACTTCTGATGTTGCTTTTTGTCTAACGCAATTGCAATAGAGCCAAACACTCTTAAGTGTTGTACCGTTGGCTTGCAATTATACCAAACTTCACATGGTGTTGAACCATTTAATGCTCTCGTTGGAGCTCGATTACGTAAATAAACGGTGTTTACAGTTTCTGCTTATAAAAATTCGTCTACACTGGCAGACACAATCATAGCTCTAGCCATTTCAATCAACGTTCTATTGAAACGTTCTGCTACACCGTTCTGTTGTGGTCTGTGGGGTACAGTGAGCTGTCGAACTATACCATTTATTTTGAGAAAATTATCAAATTTATTGTTTAAAAATTCTGTGCCGTTGTCAGAAGGTAATAAAAGTTAATATATAACGTGCACCACCATGAGAACTTTTATTTACTGGACCACAAATGTCAGTATGAATGATTTGTAATAAATCGGTTGCTCTATTGTCAGAAGTAAAAAAAGGTTTAACAGTGCATTTGCTTTTCAAACACACAGAAAAATTTATTTCCTTAGGAAATTTTAGTCTCATACCTTTCACGAGATCTTTTTCTGACAGTTCACGCAAGCTTCCCTGTAGGAAGCCTGGGGTCAAGTGTCTACAAGTCGCCACTTTTGTCGACTATTTTAGGTGACTTTTTGGTGACATGTCTACAAAGCGTCTGTACTTTTTACATTCCTTTTTTGCAGCTGCAAAGCTGTGCTTGCTCTTATTGTTTTATTTTGTTGAAAATACATGTGCAAAATTAAAGTTTTTAATAAAAATATAAAGAAAAATGAATTTAAAAGTTAAATATACAAATTTGAACAAAATATATAATGAGCAAAAAAAAATTACGAAAAGCTTGTGAAAAAAAAACAATCAATTTTGTATAAAAATAAAAAGAAAGAGGCAACAATTTTTAGTAAAAATTGCAACTCTAGAGATTTTGTGGAGCCTGATGAAAATTTTACGGAGCCTGTGGATGATTTTGTGCAGCCTTTTGAAGATTTGTCTACTCCAAAATTAAATTTGCACGAATTTTTTTTTACTTTAATGAAATTTATAAAAAAAATTTATGAATAAAATATTTTATTTAACAAAATAAATGCACCTGTTTAATCTTATTTCCTTCCGAGTGTGGAAATCTAGTGAAAAGTTCCAAAAGTGTAGACTAGAATTACTAAAATGTACTAGTGAATCTCTGGCTCTAATGTCAACACCTAGTCAACAGTTGTGTAGATGTTAAATGTCTATAGCAGAAAGCGTTGGCTGGGGCATAATTACTCAGTAGTACTGGTGACAAAGTCAATAGTGAATCAGTACAGTTTCACTATCGACATTTCCTACAGGGTTGCAACATTCAAATGGCCATATCGATTATGCCATTTTACAGCTTCACACTCATTTGTATTTGCAAAAAACAAATTATTTTCATACTATATAAAAACAAATCACCAACCTTTTTACCGGCTAAAATAGTTTCTCCTTGTTTATCTTTTATTTTTGCATTCTCATTATCGAATTTGACAACGTCTTTTTCTGCTACTCTGCCGATAGAAAAAACATTACATTATAAGTCGGGTACAAACAAAACATCATTTAATACAATGTCACATTCATCAATACGAGCTTTATCCCTTCCCTTTGCCTTTAATCTATTCTCTCCGGCAAGCTCGATGATCTCTGTATGTGTTTCAAATGTACAAAACAATTTTCGGTTGCAGCACAAGTGAGAAGAAGCACCACTATCTAAACACCATACATTACGATTAAACATATTATTGTTGTTGGTTGCTGTAAATACTAAATACTGTTTTGTTATTTGTTTCTGCTGCTTTACCATTTCTGCATTGCGCTGCGTAGTGGCCTTTGCGGCCGCAGTTAAAACATTTAAAATTTTGTTTCTGCTTGCCTGAATAACGGTTGTTCTTTTCGTTCTTGCTACTTACGATTTTATTCCTTTTATTTGACTGCGACAAAAATACTTGTACGGTACCTTTGGCATCTGTTGACTCATTACCAGCTTTTCTTCTTTTACCTTCTTCTGTTAATTTTAACTTTAGAGCACTTTGGAAGATCATCTCTTGTCTCTAGGGCTATGACGAAATTTTCGTATGATTTGGGTAAACTTGCTAGGAGCATTATGGCAAATAGTTCATCTTGTAGCTCGATTCCTGTTTCGGCTAGCTTTTCCACAATTGTAGTAAAATTACATACGTACTGTTGAACACAATCTGCTTCACTCATTTTCATGTTGAGTAGTTGCTTTAAAAGAGACACTTATCTTACCGGGCCTTTAGGTCGGTGTACCTCACGTAATGCGTTCCATGCCTCTTTCGCTGTAGGGCAATTCTTAATGTACGAAATCTGCATTGGTGTAATGCTTAGTATAATTGTTGATGTGGCCTTTTCATCCTTCTTCGTCCAAAGCAACAACAATTTCGTATGCTTTGCTGGTAAACATTGACGACAGCGATCATCAATGTAGAAATATTTTTTTGTTCTTTGTATGTATTGGTTTTTACAATAAAAAATATTGAATAAAAATTTGTTATTCTTTAAATGTATTGGTGTTTACTCTTCCATAAGTAACTTTTGGGCACCCCTGCTGTACATTGATGAACTCGTTTTCGATATTTATATTTTCTTCTTTTTAAATAATATTTATTTGTCTTTAACAATTTCTTCAAAAGAGCATTCCTGGGCGCATAACCTGTCGATAATATTCGGTTTATTCCGGGGAAATAAAACACGATGCTTTTAGTTAGAAGATTTATTACGACTAAAATTACATAAGTTAGGAAAAGATAATTGTCTAATTCAAAAACGAATAAGCATAAAAAAGGATATGAAAACATATGGGTGTCTTCATACAATATGTGTGTTGCAAAACAGGGTTGGCTTATTTAATAAATATCCCGTTATCCCACCCCCCTGAATCCACGAATGCATTACAAGTAACTTATTATTATTTAATTAAAAATAATAAAATAAGTAACATATTATAGGTAATACATGAGTTTTATTTTTTATTTTGAAAATAATGCAGAATGTAAGGAGTACTCATTACAATGTTTTTGCTGGGCTGTATAACATATGTATGTATTTCAAAATTTATATTTTTTGTTAGTGAAATTTTTTATTTTGATTTATAATTGTTTCTTTCAAATTGTTTGGCAATTTTAATTTCCACCACATTTTGTCATTCCAAAAGTTTTTGAAGCAATCTAATCGTTTTGAAATGGTCTTTATATAGTTAAGTAAAATTTAGGCAAAATTTCATAATGAAAATTAAAACTAAAAGTTTAATGAAAAATTACCCCAACCAAATGAAAATTATCCCAAAAATTAAGTTTGGGACATATTTTCATTGATTAGATTGAGGCTTTTATTCATTATGTAAAATAACACCAATGTGGAGAAATAAAAAAATTACCCCAAATATGATGAAATGAAAAATTAGGGGTGCGCCTTCGTTATATTGGCCAAATTTTTTTATGAGATTTAGACCGTAACTCCCCCTAGAAATGGTCCTATTAGTGTAGAAATACAATAGGCGTGGCTCAAACGCCCTAAGTTGCAACAAACTGAAATATTTTAAGGTGGATCAAAATGTAGAATTTTTCGACGAATCAGAATCTGATAGAATTTTCATAACAATTCAAATTATCGAGTAATGGTATTTTTTATTTGAAAAAAATTGATTTTTGGAAACTATTTAAAAGGTAACAAGGCAAAAAACAACGATTCTGCTGCATGTACGCATTAAAAATATACACATATTAACAAACATAATACAAAATAATTTGTACTAAGGTAAAACCTCCCATTACGAATACTTAAAAAATTATCTTCCTTTAAAGGTCGCTATCAGTTATTCAAGAGTTGCTATTAATTATTGAAATGTTTCACTTTGTATCACATTACACAAAATTAATACGTTTATTTTTGAAAAAAAGGACTTCCTTGAATTTTAAAATTTTCATATAAAAATTAAAATTAGTTTCTACCAAATTAAATATTATTTTAAAATTATTTATTACTTGTTTTATTATGTTGAACATTACAATTCTGAAGTTTATTTCTTATTTTTTAATCTATGTCTACATAAAATGTTCACTAATTAAAAAAAGTGCTTTACATTTATGTACATCAATTTGGTTGTATCAGGATATTGTTTCCTATAATGTGCCACAATTTGCATTACCAATTGCTTCTCTTCTTCGTCTCGTGACAACACTTGATTATAGCCTTCCATGAGCTTTACTCCCCGTTCTGCCGAGTCATAAACAACTTTTAATTTACTTAGGCCGAGTTTTTGGGATGTAGATTATCGCAGTTTGTAACTGGAAAACTACTTTTGAAATATCATTTGTGTTGTCTTATGAAGACCAAACTTCTATGCAATGAAAAGTTGTTCCGACAAATTTATGTTAATAAACTTGGAAATGGCTGACATAATTCGGTTTCGGGCCTTACTATGCCCAAACCAATATTATAACAGATGTCATTTTTCCATTCCTTAGAATCTTTCTTTAGAAATTCCGTTGAAATAGAAAATCTTTTAAAAAAGTTTAGTGCTTTTTGCGAAATAAAATCCTCAATGTTTTATTGGCTAATTTGATGGGGAAGAATTGTAAATTTTTTGTTGTCACTATCATTAGACTGATTTAAAGCCGCTACCATAAGTTTTTTTGATGCATAAGAAATTTTATCATCGAATTTTACCATAAATGATTGCAAAATTTGCGTTGTAATTCTCGACTTATATTTTCATCAATTGAATTGTAAGCATATAATGTTTTTAATGAAGTTAAATCTTGATTACGAGCTCTTGCAGCAACAATAGCTTCTATCCAAAAATACAAATGTCTTTTATACCATTTTTCTCACAGTCAGTCAAAATGAAATCGTCCCGAAATATAAATATTTTCAAGCAATATATTGCCTTGGACATCCATCAGCCATGGTGAAAGGCTCCCGGCATCCGAAAAGTAAACCGTTTATCCAAGAAAAACAACTGCTTATTGGAGAAGTTCCTTGTAATCGTCCCGGGTTGCTTTTCTTTGAGACTTTTTTCTGCAAACTCCGTTATCTCTGTTGTATCGCCAAGTACATTTTTCACGTGCTGATTCTCAACGCTAGGCTTAAAGTTATGTTTATTAATTTTACTCCAATCATCTCTAAATCTATTAAACAGTGTATCCCGAAGTTTTTGTTCTGTTTCTTATCGAAATTGTGCGCGGCATCGGCGTATTAAAGTTTCATTTATTACTAAATCCTTTACGTCGTGTTTTAAAGCTTCAGCAGTTGCTATAAGGATTCGTACTGCGTCACGATTACTTATTTTGCATTTATCTAATACTTGTATTGGTTTTGGTGCAATAAAATGATGTTGACCTCGTTTTTTTGTTGAATGTATTCACCGCTTGATTCAGAGTCCAAATTTTCGTACTCTTCTATTAAATTTGTTTTAAAAATATCTCAATTAAATATAAGATTATTTCACATTTATAAAATTTAAGGAATAAGAACCGTATGCAAAAAATAAGTTACTTTAGCTTTAACTTTCACATTAGTTAACAAGCACATTAAGGCTAACAAACGTTTGTTTAAAAAATCGTATGCAAAAACCCCACTTTAACAAATATAAGTTTTAATTTATTTTATTGTTTGGCTCTGGCAATACCATCATATTTAGTTGTCACTTTATAGTTAGCGAACCATTAAAACGAATATTAATTCTATTAAAAGGTTCTTATTATTTTAACATAAAATAATATGTATTTTACGCAATCTTCTTCGATTTACTTCTTCATTAAAATAAAAACACAAAATGAACTAAATATTTTAAGTATTCGAATAAATGTTTTAAGTATTCGAATAACGAGCTGTATTGATTTGTTTTGGTTGTAAGTACATCACTAAAACATTTCTTACATTTACATTGTTTTGTGATGTGTTTTTTTTTTTTCAATACTTGACTATACTTCTCATCGTCCCCAACAATGCAAAGCTACTAGCACTTGCAGTTCTGGTGATGTTCCACATCCTCTGCGGTCTACTGCAATGATTATCTATTATTTTTTTGCTGTTTGTTAAAACGACATTTTTTAAATTGATCATCAGGTTGTAAATTCTTGGCCGATAATAATTTCCGATTTGGATAATAGAATCTACTTATGAAAACAATTCACAATTGACACTAATTTTTCAACAATCACAATTAATTTTACCAATTCTTCTTATGAAATTTAAAGTATCCATTTCACAATTTATTATTTTTATTAAAAATTTTCACAAAATTTTAATTTACAAACACGAATAACGAAAACAGATAATTTCACTTAGATACATTTAAAGTACGTTGCTTTCTACTTTAAAATGTTTAAAGTTACTAAACGTTTACCAAAGGTATGTTAAGCTAATAATCGTTTTTGGATACAACTTTAAGCAATTTTGCTTAACAATAGTTTATATATCCTCGAAATTTTATAATGCCTTCCAAAGACCCGTAAACTGTTAACTGGTTAAGTAGTCACTACTTATAAACTTATTTTATTTTAGCGCCATACAATTGGAGGTAATGATATATCCTTACAGGTAATGGGTAACTCATCATTATTGGTTAAAAGTTTAATTTTATTTAGTAAGTGACAAAGTTTTTGGAGTTTTTACCAAGGTTTTGCTGGGAACTTGATAACCCACTTTAATTCTGTTACATACCTTCCCAAGCGAGTGCACGTTTCTCACTTATGCGACGTTCTTTTTCTCTACGAATTTTTTCTTTCTTCTCTTTTTGCTAAGACGAAATCACTACCTATCATTGCACCAGGTCTTTCATTTTTTCTTTAATTTAATAAAAATATTGTATCTTCCTCGATATTAATCATATCTAGAGCATTGGCATTAGCAACGTCAAACAAATCATCAATTTTGTCTAAGAAAACTTTCTCTTGCTTTTCCTGTATTAATATCGGCGTTTGCAATTTTTCTGCAATTTCCTCAATTCCAAGTATAAACTCTCAACTTTTGTGACACATTTGTCAACAGCTCTATTCCATAAAATCTATGTTTTTTTTCACGACAAAGAAAGCTATTGCTTTACTTTGCGCATATTGTAAAATAATACACGCAAAACTTTAATTTAGCACCGATAAATTGACTTTCGTCATGATCGAGCTGATAAAAGTTTTCTTGTCCTCTTGTATTAATTTTTTCTTTTATTTCTTTAACTTTCTTACTTTAATATTCGCTTTATTATTCACTTTATTCTTTTTTCACTTTAATATACATAAATGATTTATTGTCTAAATAAAACTTTTACTTCAGAAAACTGCTATTTTTGTTTTCTTTGTAAACAAAAAATTTTAGATATGGGAATTAAGAACCAAAGTACTACGATCATTAGATAGTATTTTATGGGGTAAATAATAAGCTTTATTAAATAATAATAATGATTTATTTCATAATTTCTTTATTTGAACCTAACTGTGAAAATCTGAATATTACAAAAATGGTTTCGAAATGTAATTTTGTATGCTATTGAAAGCCGTCAAAAATGTATCTTTTTTATGAAAAATTACTTCACGCAAAAAGTTGAAGCTTAATTAAGAGATTCGGATTCAGCGTAATATTTTACATCATGATCCATCTTAAAATATTTCAGTTTGTGGCATAGGCGTAGCGCAAAATTAATATTTTTGCAAACTTTCTTCAAATTTCATATATTTTAGCAACTTTAGGGCGTTTGAGCCACGCCTTCAGTAGTATAGAATTGGGGACTCATATTGATTTAATTGCTTTTTGATGTTGACTCAAAATGCTTTAATTGCTTTTTGATGTTGAGTCAAAATGCTTTAATTGCTTTTTGCTGGGGACTCAAAAATGATTTAATTGCTTTTTGATGTTGACTCAAAATGCTTTAATGTTTTTTTGTATGGGGAAGGAGAATGCTTTAATTGTTTGTGTTGCATGTATCACGCGTGTATTGTCATGCGCTACCCTAACTAAATTTTTCTTGTGTGTGTTTGGCTAGGTGTGATGTGACGAAGATCTTTTTGAATTTATGTTGTTAGTGTGATCGTCGGTTGTATGCTTATAATATAAAAGGGTTGTTATAAAAAATTTTTCTTGTGCGTGTTTGGCTAGGTGTGATGTGACGAGGATCTTTTTGAAATTATGTGGTTAGTGTGGCCGTCGGTTGTATGCTTATAATGAAAATTTTTCTTGTGTGTGTTTTGCTAGAAGGTGTGATGTGACGAAAAGTTTTTTTGAATTTGTGATTAGTGTGGCCGTCGGTTGTTTGCTTAGAATGTAAAAGTGGTGGTTATACAAAAATTGTCATGTGTGTGTTTGGCTAGGTGTGATGTGACGAGGATCTTTTTGAAATTATATAGGGTAGCGTTGTCGTCGGTTGTGTGCTTATAATGAAAATTTTTCTTGTGTGTGTTTTGCTAGAAGGTGTGATGTGACGAGAATTTTTTTTGAATTTGTGTTGTTAGTGTGGCCGTCGGTTGTTTGCTTATTTGGACTGCCCAATTTTTAGGATCAAGTGAAAGTCATTGATCTACATATTTGTTTTTGTATTAAGAGGAAATTTGCATTAAGTAAAAGTCATTGATCTACATATTTGTTTTTGTATTAAGAGAAAATTTCCATTTTTTCTTTCTTGTATTTATGTTCTATTTTTGTTTTTACATTCTACATATAAATGTACAAGTAGGTCATAAATTAATTATTTATTAATGTGACATTTTCATTAATCTACAAATTTTTATGTTTTAATGAAATTCGAATCTGTTTGTTTCTTGTTCAATTTTGTTTCTTGTAATAAAGCGGTAATTCGAATCTGTTAGTTTTTGTTTCTTGTTCGGTTTTGTTTCTTGTAATAAAGCGGTATTGGAATCTGTTAGTGTTTTGTTTGTTTGTTTAGTTGTGTATAATAAAAAACAATACTATAAATTAGTTTTATGTATTTGGTTTTGTTTTACTTTCTTTTTAAATAATTCTTAAATTAAAATCTCATTAAATATTTCTTATAAATTTAAATGCGTATAATATAGTAATTTCGGTTATTTTTTTTTATTTAATTTAAAATTTAGATGTTTAGGATAGAGATTTATAAGATCGTTGACTGAATTATCTCTAAATTTATAGATGATGCAACTACATGTATCAGGTCCTTGAGTACATATGTCGTCAGACCATATGCAATCCTCAAAATGCTCTCCATCCGCTGAATTAAGAATTTTTTCATTCTTATATAATTCGAAATAATCAGCGTTCTTTAAAAAGAAGTGTAAATCTTCTAGACATATAAACTCCTTATATTCATTAAGGAATTCTACAATTTGTTCCCGCATTGACATCTTAATCGTCTGAGTCGTTCTTTCTGTCTGAATCCAGAAATTATTATTTATTGTACCCTCCGCATTTATAATGTGAATATTTAAACTATTTGACAATACTATGAAAATAAAGTGAGCAATTTATTGTAGTATCTTTAGGATACATTTAACAATATTTTGAAATAAAGAGTGAAGAATTAATCCGTCTTTGAAAAAAAGATTAAACAAATTTATTCCTATTTTCATATTAGTCCATGCAATTTATTGTAGTAATTTTAATATATAACAAGAAGTTAATTTAAAATTTAATTCATGTGAAAGTTTCATTCTTAACAAAGTCTTCAAAGAAACAACAACCATGAGCGCTGTATCAAAATCATTAATAAACAAATTTGATGACCTCAACAACAAACTAATTCTCCATATTAAAGATATGGAGGATCTTAAATTATGCAAACGAAATATGGGGAAAGTATCCAGATTGAGGGAGAAAATTATGTCATCTTTCTGCCAAAAAGATTTAATGCTATAACTGATGATGAGATAAAGGAGTTATCATCTGGCAATTACTTCATCAAAAAATTACCTACAGTAGACGATAAACACTTCCGATTAGAGCTGGAGTTATTTGATCTAAATGAATATATTGTTCCTGAAAGTTGCAAATATCCGCTTTGGAGATGAAATTGTAAATTTTTATTAAACAAGAAATAAAAATATTAAAATACATTGAAAACAAAAAGAAAAAAAAATTGCGTTTTTATTTATTAATAATTTCATACAAAAATTTCAGGCATAAGTGACCGCAATTAAATGAATTATATTTTTGATGTCTTCTATAATTGTACACTATATTTGAGCCCAAATATGCTACTAATTCAAGTGGTGGCTGCAAATTTCCAAAACTATCAAAGTACTCCTTATGATCTTTATATTTGTAGTATGCTACCCAATGAGTGCCTGCACCAATTGAGGAATCCAGATTAACAATGCCACATTCTATTCGTCGAGGATGTTTGGGGAGTGAATCTCTCATAAAAATACCTCTAAAGTGTGGAATATGTGTGGTAAACTTAATCAAATCGATATCAGTAAGTGGTCTTTTGGAGAGCATCTTAATTAGTTTTTTGACATTTTATCGAATACAAGACCATGCCCCTTCTTATATGGTTTAAGATAAAGACCCTTTCCCATTGCTGTAGCCTCCATTCTCTTATTATGTCTAGTAGCCTCTTCGAGTTGTTTCTTAGCATCTTTTGCAGCATTAATAGCTTTAACAATAGCTGCTCCACCAGATGACAGACCACCTAAGGTCCCCAAAGCAGTTAGTATTGGCACTAATGGTAAGAACCCTCCAACTTTCGGTACATTGATAATGCGAGGTATAACAACTTTTGATTTTTTTCCTTTCAGCGATTTATTTAAAACTTTATATCTCTAGGTTTTTCTTTCTTTAAAGTTGCCGTAGCCATTCGTATTGCTGTGCCAAAAATTTTCTTTCCAAATTTATTTTTTGACTTTAGACCCATGCCGAGTTTGACTTTAGCCTTCATGGCGTTAGTTATAAAATATGAGTTTGTTTTTTCTCCTATACTGCTGTCTTTCGATAAAACTCGTTCCCAGGCTCGATTTTCAAGTATTTTATCTGCTTGGTGTCGCTTACTGATTTCCTTATTTTGAGAGTAAGCAATATCGTGCTCTCTGCAAGCAGCATCCAACGGATTTATCCCCTTATCACCCCTCTTTAAACGTTTTTCTAGCTTAGTACCTGGTCCACAAAATTCATAACCCGGTAAATGAAGTTCAAATGGTAGATAATTTATTACTCTATCTACTAATCCACTCCCAGTGACAGAATGCATATGATTGATAATTCTATGATATTGTTAGACCTATTTATATAATCTGGAAAATAATTAAAAGGGAAATTTAAAACTTTGGTTTTAGTTGTTAAAATGCGGTTGACCAAACAACATAAAAATATAGTTGTTAGGAATGTTGATTCCTCAACAAGTACAGATATGAGAAGAAAACACAGTTCTCTATTGCCAAATTCTATAAGAGCACTTATAGTGGGATCTTCGAACTGTGGAAAGACTAATGTAATGATTAGTTTGATTGAAAGTCCTAATGGATTAAAATTCGAAAACATCTATTTATATTCGAAATCATTATTTCAACCTAAATATGAGTACTTAAATAAACTCGTATCAACGATTAAAGTGTTATTCCACCAGATGAAGCTAAAAATAACTCAATAATTATATTTGATGACGTTGCATGTGAAAATCAAAATAATATACGTGAATACTTTTGCATGGGTCGTCACAAAAATGTGGATTCATTTTACTTGTGTCAAACTTATACCCGAATACCTAAACATTTGATACGAGATAATGCCAATATGATTATAATGTTTAAGCAGGATGAAATGAATATGAAACACGTCTACAGTGATCATGTTGGAACGGATATGTCCTTTGAGCAATTTCGTAAAATATGTCAAGAATGTTGGAAAGAAAACTATGGATTTTTAACAATATGTAAAGATGATAACTTAAATGTTGGTCGATATAGAAAGACATTTAATGTTTTTATTGAAATATAAGGATGTTGGAATAATATGATGATATTAGTAAAGTTTGACCTCTTGAATCGATAGGATTAACAAATTAAAAACATTTAAATAATTACATCCTTTTATGAATTCAGCTGATTCCAAATAAGCTTGCTACATTTTATGGTCTGTTTTGGATCTATTCCTGCTCTGTTTCTGATCTATTCCTGGTCTGTTTCTGATCTATTCCTGGTCTGTTTCTGATCTATTCCTGCTCTGTTTCTGATCTATTCCTGCTCTGTTTCTGATCTATTCCTGCTCTGTTTCTGATCTATTCCTGGCGTGTTTCTGATCTATTCCTGGTTTGTTTCTGATCTATTCCTGATCTGATATGACTGAAGTGTTGGAGGAACTGTTCAAGGTAAGAAATGCTTTGAAGAAGAAATTTCGAAGCATAAAAATGGGTGAAGCTAATACTCATGAAAGACTTCAAAAAACATTTAAGCCCATAACTAACCCGCTGAAAGAATTTATAAATAATTCTTCTAAAGAAAAGAGAATTTCTAAAGATGAAAAAGAAGAAATTAAAAATGAAATAAAAAATGAAATAGAAAATGAGACGAGTTTATCGTTTAGAAAATTACCAATGAAACTGGGGACAAGTACCCCAAAGAAAGATTTTACGAGTGATGAATACTATCAAACTGAATCCCCCGTTGATGTTACAAACGATACAATAATAAACTCACTCGATTTATCGCATTTAGCTCGAAAAAATGAACTGGAAACGCTTTATGGTCCTTACAAAGATTCGAATGGTGAGTGGAAATTTGGGAATAGCTACATTAAGTTGAGTGATGATGAAATTATGCTAGGAAATCAAAATTGGTTGCTAACACCAGGTTTGGTTCAGTTAATGTTTTATAAAACTCCAAAAAATTATGATAAAACAAAATTGGAGATTTACAAAAAGATTTGAATGGAGACAAATGCTCACAGAAGAGACTATAAATCAGACGGACAAATTAAAGGGACAAGGGCCTACAAATATGTAAACATTATCAGCAAATTATTTAAAAATGACAAAACAGGAAGTGGTCTAATGAAATTAAATTCCAATAAACCTAATTATGTATATTGGAATGATCGCCTCTCAAGCTGCTGGTCATAACAATTATAACAATGAAATTGTTTCTATTATCGAAGAACTGCAGGAAGCTGATATAATATTATAATATAAAGTTTTGTGAGTTAAGGATATATATTGAAAATGTCTGTCGACAAGTTCGGACACTATTACAATTCTAAGCTGAACTATAATAATATAATAAGAAAGAATGATTCGAAAATATTTGGCCCCATTTTGGATAGAATGTTATCCAAAACAAAAGAATTAAAAATGTTGCGAGCCCTGTGGAAGAAAACGACGCCGTCACAAAAGACTTTCTACTCTTACAAGTCAACAAAATGCAGCCAGACATACTTTTGAATATAGATAAAAATATGATGTAGTATATAAGAAAATTTCTGATATAAATCATAATCAAAAATCGTACTTTGACAGAGAACTTGAGTTGTTGCGTCAACGAATTAAACTTTTGCAGAGTTTACTATTAAAATTGATGCCGAGGGAAGAAGTGTTACATATGATGTCTAACATTGATAACATAATAAACTAATATATGTTGTCGATAATGAATACAAAGAAAATTTTGGTAAAAGAGTTGCATAAACAGGCTCGAAAAAATTTTAAGCGTCGAAGAGTTATAATGAAAGGTATTGATGATTTATGGCAAGCAGATCTAGTTGAAATGGGTAATTATTCATCGGATAACAAGGACTATCGTTATCTGCTAACAGTCATTGATAAGTTTTCAAAATATGCTTGGGCAGCACCTCTCAAATCTAAAAGTTCATCGGATGTTTGCTAAGCAATGGAAAATATATTCAATTTAGGTCGTGTGCCAAAAAATTTACAATTCTGATGATGGCAAGGAATTCTTTAATAAAAACTTTAGTAAATTGATGAAAAAGCATAATATAAATCACTACTCAACGTATAGTGCAAATCTAAAAGTTCATCGGATGTTTGCTAAGCAATGGAAAATATATTCAATTTAGGTCGTGTGCCAAAAAATTTACAATTCTGATGATGGCAAGGAATTCTTTAATAAAAACTTTAGTAAATTGATGAAAAAGCATAATATAAATCACTACTCAACGTATTGTGCAATGAAGGCGTCTATTGTTGAACGATTCAATAGAACTCTTAAAGGTATGATGTCAATTCTACGAATGAGAAAATGTTACTAGACACAGTGTATAATCACTTGAAAATGTACAAAATCTCAAAATTTCATGTTGGAGATTCGGTACGCATCAGCAAATATAAGCATATTTTTGAAAAGGGATACACACCAGAGAACTGCAAAATCAACTTTATTCTTGATTTAATCATACACAAAAATTCTTGTTCACATTTAATAATTCAACAAAATTCACTGTAGAATAAAATCAGCATCATGTTACTGAACGCGTAATTGGGATCAGTGTGAATAATCTGTCGATTATGTTTTATGCAAATGTAATCACTCAACAAAAAGTCAGCGTTGAATAAATCAGAAAAAACAACAAACAACGCATATGAGTTTATTCATAATTACAACAAAATAGAAACACACATTAGGGTGGGACTTAAACCCGCTTTTTTAGCATTTTTATTAGTAATACAATATTAAAAATATTCTTCTTTGTGAAATAAAAATATTTTTTTTTTGAAAAAAAATTTAGGTCGATATCTCAGTCTTGCCTAATCCGGAAAAATTCAAAAATTGTCTAAATTTTTTTCATCTATTTTGATTGGAAAATTAGGCAATATTTAACTTTAACCGGATTGGGAGAGCCTGAGATATCGACCTAAACTAAAAAAAAAATAAATTTCACAAAGAACAATATTTTTGGTATTACTAATAAAAATTCTAAAAAAAAAAACGGATTTGAGACCCACCCTAATATACATATAACATATATGAATGTTTTTCCACAAAATCATCCCCTTTTTATAGATAAGAAACTATTTTGTTTTAATTATGAATACACACACACGTTGTTTTGTTTTTTATTTATTCTATAATAATTACTGTTGACCCGAAAAAACAAGAATACAATGAATGGTATGAAAACAACCGTTGAAACCGTACGTTGGCGTTGAATAATATGAAATTGTATTATATACATACATATATGCATTTCGTGTATAAATTAAAGCATTAGTTACATTTAACAGGGTGGGACTTAAATCCGCTTTTTTAGAATTTTTATTAGTAATAAAAATATTCTTCAATGAATGGTATGAAAACAACGGTTGTTTTCATACCAATGAATGGTATGAAAACAACCGTTGAAACCGTACGTTGGCGTTGAATAATATGAAATTGTTTTATATACATATATGCATTTCGTGTATAAATTAAAGCATTAGTTACATTTAACAGGGTGGGACTTAAATCCGCTTTTTTAGAATTTTTATTAGTAATAAAAATATTCTTCTTTGTGAAAAATAAATATTTTTTTGGAAAAAAAAAATTTAGTCGATATCTCAGGCTTGCCTAATCCGGAAAAATTTAAATATTGTCTAAATTTTTTTTCATCTATTTTGATTGGAAAATCAGGCAATATTTAACTTTAACCGGATTGGGCGAGCCTGAGATGTCGACCTAAATTAAAAAAAAAATATATTCACAAAGAACAATATTTTTGGTATTCCTAATAAAAATTCTAAAAAAACGTATTTTAGACCCACCCTAATATACATATAACGTTATGAAATATGTTTTTTTACAAAATCACCACCCTTTTTATAGGTAAGAAACTATTTTGTTTTAATTATGATTACACTCATACACGTTGTTTGTTGTTTTTTCTGATTTATTCTACATCAAAATAATTATTGTTGGCTCGAATGAACAGAATAAAACAGTGGTTTAACAACGACCGATGATTATAAACCAGTGACAAAACAATTTGCACATCGTATGATTGATTTAAAATCATCAACAAATATGTGTGTTGGAGTATATTCAGCGTTTGAACGCAAACACAATTTATTCCTGTGTTGATTGCGTATGATCGTTTTGCAATCAGCAAATGCAGTTCTCTGATACACACCTAACTGGACAACAGAAATTTTTAAAATCAAATCTATAAACAACACTTATCCAGCAAGGTACCTTCTATGATGAAGAACTCTCAAAAACTCGACTGCCTAATACATATCTTGTTGAAAAAGTTATTAAAACTTAAGATAATAAAGTATTCGTGAAATGGTTGGGTTTTCCAAATCAGCATAATTCTTGGATAAATAAAAATTATATTTTGTAATGTGTGTGTGTGTGATTACTTTTACGACTATAAAATTAAGTACAAAAGGATTAAATGTTTTCTCCACTATTTTAGTTGAATAAAAAACTTTAACTTGATAATACATTATATTTATATATTAGCAGGAGGAGAATGGATAAGATTTTTAAGAGCTCTGAGATTAAATATGAAAAACTAAAGTATTGTAATTATTGTGGTAGTAATGATCACAATGAAAATAAATGTAATCAGAAGAAAGATGATAATAAAGTTAAGAAATGAGAATCTTCTGGAAAGAATGTTAAAATTGATATATATAGGTATATACTACATGTACTTTAAGTATTAATATAAAATTATATAAAATAAAGAAAAAGCAACCCTTTAAAAAACAATATTTTGTTTTATTTCCTACATTAACCATTTGGTAAGCAAAATGTCAATTACACTAACATTGAGCGGAAACTCCTCAAATTTATCAGCAAATTACTTTCCTCCAATAAATTTAAACGGCGATTACGAGTGTGCTCTCGTAGATTTTCACACATACAAGAGCATACCAAATGTGGACAAATACAATAATTTCTTTCACATTGGTAGTAAAATTATTACAATACCTATTGGATCCTATGAGCTGAATGATATTGTCGATTTCATAAAGGGGGAATATGAGAAAGATGGGTTGGGGAAGAAGAAAATTATTATTGAAGCTAATAACAATACAATGCAAGTCAAATTGTATTGTTCCGCAGACTCGATATACTTTAACATGAAGAATTCGATAGGAAAATTGTTTGGTTTCAATAAGAATGTCCTCTATCCTAATTTCCCCCATTTCTCAGATCTACCAGTAAATATTTTTAAGGTAAATCTCTTGCGGATAGAATGTAATATTGTGGTAAACACATATATAAACAATTCTCATGCACATACATTACACGAATTTGCAATAAATGTTCCACCTGGCTATAAAATGGATGAAATACCTACAAATCTCATCTATTTGCCAGTGAATTCCAAAGAAGTAAGTTCACTAACACTACGGATAGTTGATCAAGACGGTGATTTAATTAATTTTCGAGGAGAAGAAATTACTATTCGATTACATTTAATTTACAACAAAGAAATTCTCTCAAATAGCATTCCTTATACCACATTGTTATCGCCAAAATCTATATTATTGCCATCAGTCAAACCAAAGTTAGCGTCCTCGCTGTTCTCATCTTCACATTCAGCCAACAATTTAACAGAATCAAATAGAAATTTTCTCAAATCATTGAATTTTCAGGATTTGTATGTTTTGCCGAGTGAAAGTTTTATTTACATTGAAGGTTTAGTAGAAGAAGAAAGCGGCGATAGTAAAAAAGTGGTAGCATTTTCTGCTTTCCGATTGAAAAATAATTTTGTTGCTCATTTATTTGATGAAATTCGTTATGAGCTAAATGGCATTGAAATTGATCGCACTAGACACCTAGGAGTTTCAACTAATATTAAAAATTATGTTTCTTTGATGGCAACAGACGGTGCTTTCATGGAAAATGCTGCTTGGAGTAAAGTAGATGACCTAAATGTACTAAATGGACACTTTAACTTTTATGTACCATTAAAAATATTATTGGGATTTGCTGAAGACTTTAATAAAATTATTTTGAATTCCAAACATGAATTGATATTACTTCGTAGCAAAAGTGATGATGATCTCGTATATTCAACAGCATCTGTTCAAAAACCAAAAATTACTATTAAGAATATTTCATGGAGGATACCACATGTACAGCTTTCTGACTTGAGTAAAATAAATATGATAAAAATAATGCAAAATGGAACAAATTTACCAATAGCATTCCGCAGTTGAGACTGTCATTTTAATCCTCAATTATCAAGCGGAACTAATCACATTTGGAATGTTAAATTATCTGCAAATAGGGAACGACCTCGCTTCGTTTTGATAGCCTTCCTGCGTGAGAATAAATTTATTAATTGTGATTTAACCAACATCAAAGTTCACTTAAACTCAGAGTCATATCCTTATGATGATCTAAACATTAAATTTGGGGAAGAACGGTTTGCCATCCTCTATGTCTATATGTATGTCAGATTTCAACAAAACTACTATATGAGAGAACCTCTACTCACTTGTCAAGAATTCGAAAATAAAGTTCCTATTACAGTTATTGATGTAAGCCATCAAAATGAAACGGTTGCAAGGGGTCCGATTGATATAAAAATTATGTTTGAGACTGGCATCAATATACCACCAAACTCATCAGCTTACTGCATTCTTATTCAAGATCGTTTAATTGAATATACGCCTTTGACAGGACAGGTTCATAAAATTGTTTAAGCAATGGAAATGCCAAAAATAGTTTTTATTGATCTCCAAGGCTTTAGAGCAGATTCTAATAATTTTATTGCCAAAGAAATTGCATTGGTTTTTAACGCTAAGGAGTATATAAATTTCATCATAAAACCCTCCTTCGATTATAGTTATTTATCACCAAAGAATCAAAAACAAGTCAATTGGTTAACAAAAAATCATCATCATCTGCAATGGGAAGATGGATCCGTATCATTCAAGTCTGTGTGCAAATTTCTCAAATCAAACACAGAGGGTTCTTTAATTTTTGTCAAGGGTTTGGAAAAGAAAAAGTGTTTGGAGAATATGCTGCGGAAAAACGTTTTCAATATCGAAAATATCAACTGCTGTAATTTAAGAGAGCTCGATGAAAAATGACCCGATTGCATCCGTTGTAGTTCTCACAAACATGGAATATGTGAACTGAAAAATGCTGTTTTACTACAAAAATTTTTAAACTTTAAAATAAATAAAGGCAATTTTCCATTTTTATTATCTTTATTAAATATTTAGAAAATACACACTTAAAAACAATGTCTTAAAATTATAAATAAAAATATGTATTCTTAAAATAGAAAACTAAAATATCAGTGTTTTATTTTGCTTAATAATCAAAAAAATTTAAGAGAAAAATACAATATTTTTTTTTCAAGAATCTCTTTTAATCTTAAACTTATTAAATTATATTATTAAAAAAAGAAATTATTAAATTTTATTACAAAATATACATCAAATTTAAAGCTATTTAAATACAATGTTTTATTCCCTAATAATTGATGCTATTAAATATTTCATCCTCAGAATCATTCTGGAATTGTACTAAGTCAATATTTACTCCCATAATAGTATTATCTCCATCTTCATCAAAAATATAATTCCTATTGCTACATTTTAGACATTCATTGTCAGGGGTTTTATTATACTGATCATATTCACAATGCCCCCTAGCGACTGTTTGAACCTGATTGTTCATAATTATTCGTTTTTCATCCTTATAACTTAAAACGATTTTATATATATTTATTGTAAAAACATTATGCAATCTAGATGCAAATAAACACATATTACGATTAAATAAGGCAGTTTTATAATCAAACATACAATATTTATTTAAAGCAGACTTCTTAACCCCCTTTGCTTTTTTAATTTCCTTGTTGTCAATAGTTTTAATGGAATACATTTTCGATCTAAGACCAACAAATTCAATCATAATAGTATCATTATTCTCATCTTTCATTTTACCCAAAACTTTTTTATTCACTAACGGTATGTCGTAAGGATTATTAACGGGGTAATCTGAGGTATCAAATTCAGACAACAAATCATCAAGTATATCTTTGTAAAAATCTTCAGTTTTTATTGAATATATAAACGAATCGGTGTCCATATAATTGAGAATTATATTTTGACTTCATTATCCTATAATGAAAATCATACATTTTCCATTTAGATAATTCAAGTACGGCAAAACCTATGTATATGGGCTTGTCGTATAATATATCAACTTTACCCATCTGAACTGCAAATAAGTCTTCAGAAAACTTTGAAATGCTTTTAAAATTGGGGCGAGAAACAAAATATATTGCACCTCTACGATTTCTATCTTCACTATCCCAATTTCTTGTGATTTTAACATCCACCCTTTTCTCAACATTTTCCATGGTCTTCCCATAAACAGCGTTATTTAAAAGTTTGAAAAAGTCTTTTTCAAATGTATTTTGAGCCTCTGCTCTATGTTGTGTATTTAAGTTTATATATTTCTGAAGCCATGGTGATTGATTGAATTTTATTCCCCTATGATATTTTGTACAAATTAAACCATTTGCAAGGCATTGTTAAAGGTTTCGATAATGAATCAGATATTTTGTTTTATTAGTCAAATCTGCAATAAGTGTTTTGCATTTTGAGTTTCCAACTACTTTATTTTCAGGAGCAAAAGGAAGATCATTATGCAGTTTATGAAGAGAATGTGGATATTTTAAATCAACTTCTAAAATGTAACCGACAGGAGAAGTATCAGATATTTTTGTTGTATAGTTATTATGTTGAGATATAACACCAGCGTATAATTACTTACGCTTAATACGTTGTGTGTTACGCTTAAACATAATGATTGTACGAGCCCCCTGTTATTGTTATTATTAGTCATTATATGATTTATCTATAAATATAACTAATAAAGCATTCTTAATTTGTATCTTGAATATAAAACATGGTGTCAGAAGTGGGATTTTCTAATCCTTAAAAAAGAAAAGTTAGTAAAGCTAATTTACAAAAAATATAAGTAAAAAAAAGAAAAAAAAACTAAGGTGCAAAATGTCACTAGAAGAGCAGAAGCCAAGTACTGGTTAATTGTTTGCCACTACATTACCGCCTATGAATTTAAAGGCACCAAACTTGGCCAAAGAGTGGAAAATGTGGCACACTCAATTTAAAATTTTTCTGAGAGCATCTGATTTGGAATCGCAACCGGATAAAAGAAAAGTAGCTTTGATGTTGCACCATCTGGGCAGCAAATCATTAGAAATATTTAATTATTTTGATTTCGATATTGATACTGTCAAATATAGCGATTTGGTTAACAAAATGGAGGTGTTTTTTATTCCTCAAATAAATATTGTGATGGAAAGACACAAATTTTTAACAAATAAACAACAAGAAGAGCAAACAATTGATGAATTTGTAACTGATCTAAAAAACCTTAGTCTGAACTGTGAGTTTAAGGATTTACGGGATGCATTGATTCGTGACATTTTTATATGTGGTTTAGCGCCTAAATTGGCTAATATACGAGAAAGACTTTTAACGGAAGGCGATATTTCTCTGGAAAGGGCAGTTTCTATTGCGAAGAACATGGTAATGGCGAAACAAAATTCCGCTATATTACAGCAAAATGGTGATGCGGAAGGTGTTGTTAATGTAGTCACTAAGAAAAACGCAAAAATGCAGTATTTGCAATATAAAAATGAAAATCAAAACAGCAGAAGCAACTACAGCGAAAGGAGTAATTATAGTGGCAGAAACAACAATTACAACAGCAGCAGAAATACTAAGATTTGTATGAAATGTGGACGAGCCCATACAGTCAAATGTCCGGCAGAAGGGGCTAAATGCTATGAATGCGGAAAAATTAACCATTTTGCTAAGATGTGCTTGCAAAAGAAAATATTCGTAAAGCAGATGGTTGCGGATGATGATGTGGACGATGAAGAGGACCTATTTGTGGGGGCCGTTAACAAAGAAAATGAAAAACCTAGAGAATGGAAAGTTGAGGTAACAGTTAATAAACAGAAAATTGTCAAATAGATACGGGTGGACAGGCCAATATTATGTCGAGAGAAACTACTGATTTGTTAAAGATAAAGAATAATTTGAAACAATCTAAAATTAGAATTTGTACTTTTAGTGGGGAAAAAATCCCAGTATTACGAACAGCAGATATACAAGTTTTTTATAAGAATAAAATTTGTATTCTAACATTTTTCGTTGTAAATATACATTGTAAGAATATTATTGGCATTGAGACTGCTATAAATATGAATTTAATTAAGCAAGTTAATAGCATTTCTATGAATAAACTAATTGAAAAGTATTCGGATGTTTTAAATGTCTTGGTCGTTTGCTAAATGAATGCAATTTTACGGTGAGAGATGATGTTGCGCCGGTTGTGGAACCGCCTCGTAAAATACCGTTTAAACTGCATGAGGGTTTGAAGAGGGAATTAGATAGAATGGTAAAGTTGAAGGTGATTGTTCCGGAATATGAACCAACAGAGTGGGTAAATTCCGTGGTTCTTGTCACTAAACCGAATGGCAGTTTAAGAATTTGTTTGGACCCTAGGAACTTGAAATAGGCAATTTTAAGGCCACACTATCCATTCCCTACTATTGAGGAATGTAAGGCGAAACTTAATGGGTCTAATTACTTTTCAACATTGGATGCTAATAGTGGATTGTGGATGGTACCATTGAGTGAAAGATCATCCAAACTTTGTACGTTCAATACACCATTTGGTCGTTTTCGGTACTTAGGGCTTCCTTTTGGCATTAATGCGGCTCCTGAAACTTTCCATGGGGAGATGGTTAAACTTTTTGGTGATATTCATGGGCTTATCATTTATATTGATGAATTTTTAATTTTTTCGTCCAGTGTGGATAAGCATAAAAAAATTCTGGAAGCGGTCCTTTGTAGGGCAAAGGATGTCGGTTTGAGGTTTAATAAGACCAAATGCAATTTTTTCAGAACTGAAGTAAAGTTCTTGGGCCATAAATTTGATAAATCAGGGGTAAGGGCTGATGAGGAAAAGATAAGGGCAATCGTTCAAATGCCGAAACCAGGAAATGTCAAGGATTTACAGCGGTTTTTGGGTATGGTGAATTATTTAGGTCCATTTATTGAAAATTTATCTTTAAAGAATAAAAATTTAAGGGAACTACTAAAAGCTGAGGTTCAATGGCATTGGACGTCGGTACATGATGCCGAATTCGGTAATCTGAAAAGGGAGATTACAAGGGCACCGGTACTTACGTATTTTAATCCAAAGAGGGAAATCATCTTGTCCGTTGATGCTTCCAAATTTACTCTGGGGGCAACAATTTTACATGATAGGCATCCTATTGCATATGCATCTGTTTCTTTGACAGAGACTCAGAAAAATTATGCACAAATTGAGAAGGAGCTATTGGCTATACTCTTTGGTTGTACTAGATTCCATCAATACATATATGGGTCTAAGGTAACTGTGGAGACAGATCACAAACCCTTGGTTAGTATTTTTGATAAACCTCTTCATAAAATTCCTCCTAGGCTTCAACGTTTTATGCTGCGGTTGCAGTGTTATGATATTTCCTTATTGTATAAGCCGGGGAAAGATTTGAAAATCGCCGATACTCTTTCGAGGGCACCATTAGAGCATACGACATTATCTGAGGTGGATAAAGAGACAACTCTACATTGTAATTTTATCGCTTCTAATATGGAAATCCCATTTGCGGATATTGATGTGGTAAAGGAACATAGTTTGAAGGATTTAACGTTTTTGAAAATTATGGCTTATGTTAAGGAGGGCTGGCCTAGTAATCGAAAGGATGTGGAGGAAGATGTCGTACCTTATTTTAGGGTAAAGGAAGAGATAAGTATATTGAAGGATGTTTTGTTAAAAAATCATCAGATAATGATCCCTAGGAGTCTGCGAAGGATGGTATTAGATAGAATTCATGAAGGTCACATGGGAGTCGTAAGATGAGAAAAACTTGGCACGGCAGTCAGTGTATTGGCATGATAATGTGGTATCGAATTGCGAAGTGTGTTTGAAATATCAGAACTCTAACTAGAGACCGGAATTGTTGCCACACGACGTTGTTGATATACCTTGGTATAAAGTTGGGTGCGATCTTTTCGAATTTCAGGGGAAAATGTATCTCCTGGTAGTGGATTATTATTCGAAATTTGTTGAACTGGAATTGCTTGATGGGGGTTATAGAAGTTTTCACGTGATATCGAGGTTGAAATCAATTTTTTCTGGACATGGGATTCCATTTATTTTTATATCCGATAATGGACCTCCCTTTAATTCTAGGGAATTTTACCTTTTTTGTAGAAACTGGAGAGTAAATCACAGAACTTCTAGTCCGTATTTGGCAAGATCAAATGGTTTAGCTGAACGAACAATTCAAACAATGAAGAAATTATTGAAAAAGTCGTTGGAAAGTAATTCTGATCCCTATTTAGCGTTATTGCACTATCGGACAACACCTTAGGGAAATCTACCGAGCCCTTCGCAGTTGTTGATGTCTCGCTTTTTGCGTACTCGAGTCCCTTCAGTGGTTGACAATCTTAGACCAAATTTAGTGAATAGCAAAGAATATAGGAATAAACTGAAATCAAATTTAAGGAAAAGTGCAGAATATTACAACGGAAAATCGAAGAGATTTAAGCCGGTGAGTGAGAGTGATAAAATTATGTTTAAGAAAACACCTACGAGCTGTTGGTTTCATGGTAAAGTAGTTGAGATTTGCAAGGAACCAAGATCATTTGTAGTGTTAGATAACAATGGATCAATTTTTAGAAGAAGTTTAGAGCATATTAGAAAATCGCCAAAAACCAAATTAAATACTCTTGATAACTGTAAAAATCAAGAAATTAATGAAAATGAGGAGAATAATGAAAGGGAAGAAGAGAGAGTAGAAGAGAGCGTAGAAAAGAGGGTAGAAGAGAATGTCAAAATCGATGATAATAATGAAAAATATGTAACGCGAAGAGGTAGGATTGTAAAACAACCGAAAAGACTTGATTTGTAATTTATTGAGTTTGTTAATAATATAAGATTTATTACAACATAGTTTTTGTTTAATGAAGTAGTGAATTACACTAGGTCACAAATAACAAACTTTTGTCTGTTATTTGTTTCTAGCACACTTTTTCTCATGGATTTGGACCTACTGAACACGAAAATGAATTTTAAAAATTTTTCTGTCGATTGGTTTGCGAGATACAAATTTTTTATTTTTTTTTTTTTAATTTTTGGAGGTACACTTACTATTTTGAGCATATCTTTAGTCTTCTTTGACCTATTTTATCCTACTACTACTCAAATTAAAGACAATTGAGCCGTCTACAACTTATTCTCAGAAAATTTTCAAATCGGGTTAGTAGTTTTGATGTTGGCGGCTTAAAAAGGTTAAAAAACTGCGTTTTTTTAGTAAAAATGTGGCTGAAAAATTCATATAAAAATTCATATAAAATGTAAAACGCGATGTTAACAGCGATTTTAATTTTTTTACGTATAGCTGACACTTTTCCAAAGAAAATAAGCCCTTACTTAACAAAATCTGATGACAAATGGCCGACTTATTATTTTTTTGGTAAACGACCGAAATTCCGCTATTTCACGATTTTTTGATTTTCATTATTTGCACAGCTTACCTACCCAACGCAAACGAATAAATACATTTGAACTTAATTTAAAATAAACAAAGTAGTCTTCGTATATTATTTTTTAATTTATTTACAGCACTACATGCTCAATGTATCGCACAATTAGCTAAACTAACGAAATTAAACTAACTAATTAAATTAAGCAAATCAACGCACAAAAAAATGAGTAAAAACAAAGATATAAGTGTACATTTTATGCCATGTGGAAAAACTGCTGACTTCTTCTTTGTTTTTTGTGTTCGCTGCAATCGGTCTCACGTATTAGGGTCCAAATATAGTCACCCATCATAGCCGTGTCATAGTTGCCCTGATAGCGTCGTTCCATAGCCTTCAATTCCTGATGAAAGCGCTCGCTGTGTTCGTCGCTCACGTCTCCTAAATTCTCAGGGAAAAAATCCAAATGAGAATCCAGAAAGTGTATTTTAAGTGACATGTGCACTCCCATGGCTTCATAGTTCTTTACCAGATCCTCAACTATGTCCTTATAATTCGGGCTTTTGTTGTTTCCTAAAAAGTTTTCCACAACAAGCCTGAAGGAATTCCATGCTGCGGCTTCGATGGGTGATAACAGCTTTGGGAATTTTTCATCTTTCAACATTTTTTTTATCTCGGGTCCTGCGAAGACTCCTTCTTTAATTTTTGCCAGCGAAAGGTAAGGGAAAATTGACCGTAAATAGGCAAAAGCTTCACCTTCTTTGTCTAATTTTTTGGCAAAATTTTTAATCAAACCCAATTTTATGTGCAGCGGCGGAAGTATTATATTTTCACGGTTCTCTATTAGTGGTTTGCGCTGAACATTCGCTTCTCCAACTACAGGTTTCGTTCGTACCGGCCATTTTTTTTTTATATAATGCTGATCATCAGCGCGGCTATTCCAAAGGCACAGAAAACAGCAATGTCGCGTATAGCCTCCTTGGAGTCCACACAGAATGGCCACAACTTTAAGGTCGGCGCATATTTTCCAATTGTATTTCCTATACTCTATGCATTCCAGCAAAATGTCCATAGTTTCATAGTTCTCCTTTGAATGAACCGCATGAGCAATAGGAACAGATGGCTTTTCATTCCCATTATGTAAGAGAACTGCCTTCAAGCTCTCTTTGTTGCTGTCAATAAACAACCTCCATTCGTTGGGGTTGTGAATTTGGTGAAGCTCTTGGAACAAGCCTGAAATGTCGCTGCAAAAACATATTTGGTCTTTCTTTGTATAAAATTTTGCATACTCCTTGTGACGGTTTCTGTACGCTGATACTTTCACTTCTGAAGCCGCAAATCCACACTGTATCATCCGAGACGCAAAAAGTTCGGATTTCTCCTTAGTGAGACCAAAATCGCGCACCCAATCGTTTAGTTCGGCCTGTGACAGTAATTTTCGCTTTGCACCCGGCTCAAATTCGCTTGCATTTGACTCAGACTCTTCTTCTGACGATTCTGCTTTTTGAAGAGATGCACCAGGGCACACTGGATATGGCACATCATGCGAATGTGGTACTGGAAGCGCAAACGATCCCACTTGAGCGTAGTTCCATTTAAAAAATCTTCCTACCCCACTGTTTGTGGTGAGGCAAAAATAACAGTCTGTGGAATGGCATAGCGGCTTTTTCCACATCATTGGTGTATCGAATTTCATATGGCGGCTAAAATTAAAATAAATTACTATATTCGCTATGTATAATGTGTTTAAATAAAAATTCTTACCTTCCGCCAGCTGCCCAGTTGGTTAAGATTATATAGCAAAGATCACACAGCGACTTAGGTGTCCATGGTTCTGTGATATTTGGTGAAATACCAAAATAATTCAAATAGTGCAATTGTACTGCTGGAGTAAACTTGTGTGCGTGATTTTTTTTTATAAACTGGCCACAAACATTGCAGAAATTGTCTGGATCGTTCAAACACTCGAACACACGTAGTCTTTTACTCATTGTCTTCCTTGCGTTTTCTAAATATTAACTTCTTTACACTTTCACAGACAGTTTTGAAATGCAATTGATAACCGTGTCTCCTTATGTTTAAATATGTATGAGCATGTAGTGCTGTAAATAAATTAAAAAAAAATATACGAAGACTACTTTGTTTATTTTAAATTAAGTTCAAATGTATTTATTCGTTTGCGTTGGGTAGGTAAGCTGTGCAAATAATGAAAATCAAAAAATCGTGAAATAGCGGAATTTCGGTCGTTTACCAAAAAAATAATAAGTCGGCCATTTGTCATCAGATTTTGTTAAGTAAGGGCTTATTTTCTTTGGAAAAGTGTCAGCTATACGTAAAAAAATTAAAATCGCTGTTAACATCGCGTTTTACATTTTATATGAATTTTTATATGAATTTTTCAGCCACATTTTTACTAAAAAAACGCAGTTTTTTAACCTTTTTAAGCCGCCAACATCAAAACTACTAACCCGATTTGAAAATTTTCTGAGAATAAGTTGTAGACGGCTCAATTGTCTTTAATTTGAGTAGTAGTAGGATAAAATAGGTCAAAGAAGACTAAAGATATGCTCAAAATAGTAAGTGTACCTCCAAAAATTAAAAAAAAAAAATTAAAAAATTTGTATCTCGCAAACCAATCGACAGAAAAATTTTTAAAATTCATTTTCGTGTTCAGTAGGTCCAAATCCATGAGAAAAAGTATGCTAGAACCAAATAACAAAATGGCTGTTGCCTAGTGTTATTTATGTATAATGACAATTGCTGTATTATAAATCAAAATTTTTTACTTTATACTATATGTGAAGGGAGATGTTGTATAATTATTATGTTGAGATATAACACCAGAGTATAATTACTTACGCTTAATACGTTGTGTGTTACGCTTAAACATAATGATTGTACGAGCCACCCTGTTATTATTATTATTAGTCATTATTCGATTTATCTATAAATAGAACTAATAAAGCATTCTTAATTTGTATCTTGAATATAAAACAATTTTATTTGGATTAAATTTCTTTAAATCGTCCTCGCCAAGCCACTCAAATCCCCCAGCTGGAAGATACTGTGACATTGCCCATCCATATAAATTATTTGCATCTAAGTAAGCTAAATATTCAGATGGTTTACTACTATCATAATCATCTAAATATATATTATTGGCTTTGGCATGTCTATGTGAACATTGTACGAGACCACCCCTTATTCCCTTTTGTATAAACAGATGTATATCTTTATCTGTGAATAATTCTAACTCCTTCTTTGTCGTTTTAAGCATTGCATCCCATGAAAGACCTGGGGCGGTATAATAATGATTTGGATCTAACTTATATATGGATTTGCAAATTTTTCTAAAGTTTTGAAATATACCTGCCAATAAAAGCACATCCGTTTTTAAATACAATTTTGTATAATCTAACATATTTTTACATCTAAAAGTATTCCAAACATTTTTCGCGTGTTCATAATCTTCTTCAGAACATTCTGCGTCAATTAAAACATTAAAAAACTTATCTCGACTGGGGAGCTCAGTTTCATTGAATCTTTCCACAGAATCCATATAAGAGTATGGAAAAACGCCTTTTCTCCTAATTAGATTAAAATGATTTTCATCACAGAAATTTTTGCGGACAATATATAAATCCTCAACACGTAAATTTTTTGCTAGTGTATCTAAACTTGAAGCCATAAATCTGAACGAATCCAGAAATCTTATTTCGAATTTTTCCTTAGTAGAGTTTTCTTGAAAAGGTAGATATATAGATAAAGATATATATAATTCCTTGTTGAGAGGAACTACACGTATATAACTATCTGGAATACTATTTAAATATTTAAAGAACATATGACAATCATATGAAGAAAAGTTGTGAAAAAATACTGGAATAAATTTAGGTTTTCTATATTTTAAATTACAATCATTCTGAGCAGGGCCTCTATACTTGCCAGTAAAATGACAGTGATCTTTAACTTTGGATAAATATATCACCTTTTCACAAATATGACAAATATTAAATGAATTATGAAAAATTATATCATCTTCAGTCATTATTATTTCTTTGTAAATATAATTTTTATAAATGTCTTTTAAGTCCTCAACTAAATCTTTAACAAAAACATTAGGTGCATCTTCTCCAGAATAAATTTAAAACTTGTCTAAATTATCATTAAAGCTACATTTTATAAAATAACTAAAAGCACATGGACTATGTCGTTGTATTTTTGTAGTTTTAGTACTAACCTCTTCACTTATGCTACTTAAAATCGATTCAAAGTCCGCATAGACTGTAAACGGAACATCTAGTTCCTTATGATCATTCGAATATTTTAGAACAGCATCAGCTCCTTCTGGCATCCTTGTGCAAACTTTATTGCAAGTTTGTTTATAAAGTGATAAATCTCGTTGACTATATTTGTAAGTAAGGCATGCATTACATACATATATTTTTCCTTTGTGTCCAGTCAAACTGCTTCGAATAAACCTTTTTTAATAAAAAAGAACAAAAAAAATTTGAAACATTTCTTTTTTATAAAGTTTTAGATGTATTTTTGCTACTAACCTTGAAATATCACTTATAACGATGTAATGCGACCTTTCTTCCTCTATGAGAAGCAGGAGGTTTATATGATATTTCTTCTCCTCCTTCGTTAGATAGTAGGGTCCGACTATATTTTTCTCTTCATATCCGAAGACGTTGACAATTATATCTACATTTTGCCTTTCAAAGTCTTAAGCTTTTTAGACTTAATGGAAAGGTGAGGTTGGAAAAGTTTAATTGCAGAAATACTTTCTATGTTGTAGGATGAACATTCCGTTTGTTCACAACGAGACAATTCTCTTTCACAATACAATGAAGCAATTAAATACCATTTGAAGCAGTAGACATCATCATTCTGGATATTTATAAATGCCCGCTTTCTGACTAATTCCTTTGGCAGAGGTATATATTGTGATCCTCTTATAATATTAACTTCATTCACATTAATATTTAAAAATTTTATGTTAACCAGAGACCACCCACTATCCCTTTCTTGGAACTCAGACATTTTATTTCTAATTTCATCAGTTTGCGAGTCATAGATATTATTCAAGTCATCGCTTAAAGTGACCTTTGCCATTTTTGTTGAGTGAGTCATTGTAGCTCCCACCATTTCTTGCTCGCTTATTTTGATATAATCACACACAAGCTCCATATTGAATTTAAAGGATATGTGTTTAGCTTGACAATCCTTTAGGAGTTCTATTAAAATAGATTCCTCTTTTTTGAAAAATTCCTCGGGCATGAGAATTTCATCTTTTTCATTTACTAGCATATAAATTGCTAGTCTTTCACTATAATCACTGCTCCTTACAGTGAGTCTAGGGTTAATTGTCTTCATCCCACAATTGCTGCGATGTTGTAGTGTTCGCAGGTGTTGGCTATAGTTTTAGCTACTAACTGCTTCATTGCAAGGAACGCAAAATTTTGATGAAGTGGTTGCATGGGTCCTTTCATGCTCCTTCATTGTGGAGCGCTTAAAGAAAAACTTTCCACACTCAACACAATGTTTATTTTTATGTTGAAGCATGTTGTGTTTGGTGTTGAAAGCAGCTTGGCATATCACGCAGAAAAACATTTTGAGCTAGTTTTTTATTTTTTTATTAAAAAATAATTTCACACAGAAAAAATAACTTCACACAGAAAAAATAAGTGGATAAAGTTCTCAGAGATATTTTTTTTATTAAAAATTTGTTTAACAAAAAATTTTTACAAAGTTCAACAAACAGGAAAACCCGGATGATGAAGTAAGAGATATTTTTTTTTCTTTTTTTATTTAAAATTTATTTTACAGACAGAAAAAGTTCAACAAACACGAAAAACCGGATAAAGTAATCTACTTATATGATGAAGTAAAAGATATTGAACTTAAATTTTCTGATGGGATTTTCGTCCAACCATGATTCTACATCTTTTTTATTCGTCTCGCTGCCTGCGTCTCATTCGCTAGTGGCAGAGGAGGGTGGGTGGGTGTCATCGTTTGTGTTTCATGTTTCATGCGTTTGTTTTCATGCCCTACCCTAACTAATTTATGACGATTTAAAAATGTTTATATTTAAGATGTAAATACCACAAAAAATAATTACATTATTGTTAAATTATAGTAACAAGAAACAAAACCAAACAAGAAATAAACAGATTCGTTTTTTTCTCTTTTTTTAAAGACGGATTAATTCTTCACTCTTTATTTCAAAATATTGTGAAATGTATCCTAAAGATACTACAATAAATTGCTCACTTTATTTTCATAGTATTGTCAAATAGTTTAAATATTCACATTATAAATGCGGAGGGTACAATAAATAATAATTTCTGGATTCAGACAGAAAGAACGTAACAACACAAATTCAAAAAGATCCTCGTCACATCACACCTAGCCAAACACGCACAAGAAAAATTTTGTATTATAAGCATACAACCGACGACCACACTAACCACATAAATTCAAAAAGATCCTCGTCACATCACACCTAGCCAAACACGCACAATGTCAAATAGTTTAAATATTCACATTATAAATGCGGAGGGTACAATCAATAATAATTTCTGGATTCAGACAGAAAGAACGACTCAGACGATTAAGATGTCAATGCGGGAACAAATTGTAGAACTCCTTAATGAATATAAGGAGTTTATATGTCTAGAAGATTTACACTTGTTTTTAAAGAACGCTGATTATTTCGAATTATATGAGAATAAAAAAATTCTTAATTCAGCGCATGGAGAGCATTTTGAGGATTGCATATGGTCTGACGACAGATGTACTGAAGGACCTGATACATGTAGTTGCATCATCTATAAATTTAGAGAAAATTCAGTCAACGATCTTATAAATCTCTATCATAAACATCTAAATTTTTAATTAAATAAAAAAAAAATTAACCAAAATTATTATATTCTACGTATTTAAATTTATAAGAAATATTTAATGAGATTTTAATTTAAGAATTATTTAAAAAGAAAGTAAAATAAAAGCAAATACATAAAACTAATTTATAGTATTGTTTTTTATTATACACAACTAAACAAACAAACAAAACACTAACAGATTCCAATTACCGCTTTATTACAAGAAACAAAACCGAACAAGACACAAAAACTAACAAATTCGAATTACCGCTTTATTACAAGAAACAAAACCGAACAAGAAACAAAAACTAACAGATTTGAATTACCGCTTTATTACAAGAAACAAAACCGAACAAGAAACAAACAGATTCGAATTTCATTAAAACATAAAAATTTGTAGATTAATGAAAATGTCACATTAATAAATAATTAATTTATGACCTACTTGTACATTTATATGTAGAATGTATATACCAAACACAAAAAAAAAATAAAAACAAAAATAGAACATAAATACAAGAAAGAAAAAATGGAAATTTTCTCTTAATACAAAAACAAATGTGTAGATCAATGACTTTCACTTAATGCAAATTTCCTTTTAATACAAAAACAAATATGTAGATCAATGACTTTCACTTGATCATAAAAATTGTGCAGTCCAAATAAGCAAACCACCGACGGCCGCACTAACAACACAAATTCAAAAAAACTTCTCGTCACATCACACCTTCTAGCAAAACACACACAAGAAAAATTTTTATTATAAGCATACAACCGATAACAACGCTACCCTATATAATTTCAAAAAGATCCTCGTCACATCACACCTTCTAGCAAAACACATACAAGAAAAATTTTCATTATAAGCATACAACCGACGACAACGCTACCCTATATAATTTCAAAAAGATCCTCGTCACATCACACCTAGCCAAACACACACATGACAATTTTTGTATAACCACCACTTTTACATTATAAGCAAACAACCGACGGCCACACTAACAACACAAATTCAAAAAAACTTCTCGTCACATCACACCTTCTAGCAAAACACACACAAGAAAAATTTTCATTATAAGCATACAACCGACGGCCACAGAGGAGGGTGGGTGGGTGTCATCGTTTGTGTTTCATGTTTCATGCGTTTGTTTTCATGCCCTACCCTAACTAATTTATGACGATTTAAAAATGTTTATATTTAAGATGTAAATACCACAAAAAATAATTACATTATTGTTAAATTATAGTAACAAGAAACAAAACCAAACAAGAAATAAACAGATTCGTTTTTTTCTCTTTTTTTAACGACGGATTAATTCTTCACTCTTTATTTCAAAATATTGTGAAATGTATCCTAAAGATACTACAATAAATTGCTCACTTTATTTTCATAGTATTGTCAAATAGTTTAAATATTCACATTATAAATGCGGAGGGTACAATAAATAATAATTTCTGGATTCAGACAGAAAGAACGTAACAACACAAATTCAAAAAGATCCTCGTCACATCACACCTAGCCAAACACGCACAAGAAAAATTTTGTATTATAAGCATACAACCGACGACCACACTAACCACATAAATTCAAAAAGATCCTCGTCACATCACACCTAGCCAAACACGCACAATGTCAAATAGTTTAAATATTCACATTATAAATGCGGAGGGTACAATCAATAATAATTTCTGGATTCAGACAGAAAGAACGACTCAGACGATTAAGATGTCAATGCGGGAACAAATTGTAGAACTCCTTAATGAATATAAGGAGTTTATATGTCTAGAAGATTTACACTTGTTTTTAAAGAACGCTGATTATTTCGAATTATATGAGAATAAAAAAATTCTTAATTCAGCGCATGGAGAGCATTTTGAGGATTGCATATGGTCTGACGACAGATGTACTGAAGGACCTGATACATGTAGTTGCATCATCTATAAATTTAGAGAAAATTCAGTCAACGATCTTATAAATCTCTATCATAAACATCTAAATTTTTAATTAAATAAAAAAAAAATTAACCAAAATTATTATATTCTACGTATTTAAATTTATAAGAAATATTTAATGAGATTTTAATTTAAGAATTATTTAAAAAGAAAGTAAAATAAAAGCAAATACATAAAACTAATTTATAGTATTGTTTTTTATTATACACAACTAAACAAACAAACAAAACACTAACAGATTCCAATTACCGCTTTATTACAAGAAACAAAACCGAACAAGACACAAAAACTAACAAATTCGAATTACCGCTTTATTACAAGAAACAAAACCGAACAAGAAACAAAAACTAACAGATTTGAATTACCGCTTTATTACAAGAAACAAAACCGAACAAGAAACAAACAGATTCGAATTTCATTAAAACATAAAAATTTGTAGATTAATGAAAATGTCACATTAATAAATAATTAATTTATGACCTACTTGTACATTTATATGTAGAATGTATATACCAAACACAAAAAAAAAATAAAAACAAAAATAGAACATAAATACAAGAAAGAAAAAATGGAAATTTTCTCTTAATACAAAAACAAATGTGTAGATCAATGACTTTCACTTAATGCAAATTTCCTTTTAATACAAAAACAAATATGTAGATCAATGACTTTCACTTGATCATAAAAATTGTGCAGTCCAAATAAGCAAACCACCGACGGCCGCACTAACAACACAAATTCAAAAAAACTTCTCGTCACATCACACCTTCTAGCAAAACACACACAAGAAAAATTTTTATTATAAGCATACAACCGATAACAACGCTACCCTATATAATTTCAAAAAGATCCTCGTCACATCACACCTTCTAGCAAAACACATACAAGAAAAATTTTCATTATAAGCATACAACCGACGACAACGCTACCCTATATAATTTCAAAAAGATCCTCGTCACATCACACCTAGCCAAACACACACATGACAATTTTTGTATAACCACCACTTTTACATTATAAGCAAACAACCGACGGCCACACTAACAACACAAATTCAAAAAAACTTCTCGTCACATCACACCTTCTAGCAAAACACACACAAGAAAAATTTTCATTATAAGCATACAACCGACGGCCACACTAACCACATAATTCCAAAAAGATCCTCGTCACATCACACCTAGCCAAACACGCACAAGAAAAATTTTGTATTACGACCCTTTTATATTATAAGCATACAACCGACGATCACACTAACAACACAAATTCAAAAAGATCCTCGTCACATCACACCTAGCCAAACACGCACAAGAAAAATTTTGTTTTACAACCCTTTTATATTATAAGCATACAACCGACGATCACACTAACAACACAAATTCAAAAAGATCCTCGTCACATCACACCTAGCCAAACACGCACAAGAAAAATTTTGTATTACAACCCTTTTATATTATAAGCATACAACCGACGATCACACTAACTACATAAATTCAAAAAGATCTTCGCCACATCACACCTAGCCAAACACACACAAGAAAAATTTAGTTAGGGTAGCGCATGAAAACACACGCGTGATAAATGCAACACAAACAATTAAAGCATTCTCCTTCCCCATACAAAAAAACATTAAAGCATTTTGAGTCAACATCAAAAAGCAATTAAATCATTTTTGAGTCCCCAGCAAAAAGCAATTAAAGCATTTGAGTCAACATCAAAAAGCAATTAAATCAATATGAGTCCCCAATTCTATACTACTGCCTTCCCAATATTCGATCAGACTAATTTCTAGGGGGAGATACGGTCGAATTTTGCAAATTGAAAAATAAGGCACACCCTAATACACATTTATATTGCATGGAATCAATAACATCCGAATGTACTCCTTAGAAACATTAAAGTTACTTGGGACAAATTAATTGAAATATTTTAAAGAATTAGAATAAAAATCATTTTATATAAATCAAATATTTTAGCGATGCGCAACAACTGCCTTTCAAAATAATTTAAAAATTAAGTAAATTTCTGCTCTCCCTCTATGAGTGTGTTCTCCCAGCCAGTTCTTATTTAATATGCTTTCTTAATGTATGAAAAACAAAATTTTCACCTGCGGCGCCAACTTCTACAACAAAATTTTTTAACAAAAATCGCGCGATTTTTGGTTTAAAATTTTCGCCTGACAAATAGAGTTTCCGAACACGATAATGTGGTAAAGAGTTTATAATATATTGCACCAAGCCGAGTATTTGACGTTTCGTCAAAAGAATTTTGTAGCATAATAGATTTTTATCAAAATTATCTAAAAGTGGAGAGAAGCTTTACAACACAAAAATAATCAAAATTTACTTAATATTAAACGTATACATTAGGTCTCAGTCAATGTAATAAATAGGTTTTTAATAAAAATTGTTTATGAATTTAAAGGCTGTAAATTTTGTTTTAAATGCTTTAAATGGTTAGGTTTAGAAATTGACAGTTTATAAAAAAAAAATGTAGGAAAATATATTTTTATTTTCCAGTGGTTTATTTTCCTCGGTGTTTTTTGTTTGTTACTATTTCTAGTTTATAGCGAGCTTTCAGCCTCCATATGTATACAAAAATAAAGCAAGTTTAGGATTTTTAGCTAGGTCGATACAGGTAAAGTTGGCACATCGAAATATGCCACTCTACCATATTTATGATAGGGAGAGTCATATAATGTTAAATTTTCAAGTAAAAAAAAAAATGAGAAAACAATTTTTAGAGTAGTTATAGATGTGTATTGTGAATCAATTCATGGAAAAAGTAAATTTTGGAAAATTTTGAGTTGTGTTGTTATTGTATTTAGTGTGCGATATACATATATGTAATTATATCTTATACCATATAAAAAATATTTCTTATATTGGACGTACCATATCATACCATACTAAAATATATTTTTGATAATGGACCATTTATAATTATATCACAATACAAGATGGCATATATAATTATATATGGTTCTGCATAAGCCATTTATAAGTATAAATGGTTCTGTATAAGTTATGCATAAGGAAATATGGTGCCATATATAATTATTTATAGGGTTATATATAAATTAATAGGATATAATATATACCATATCTTATCATATAAACCATATTTAGTTTTATAAATATCAATATATAATTTTATGTGGTTATATCTGACAAAATAAAAGCTTATTTTATAAAATTTATATAATTATATACCATATGAATTTATATATGATAATATATTATTAGATATAGCCACATAGGATTGTATCTAATTTTTTTTTTATTCGGGTAGGTATTACCGCAAATATTAATGAATACAAATTGGATATGATTAGATATTGCGCCAGATCAACTTTTTTTACTCGGGGGACGAAGCTCATTTTTGGCTCAATGGGTACGTCAACAAATTGCCGAATTTGGTGTGAAGAGCAGCCAGAGGCAGTTCAATAGCTGCCAATGCACCCTGAAAAATGCTGGTGATACTGCATTTTTTGAAGAATTGGACTTGGTTGACATGTGGTTTCAACAACATGGTGCACATGCACCACGGCACACGGCATGCAATACCATGTACCTATTGACAGGCGAGTTTGGTGAGCAGTTAATCTCACGTTTTGGAGCAGTCCATTTGCCGCCAAGATCATGCGATTTGACCCCAGTAGACTATTTTTTGTGGGCATACGTGAAGTCTCTCGTGTACAGGGACAAGCCAGCTACAATTCCAGTCTTGAAAGACAACATTACAGCTGCCATTGGTAAGATACCGGCCGAAATGCAGGAAAAAGAATGCCAAAATTGGAGCTCACGGATGAAACACCTACGGCGTAGCCCCGGGCAGCATTTACATGAAATTATATTTAAAAAAATAAATGGCGGGCATTTATTTATTGCCCCAAATAAATATTTCATTCACTTTTGCAAATTTTCTGTGTTTTTTTTTCTATTTTCCAAACGGTTAAAAATCTCCCTTTATAACAATATCTCAAATTTGCTTGCAAAAATTTTACCATATATAATTAAATCGTGCACCATCAAAACATATTTCTTATATTGGACAATATATTGAATCATATATTATTATGTATATCTTATACCATATTAAAAAAATATTTTTAAAAATGTACCATATATAGGGTACCTCGGAAACAGTGCACTTTTTAGATTTAGTGTCATTTTTTTTTGTGCAAGTGGCAACTCTGAAAATTTGTTGCTGTTACATACATATGTTTATTCTGATTATTAAAAATGGAGTGCTTCGCAAACTTAGAAGAAAATGCGAAAGTGCCAACCATTTGAAGAGTGGTCAAATTTGAAGAAATTGGGTCGGTTATGAACAGTAAGACTCCTGTGTGTCAACGTACCGGTCTCTTGAAAACATGGCTGCTCTAAACGAGTGTCGCCGAAAACCCGAAAACATCAACGCAGCGAGTTTTGATACAAGACCTCCACAAATAGTAATGGCCTGTCATCAGAGCCGTAGGGGCCATTTGGCGGATATTTTATTCCATAATTAATCGGATCATGTCTTCTTTACAATCCAATAAAAAAAATCACAACTATCTCCTTGAATTTTGAAAAACGATATCATAGGTACGTGGAAAATGCAGTTATATCCATAGAATGACTTTTCTTTTTTAATAGCATTTGATATTTTTTAATTTTAATTGATATTTTTTAAATTTCAAAGTGTTTTTTAATTGGAAATATTAGTTTTTGAATTTCAAATTTTACATTTTTATTTATAATTGTTCTTTCTTTAATTAAAAATGCTTTTTTTAAATAAATGTTCTAATTAAAATTACTGATTAATTACTAATTAATTAGTCAGTAAATCTTAATAAAATAAAGGTATATGAACATATCAATTTAGTAATTGTTAATTTTTATTGGATGCGGAGAAATGCTCAGGAGTTTATTATTATTTATATGGAGAATACTATCGTAAAGCTGTATGGTATAGAGCCAGAATTACCAAAATGGGTAGGAATGCAACGAAATATAGCAGATCAGTCGTATTCATTCAACATTTAGATGAAAAAACTTAAATAGATTTTTCAGACATGAAAATATGGTAAAGAGTTTATATTGTAGCAAGCTGAGTCGCTGAAGTTTCGTCAAAAGAATTTATAGCCTCATAGAATTTTATCAAAATGATCTAAAAGCGGAGGGGCTTTACAACACAAAAATAATCTTAACGTACTTGAGAAATTCAATGGGCGAAGTAATACTTTCTGAGTTGGCTCTAATGCCAACTCAGGGTCCTTGCTACTACTACTTCCAAGGACCCTTCAAACCAGGATGAACAAACTACAAAATTTTTAGCCACCCATGATGCCAAATGGAGCGACTACAAAATATTCTTAGATTTACAGAAGTATTTAGCCTCTAGCAAGGGTTGTACAGGTTGGTTGAAAAGTTCCTGCGCTCGAAATGCAAGAATACTGTTTTTGTTACGAAATATATTTTTTTATTCAATATAATCTCCTAAAAGCTCAATACACTTGTTCCAATGATCTTCCAAAAATTTTATCCCATCCTTATAATGGTTTTCCGGAAGCTCTGCAAAATAACCGTCTACGGCTGCTATGGCCTCTTCATTCGACGAAAAATGCTTTCCACGAAGGAATTCTTTGAGATATCTGAAGAGATAGTAGTCACTGGGAGCCAAATCTGGTGAATACGGTGGATGTTAAAGCAATTCGTACTTTAATTCTTTGAATTTAGCCATCGTCAAAACACTTTTGTGAGCAGGTGCATTGTCTTGATGAAAAATTTCTTTTTTCTTCTTTAAACCAGGTCTTTTCTCATCCAGCTGATCCAAAAGGCTGCAATAATATTCAGAGTTGATTGTTTTACCTTTCTGAAGATAATCAATCAACAAAATTCCTTTTGCATCGCAAAAAACTGATGCCATAACCTTCTTTGCTGATCGTTGTGACTTCACCTGTTTGGAGCTGAACAACCAGCTTCAGTCCACTGTAAAGGTTCGTTTCAATTTAGGATCATGGTGGTAGTTCCATAGTTATAAAACGACGCAAGAAGTCGGTTTAATTCGGCTTAAAACGCTCCAAATTACACTGAGAAATTTGTTTTCGATACAGTTTTTGTTGAATTGTTAATGTGTGCGGCACTAACTTTCCAAACAGTTTTTTCATACGTAATTCTTCATGTAAAATATGGAGTACTCGTTCGTCTGAGATGCCTATGGCTTTAGAAATTTCACGCTTAGTCAAACTTGGATCTTCACTAACCATATTATGTACCTGCTCAATGATTTCTTTTTCTTTAAGGCTGGTACGACCACGTTTAAATTCACCAGCCCAAAATTCTAACAATTGTTCATAAATTTCCTTTGCTTTTAAACCCTTCAAAACAAAGAATCTAATGACTGCACGATATTCAATTTTTTCCATATTAAAAAAAATCAATGACACGTCAACTTCAAATGGCTTGTAAACAAAAAAGAATTGACAGAATGACTTGCAACTTTGCATGTGTTCTCAGGACAGTTATACCAACTTGAGAAAAAAAGTTTGGAGCTAGCAGTGCCATCTCTTGGTGAGCGCAGGAACTTTTCAACCAACCTGTACCATAAGAACAGTGATTGTGTTGTGAATGTATACATGTTTGTATACATCATGGCATCATGTGTGGCTAAAAATTTTGTAGTTTGTTCATCCTGGTTTGAAAGGTCCTTGCTACTACTACTTGAGATTATTTCATCTAAATATGGAATGAATAAGACTGATCTGTAATATTCCGTTGGATAATCTGTTTGTTAATTTGAACAGTGTTTTTGTTGTCCTACCCGTCTTGGTAACTCTGGTTCTATACCATACAGCTTTTAAATAATAAACTCTTCCTCAGCATTTCTACACATCGAATTCAACATATTGTTACAGAAATTCCGTTCGCAAAGTTTAAGTAAGAAAACTGGTTTCCATTAAGAACAGCAAGGGTAGGCATGGCAAACACAGTCCAAAGGCTGAGGGAAACGACCGTATCGTGGACATTCGACAAACGCATATTGAGTCGAGTGAAGCCTGGTCAGCGGCGCAACGGAGTGACCCCATGTTGGCAAAGATTATATCAGCCAAAGAAGAAAACAGGAGGCCTACCCGCGAGCAGATGTCAGCTGAAAGTCCGCTGATGAAGGCATATTGGGCCCAGTGGAATAGCCTACAGGTGTAAAATAGTTGCTTATACCGTACATGGGAAAGTGCCGACGGCAAAAATGTGGCAAATTTAATTGTGGTGCCGGCATCTAGAATAAACGAGGTATTAAAGGAGTTCCATGATGGTCCCAGTGGTTGCCATCTTGGTGTCACAAAAACCATAGAGAAGTTGAAACAACGGGTTTACTGGGTCGGCTGTAAACAAACTGTAGGCGATTGGATAGCAAGTTGTGCGCAATGCATCGCAGCTAAAGTATCAGTTAGAAGAAGTCGCGGACAACTTGAGGAGTACAAATCGAAAGCTCACGACTCCATTTCCTGGACACCTGCAAGAACAATCTTTGGAACGGAACTCAAATTGCCTGGGAATTTAGAATTTTGCGTTAAGCCCGCCGCAACATACAGTAAAAATCACAACTCTTCCCAGGGACAAGAAGACCTCAATGAGCTTTATCAGTTCGTCTGCAATCGAAATAAAATGGTTAGCGATAAGATGAAGGCGAGGCACGATCGAGCAGCGAATTCTAAAGGATTTAATGAGGGCGAGCTGGTTCTGCTGTGTAACCCGCAACGAAAGAAAGGATTATCTCCCAAACAACAAACGCATTGGGACGGACCCTAAAGGGTGATTAAAAGGTTAAATGATATAGTCTATAGAATACAGAAATATCAGAGCCCAATGTCTAAGATGAAGGTTGTGCATCTGGAACGACTTGCTGATTATGGGAAGGGGAAAACTATAACTGTTCGGGACGAACAGATTTAAGTGGACGGCAGTGTTACAGAAATTCCGTTTACTCGTAGATACACAAATCCCCATATGTTAGCCCTGAAATATAAAACAATTAAATGGCAACCCTTCACCAAACTGTAAAAGAATATTCTCAAAATTGCCAGTATGCATCTTCCAGACGGTGCTGCCATACTCTAGGTATTATAACCCGCATATATAAAAACGCCAGCAAGGTGGCAAAGCGGTCAGTTGATAAGTAAAAAGCTGAGTGTGAAGAACTAAAGTGTGGCTAACGTTTAGTCTATTTACATCGTGTAAATAAAGTGTGCTATTAAAGTGTGTTTCTGTAATTTTAGAGCCTGTTATAATAAATAGAGCTATAAATAATTTCAAACTGTGTTTATTATTTGCAATGTAGAAAGAACTCGATTTATTTAAAAGGTAAATAAATCAACGATTTTATAAAGGGTAAAATCGTAACAATATCAATTACTAAATTGATATTTCATATGCCATATTTTATTAAGATTTACTGACAAATTAATAATTATTTAATAAGTAATTTTAATTAGAACATTTATATAAAAAACAGCATTTTCATTAAAAAAAAAAATAGCAATTGTAAAGCCACATTTTAATTTAAAAAATATTATTTCAAATTAAAAAAAAATACTATTTGAAATTTAAAAAATATCAGTTGAAATTAAAAAATATGAAATGCTATTAAAAAAAACCACTGAAATCTGTGCTGTTTTGGTCTTTTAAAATTCACGATGTGTCGATGCTAAAGTTGGATACTTTTAGCGCTATGAGAAATTTAGTCTCAGAATTAGAAATGAAAACAAGAAATAAACAGATTCGTTTTTTTCTCTTTTTTTAAAGACGGATTAATTCTTCACTCTTTATTTCAAAATATTGTGAAATGTATCCTAAAGATACTACAATAAATTGCTCACTTTATTTTCATAGTATTGTCAAATAGTTTAAATATTCACATTATAAATGCGGAGGGTACAATAAATAATAATTTCTGGATTCAGACAGAAAGAACGTAACAACACAAATTCAAAAAGATCCTCGTCACATCACACCTAGCCAAACACGCACAAGAAAAATTTTGTATTATAAGCATACAACCGACGACCACACTAACCACATAAATTCAAAAAGATCCTCGTCACATCACACCTAGCCAAACACGCACAATGTCAAATAGTTTAAATATTCACATTATAAATGCGGAGGGTACAATCAATAATAATTTCTGGATTCAGACAGAAAGAACGACTCAGACGATTAAGATGTCAATGCGGGAACAAATTGTAGAACTCCTTAATGAATATAAGGAGTTTATATGTCTAGAAGATTTACACTTGTTTTTAAAGAACGCTGATTATTTCGAATTATATGAGAATAAAAAAATTCTTAATTCAGCGCATGGAGAGCATTTTGAGGATTGCATATGGTCTGACGACAGATGTACTGAAGGACCTGATACATGTAGTTGCATCATCTATAAATTTAGAGAAAATTCAGTCAACGATCTTATAAATCTCTATCATAAACATCTAAATTTTTAATTAAATAAAAAAAAAATTAACCAAAATTATTATATTCTACGTATTTAAATTTATAAGAAATATTTAATGAGATTTTAATTTAAGAATTATTTAAAAAGAAAGTAAAATAAAAGCAAATACATAAAACTAATTTATAGTATTGTTTTTTATTATACACAACTAAACAAACAAACAAAACACTAACAGATTCCAATTACCGCTTTATTACAAGAAACAAAACCGAACAAGACACAAAAACTAACAAATTCGAATTACCGCTTTATTACAAGAAACAAAACCGAACAAGAAACAAAAACTAACAGATTTGAATTACCGCTTTATTACAAGAAACAAAACCGAACAAGAAACAAACAGATTCGAATTTCATTAAAACATAAAAATTTGTAGATTAATGAAAATGTCACATTAATAAATAATTAATTTATGACCTACTTGTACATTTATATGTAGAATGTATATACCAAACACAAAAAAAAATAAAAACAAAAATAGAACATAAATACAAGAAAGAAAAAATGGAAATTTTCTCTTAATACAAAAACAAATGTGTAGATCAATGACTTTCACTTAATGCAAATTTCCTTTTAATACAAAAACAAATATGTAGATCAATGACTTTCACTTGATCATAAAAATTGTGCAGTCCAAATAAGCAAACCACCGACGGCCGCACTAACAACACAAATTCAAAAAAACTTCTCGTCACATCACACCTTCTAGCAAAACACACACAAGAAAAATTTTTATTATAAGCATACAACCGACAACAACGCTACCCTATATAATTTCAAAAAGATCCTCGTCACATCACACCTTCTAGCAAAACACATACAAGAAAAATTTTCATTATAAGCATACAACCGACGACAACGCTACCCTATATAATTTCAAAAAGATCCTCGTCACATCACACCTAGCCAAACACACACATGACAATTTTTGTATAACCACCACTTTTACATTATAAGCAAACAACCGACGGCCACACTAACAACACAAATTCAAAAAAACTTCTCGTCACATCACACCTTCTAGCAAAACACACACAAGAAAAATTTTCATTATAAGCATACAACCGACGGCCACACTAACCACATAATTCCAAAAAGATCCTCGTCACATCACACCTAGCCAAACACGCACAAGAAAAATTTTGTATTACGACCCTTTTATATTATAAGCATACAACCGACGATCACACTAACAACACAAATTCAAAAAGATCCTCGTCACATCACACCTAGCCAAACACGCACGAGAAAAATTTTGTTTTACAACCCTTTTATATTATAAGCATACAACCAACGATCACACTAACAACACAAATTCAAAAAGATCCTCGTCACATCACACCTAGCCAAACACGCACAAGAAAAATTTTGTATTACAACCCTTTTATATTATAAGCATACAACCGACGATCACACTAACTACATAAATTCAAAAAGATCTTCGCCACATCACACCTAGCCAAACACACACAAGAAAAATTTAGTTAGGGTAGCGCATGAAAACACACGCGTGATAAATGCAACACAAACAATTAAAGCATTCTCCTTCCCCATACAAAAAAACATTAAAGCATTTTGAGTCAACATCAAAAAGCAATTAAATCATTTTTGAGTCCCCAGCAAAAAGCAATTAAAGCATTTGAGTCAACATCAAAAAGCAATTAAATCAATATGAGTCCCCAATTCTATACTACTGCCTTCCCAATATTCGATCAGACTAATTTCTAGGGGGAGATACGGTCGAATTTTGCAAATTGAAAAATAAGGCACACCCTAATACACATTTATATTGCATGGAATCAATAACATCCGAATGTACTCCTTAGAAACATTAAAGTTACTTGGGACAAATTAATTGAAATATTTTAAAGAATTAGAATAAAAATCATTTTATATAAATCAAATATTTTAGCGATGCGCAACAACTGCCTTTCAAAATAATTTAAAAATTAAGTAAATTTCTGCTCTCCCTCTATGAGTGTGTTCTCCCAGCCAGTTCTTATTTAATATGCTTTCTTAATGTATGAAAAACAAAATTTTCACCTGCGGCGCCAACTTCTACAACAAAATTTTTTAACAAAAATCGCGCGATTTTTGGTTTAAAATTTTCGCCTGACAAATAGAGTTTCCGAACACGATAATGTGGTAAAGAGTTTATAATATATTGCACCAAGCCGAGTATTTGACGTTTCGTCAAAAGAATTTTGTAGCATAATAGATTTTTATCAAAATTATCTAAAAGTGGAGAGAAGCTTTACAACACAAAAATAATCAAAATTTACTTAATATTAAACGTATACATTAGGTCTCAGTCAATGTAATAAATAGGTTTTTAATAAAAATTGTTTATGAATTTAAAGGCTGTAAATTTTGTTTTAAATGCTTTAAATGGTTAGGTTTAGAAATTGACAGTTTATAAAAAAAAAATGTAGGAAAATATATTTTTATTTTCCAGTGGTTTATTTTCCTCGGTGTTTTTTGTTTGTTACTATTTCTAGTTTATAGCGAGCTTTCAGCCTCCATATGTATACAAAAATAAAGCAAGTTTAGGATTTTTAGCTAGGTCGATACAGGTAAAGTTGGCACATCGAAATATGCCACTCTACCATATTTATGATAGGGAGAGTCATATAATGTTAAATTTTCAAGTAAAAAAAAAAATGAGAAAACAATTTTTAGAGTAGTTATAGATGTGTATTGTGAATCAATTCATGGAAAAAAGTAAATTTTGGAAAATTTTGAGTTGTGTTGTTATTGTATTTAGTGTGCGATATACATATATGTAATTATATCTTATACCATATAAAAAATATTTCTTATATTGGACGTACCATATCATACCATACTAAAATATATTTTTGATAATGGACCATTTATAATTATATCACAATACAAGATGGCATATATAATTATATATGGTTCTGCATAAGCCATTTATAAGTATAAATGGTTCTGTATAAGTTATGCATAAGGAAATATGGTGCCATATATAATTATTTATAGGGTTATATATAAATTAATAGGATATAATATATACCATATCTTATCATATAAACCATATTTAGTTTTATAAATATCAATATATAATTTTATGTGGTTATATCTGACAAAATAAAAGCTTATTTTATAAAATTTATATAATTATATACCATATGAATTTATATATGATAATATATTATTAGATATAGCCACATAGGATTGTATCTAATTTTTTTTTTATTCGGGTAGGTATTACCGCAAATATTAATGAATACAAATTGGATATGATTAGATATTGCGCCAGATCAACTTTTTTTACTCGGGGGACGAGGCTCATTTTTGGCTCAATGGGTACGTCAACAAATTGCCGAATTTGGTGTGAAGAGCAGCCAGAGGCAGTTCAATAGCTGCCAATGCACCCTGAAAAATGCTGGTGATACTGCATTTTTTGAAGAATTGGACTTGGTTGACATGTGGTTTCAACAACATGGTGCACATGCACCACGGCACACGGCATGCAATACCATGTACCTATTGACAGGCGAGTTTGGTGAGCAGTTAATCTCACGTTTTGGAGCAGTCCATTTGCCGCCAAGATCATGCGATTTGACCCCAGTAGACTATTTTTTGTGGGCATACGTGAAGTCTCTCGTGTACAGGGACAAGCCAGCTACAATTCCAGTCTTGAAAGACAACATTACAGCTGCCATTGGTAAGATACCGGCCGAAATGCAGGAAAAAGAATGCCAAAATTGGAGCTCACGGATGAAACACCTACGGCGTAGCCCCGGGCAGCATTTACATGAAATTATATTTAAAAAAATAAATGGCGGGCATTTATTTATTGCCCCAAATAAATATTTCATTCACTTTTGCAAATTTTCTGTTTTTTTTTCTATTTTCCAAACGGTTAAAAATCTCCCTTTATAACAATATCTCAAATTTGCTTGCAAAAATTTTACCATATATAATTAAATCGTGCACCATCAAAACATATTTCTTATATTGGACAATATATTGAATCATATATTATTATGTATATCTTATACCATATTAAAAAAATATTTTTAAAAATGTACCATATATAGGGTACCTCGGAAACAGTGCACTTTTTAGATTTAGTGTCATTTTTTTTTGTGCAAGTGGCAACTCTGAAAATTTGTTGCTGTTACATACATATGTTTATTCTGATTATTAAAAATGGAGTGCTTCGCAAACTTAGAAGAAAATGCGAAAGTGCCAACCATTTGAAGAGTGGTCAAATTTGAAGAAATTGGGTCGGTTATGAACAGTAAGACTCCTGTGTGTCAACGTACCGGTCTCTTGAAAACATGGCTGCTCTAAACGAGTGTCGCCGAAAACCCGAAAACATCAACGCAGCGAGTTTTGATACAAGACCTCCACAAATAGTAATGGCCTGTCATCAGAGCCGTAGGGGCCATTTGGCGGATATTTTATTCCATAATTAATCGGATCATGTCTTCTTTACAATCCAATAAAAAAAATCACAACTATCTCCTTGAATTTTGAAAAACGATATCATAGGTACGTGGAAAATGCAGTTATATCCATAGAATGACTTTTCTTTTTTAATAGCATTTGATATTTTTTAATTTTAATTGATATTTTTTAAATTTCAAAGTGTTTTTTAATTGGAAATATTAGTTTTTGAATTTCAAATTTTACATTTTTATTTATAATTGTTCTTTCTTTAATTAAAAATGCTTTTTTTAAATAAATGTTCTAATTAAAATTACTGATTAATTACTAATTAATTAGTCAGTAAATCTTAATAAAATAAAGGTATATGAACATATCAATTTAGTAATTGTTAATTTTTATTGGATGCGGAGAAATGCTCAGGAGTTTATTATTATTTATATGGAGAATACTATCGTAAAGCTGTATGGTATAGAGCCAGAATTACCAAAATGGGTAGGAATGCAACGAAATATAGCAGATCAGTCGTATTCATTCAACATTTAGATGAAAAAACTTAAATAGATTTTTCAGACATGAAAATATGGTAAAGAGTTTATATTGTAGCAAGCTGAGTCGCTGAAGTTTCGTCAAAAGAATTTATAGCCTCATAGAATTTTATCAAAATGATCTAAAAGCGGAGGGGCTTTACAACACAAAAATAATCTTAACGTACTTGAGAAATTCAATGGGCGAAGTAATACTTTCTGAGTTGGCTCTAATGCCAACTCAGGGTCCTTGCTACTACTACTTCCAAGGACCCTTCAAACCAGGATGAACAAACTACAAAATTTTTAGCCACCCATGATGCCAAATGGAGCGACTACAAAATATTCTTAGATTTACAGAAGTATTTAGCCTCTAGCAAGGGTTGTACAGGTTGGTTGAAAAGTTCCTGCGCTCGAAATGCAAGAATACTGTTTTTGTTACGAAATATATTTTTTTATTCAATATAATCTCCTAAAAGCTCAATACACTTGTTCCAATGATCTTCCAAAAATTTTATCCCATCCTTATAATGGTTTTCCGGAAGCTCTGCAAAATAACCGTCTACGGCTGCTATGGCCTCTTCATTCGACGAAAAATGCTTTCCACGAAGGAATTCTTTGAGATATCTGAAGAGATAGTAGTCACTGGGAGCCAAATCTGGTGAATACGGTGGATGTTAAAGCAATTCGTACTTTAATTCTTTGAATTTAGCCATCGTCAAAACACTTTTGTGAGCAGGTGCATTGTCTTGATGAAAAATTTCTTTTTTCTTCTTTAAACCAGGTCTTTTCTCATCCAGCTGATCCAAAAGGCTGCAATAATATTCAGAGTTGATTGTTTTACCTTTCTGAAGATAATCAATCAACAAAATTCCTTTTGCATCGCAAAAAACTGATGCCATAACCTTCTTTGCTGATCGTTGTGACTTCACCTGTTTGGAGCTGAACAACCAGCTTCAGTCCACTGTAAAGGTTCGTTTCAATTTAGGATCATGGTGGTAGATCCATAGTTATAAAACGACGCAAGAAGTCGGTTTAATTCGGCTTAAAACGCTCCAAATTACACTGAGAAATTTGTTTTCGATACAGTTTTTGTTGAATTGTTAATGTGTGCGGCACTAACTTTCCAAACAGTTTTTTCATACGTAATTCTTCATGTAAAATATGGAGTACTCGTTCGTCTGAGATGCCTATGGCTTTAGAAATTTCACGCTTAGTCAAACTTGGATCTTCACTAACCATATTATGTACCTGCTCAATGATTTCTTTTTCTTTAAGGCTGGTACGACCACGTTTAAATTCACCAGCCCAAAATTCTAACAATTGTTCATAAATTTCCTTTGCTTTTAAACCCTTCAAAACAAAGAATCTAATGACTGCACGATATTCAATTTTTTCCATATTAAAAAAAATCAATGACACGTCAACTTCAAATGGCTTGTAAACAAAAAAGAATTGACAGAATGACTTGCAACTTTGCATGTGTTCTCAGGACAGTTATACCAACTTGAGAAAAAAAGTTTGGAGCTAGCAGTGCCATCTCTTGGTGAGCGCAGGAACTTTTCAACCAACCTGTACCATAAGAACAGTGATTGTGTTGTGAATGTATACATGTTTGTATACATCATGGCATCATGTGTGGCTAAAAATTTTGTAGTTTGTTCATCCTGGTTTGAAAGGTCCTTGCTACTACTACTTGAGATTATTTCATCTAAATATGGAATGAATAAGACTGATCTGTAATATTCCGTTGGATAATCTGTTTGTTAATTTGAACAGTGTTTTTGTTGTCCTACCCGTCTTGGTAACTCTGGTTCTATACCATACAGCTTTTAAATAATAAACTCTTCCTCAGCATTTCTACACATCGAATTCAACATATTGTTACAGAAATTCCGTTCGCAAAGTTTAAGTAAGAAAACTGGTTTCCATTAAGAACAGCAAGGGTAGGCATGGCAAACACAGTCCAAAGGCTGAGGGAAACGACCGTATCGTGGACATTCGACAAACGCATATTGAGTCGAGTGAAGCCTGGTCAGCGGCGCAACGGAGTGACCCCATGTTGGCAAAGATTATATCAGCCAAAGAAGAAAACAGGAGGCCTACCCGCGAGCAGATGTCAGCTGAAAGTCCGCTGATGAAGGCATATTGGGCCCAGTGGAATAGCCTACAGGTGTAAAATAGTTGCTTATACCGTACATGGGAAAGTGCCGACGGCAAAAATGTGGCAAATTTAATTGTGGTGCCGGCATCTAGAATAAACGAGGTATTAAAGGAGTTCCATGATGGTCCCAGTGGTTGCCATCTTGGTGTCACAAAAACCATAGAGAAGTTGAAACAACGGGTTTACTGGGTCGGCTGTAAACAAACTGTAGGCGATTGGATAGCAAGTTGTGCGCAATGCATCGCAGCTAAAGTATCAGTTAGAAGAAGTCGCGGACAACTTGAGGAGTACAAATCGAAAGCTCACGACTCCATTTCCTGGACACCTGCAAGAACAATCTTTGGAACGGAACTCAAATTGCCTGGGAATTTAGAATTTTGCGTTAAGCCCGCCGCAACATACAGTAAAAATCACAACTCTTCCCAGGGACAAGAAGACCTCAATGAGCTTTATCAGTTCGTCTGCAATCGAAATAAAATGGTTAGCGATAAGATGAAGGCGAGGCACGATCGAGCAGCGAATTCTAAAGGATTTAATGAGGGCGAGCTGGTTCTGCTGTGTAACCCGCAACGAAAGAAAGGATTATCTCCCAAACAACAAACGCATTGGGACGGACCCTAAAGGGTGATTAAAAGGTTAAATGATATAGTCTATAGAATACAGAAATATCAGAGCCCAATGTCTAAGATGAAGGTTGTGCATCTGGAACGACTTGCTGATTATGGGAAGGGGAAAACTATAACTGTTCGGGACGAACAGATTTAAGTGGACGGCAGTGTTACAGAAATTCCGTTTACTCGTAGATACACAAATCCCCATATGTTAGCCCTGAAATATAAAACAATTAAATGGCAACCCTTCACCAAACTGTAAAAGAATATTCTCAAAATTGCCAGTATGCATCTTACAGACGGTGCTGCCATACTCTAGGTATTATAACCCGCATATATAAAAACGCCAGCAAGGTGGCAAAGCGGTCAGTTGATAAGTAAAAAGCTGAGTGTGAAGAACTAAAGTGTGGCTAACGTTTAGTCTATTTACATCGTGTAAATAAAGTGTGCTATTAAAGTGTGTTTCTGTAATTTTAGAGCCTGTTATAATAAATAGAGCTATAAATAATTTCAAACTGTGTTTATTATTTGCAATGTAGAAAGAACTCGATTTATTTAAAAGGTAAATAAATCAACGATTTTATAAAGGGTAAAATCGTAACAATATCAATTACTAAATTGATATTTCATATGCCATATTTTATTAAGATTTACTGACAAATTAATAATTATTTAATAAGTAATTTTAATTAGAACATTTATATAAAAAACAGCATTTTCATTAAAAAAAAATAGCAATTGTAAAGCCACATTTTAATTTAAAAAATATTATTTCAAATTAAAAAAAAATACTATTTGAAATTTAAAAAATATCAGTTGAAATTAAAAAATATGAAATGCTATTAAAAAAAACCACTGAAATCTGTGCTGTTTTGGTCTTTTAAAATTCACGATGTGTCGATGCTAAAGTTGGATACTTTTAGCGCTATGAGAAATTTAGTCTCAGAATTAGAAATGAAAAATCGCCCCAAAAAAAAGGAAAAAAATTTGGGGCGTATTTTCATGCTCCCATACTTTACATAATTTACTCAAATGAACTAATTAACGTATTAACATTGGGTAAAATATTTGCATATGCTGATAATACTGCTATTGTTGTTGCCAACAAAAACGTAGAAACTGTCTCAGAAATTATGCAAGATCAGCTTAATAACGCCATAATTTGGTGCCACTACCATGAATTAATAATCAACGCTTCCAAGACGATGTCCGGTACGTTGACATCAACAAAATGATACAAAAATGAGCGAGTTTAACTACGATGAGGATAACTGCACAACAACAATTGAGATTTTTTACACGTATAAATACTGGGGTGTCTCTAGTTTCGTTCGTTTACGTAATAATCTGTACAAATTTTTACTGGATATCATTCGTTTACACAAATACTCAATAACCATAAAGAAAAAAGAAAGAATAAAGTGACAGTTTGATGTTGGGAGTTCTTCTTCTTTCTGCAAATTTTTACTGGACAAATTATTGCCAGCAAGAATTTACAAGCAGAAAAAAATATCATTGAACAAATGTGTTTAAATTTTTGTCAACACAAAAAAAATGTTTTACAACTACGTTGTTTTATGCAAATGCAAAGCAACAAATATTGTTAAATGAATTATAGAAAAGATAAGAAAACCTTTTTAAATGTTTCTGCTTAAGATTTTACAACAAGAATCCTTTTTTCATATCGACCAGTTATATTTATTTTTGCATTTGGTTTTACAATCAGCTGTTTAACAAACTTGTAAATTATTGCAAATTTTCCGTTCGCGTACTTTTTATAGAAAATTTTCAGTTTTCATTCATTTGTCTTGTTCTCTGTAGGTTTGTTACTGAGTAAATCTTACTGGACTTGACTGAGAAAAGAAAACGAATGAACCTTTTGTTAACCAAAACTTCAAATGGCAAGCGCACATAGAAGAAGTCCGAAAAAAATTAAGAAAAGTCGCATATATGCTACATCACTTGAGCTATTGTTCAAGCCAGACGGTGCCTAGACAAGCATACTATTCATTAGTTGAGTCACATATCCGTCATGGAATAATGCCTGGGGAAGCTCAATACACTGCAATGATTCAAGATTTCTAAAGAAAATAATTCACCATCACCAAACTCGATTGAATTCTGAAGGAATTTATCATGTCCAAATATTTAACAACAACTTTGGTAAAAACACCTTATCTGTCGTACTGCCATCATTATTTAACAAAACACCGATTGATGTACTAAATAAAACAAACAACAACAAAAGGAAAATTGTATTCAAAAACTTTTTTATAAATCAGCAATGAATACTTTAGAAGATTTCAAATAAAATTATTAACCATATTAATTATTACCTGCAGACAAGCCGCTATGGCTTCGCAAGGTTACTAATTTTCATAAATTGAATATTTTTTAAAGAAATAAAGATAAAATTTCAAATAAAAATCTTGAAAAATGACCAGAAATTTGGGGTCAAAATTCATTTTTGTAAGTGGGGTCGAATTTCATTATCAAATTTTTGAAAATGAAAAATGGCCCTAATTTGTGTGATATAAAATTTGGGGCCAAATTACATTTTCATTCAATTTGCATTTTTTAGTGAAGCACGAAATTTTATAACGGTATTGGTTTATGTTTGTTTTGTTTTAAGTTGTAACATTATTTATTAGGAAAGAATTAGTTTGATTTAACATGTTGACGATAGTCGTGAAAGAGTAACTATTATAGACCGAAGAAATGGAGTGTATTTTTTTATTAGAAAGTTGTTTAAAGTGGAAAGTAATAAAAAGTTGCCTAAATTTGAAAACTATTATATAAGTTGTCTAAAGCAAAAATCTAAATTTACCTAGTTAAAAGTTGCCTAAAGTTTACTATTTTTGATTTGCCCATCATTACATTTAATTTTAAAAATTACATAATACTCTTTACATAAAACTTTCTTATTGAATGCTTTAAATAAATTGAATTACATATAAAAACTTTTGGCAACGATCATATCACAGACCACAACCATCTTTTTCCACAGGGTGATTTATCGCTAAGTTATATTTCATAACTGTTATACTTTGAAAATCTGTTATAAAAACTAATTAAAATATGCAACGCAATTACTACAATAGTATTGTATCCCAAGAGAACCAAAATGAGGCACGCGGTAATACGGCTAAAAGACCTTTACTTGATACATCACCGGAAACAGAATATAGAAGAAGAAAAGTAGCAGATCTAGATGTGGCAGATTTGAAAACTATTATTAAGGAGGGTAATAAAGGGGTTCTGGAGAAGCTGTCACATCTTACTGATGATGTAGATCTTTTAAAGGAACAAAATTACAACATGAATTAGAATGTTTAAAAGCAGATAAAGATTTGGATCGAAAAAGAATAACACAATTAGAAGAACAACTAAAGAGTAAAATATTATATTTAAATGTTTAAATTCTAAAAGCTTGGTAAGAGCAGTAGTACATAAGGTCTGTTTTGAAAAATTAAAGGTAACAGACACTGTCTTTTTAAGATCTACTAGAAAGCTATATGAAAGAAATGGAAAGATGGCCGTGTTAGTCGAAATGGACTCAGGTCAAAGTGTTCAAGACACAATAAGTAATGCTAATAAATTGGCGGGCACATCAATTTATATCGAAAAAGATTTGAGTACAGATAGGCAGATAAACAAAAAGGTCATGATCCAAATGAAAAAAGAAGTGATTGCTATTAATAAATTACATAAAGTAATTGTGGTCAACGATAGGATCAAAATCAAAGATAAATGGATGTGGTGGGATAAAGAAAAAGCACTTGTTTACTGCCAATAACAGGGATATGAAACCTTACAAGAATTATATTCAAATGATTTTGATAAAATAAATATTAATTATAGCATTTTGTTAAAAAACTCAAATCTAAAAAACTAAATTTTGAAAATATATATGTAAATGTAGTAGCTTATAATGTTCATGGCATAGGTAATAAATGTCTGTTTCCTGAATTTTTTAAATACGTGGGTGAGTGGGATTTGTTTGCCTTAGTCGAAACACACATAGAAAACCAAAATATAGATAAATGGAAAAAATACTTCAGCAATTTTTAACAATATTGGAAACCAGCAAATCGATTAAGTTGGTGTGGCAGAGCAAGTGGTGGTTGCGTGTATGGTTTCAATAAGCATTTAGTGGAAAAACATATAAAGCATTCATATTAAATAATAAATGAAACTGTTATTCTTAAATTACAACTAAACTCACTTATATTCAGTATTGTACCTGTGTATATTAGAAAAGCAGATTGGAACAGAGAATTTATGGTAATAAAAAATTTATTTTCAAATAATCTAGTGGAAAATGCAAATAATCTAGGTGAAATCCATTCCACCAATTTTAAAACCGGCTTAAATGAAGGAAAATCAAAATATGAAAAAATTAACAACAAAGGAAGAAATCTATTAGAATTTTGCAATGATTTTGGACTGGTAATTCTCAATGATCGTACAATTGGTGATGAAAATGGGGAATAAACTTTTGTAAATATGTTAGGAAGCTCTGTGAACGATATATGTTCAATATCACAAGATGTTCTTCAGTATGTAGAAAATTTTGAAGTCGAGTCTAAAATATAGTCAGACTATATGTCGCTAAAACTTAAAGTACGCATTAAAACTAAAAAAGAAAGCCATAAATTGTTAAACTTATTACCAAAGCTAAAGTTAAAAGATCAAAATGTTGATAGTTATAACCAAAATCTTAATAAAAACATTATAACCGTAAAAATAAATAGTGGATTTATGAATTTGGAAACCCTAATCAAAGTTATTGATATGTCAGTATCCAAATCACAATATCCAAAAAGTCAACCCATATTTAAATCAAAATCGTTCAGTTATAGCTGCCTTAAAGCCAGGAAAAAATCTTTTGAGCTACTCAATAAATTTAGAAAAACAGTATCTCCAAGCCAAATGTCAATACGTAAATGTGTGCAAAAAAAGAAAAGATGGGTATTTGATTGAAATCAACAATAAATATAATAAAATAACTGATGTAAAGCAATGGTGGGCCTTAACAAAGGAAATAAGAGGGGTTTGCTTAAAAATATGTAGGTACTTCTATTCCAGCAGATGATTTTAAAAAATATTTTGAATCGTTATTAAATCAACCGCAATTGTCGAAAGATATCCAATACGCACCAATGTGTCATACAGATTGTAAATTGGATAATAATATAACTGCCCTTGAAATTAAATCTGTGATTAAAAGAACTAAGCTGAATAAAACTCCAGGAGATGACAGAATACCCTACGAAATGCTTAAGTATGCTACTGATGAGTTTATTAATGAATTTACAACTGCTTTCAATGTCATTTATGAAACAGGGATAGAGAATGAAGAGTTTGAACGAAGTATAATCTTTCCAATATTCAAAAAAGGAGATGTGAATTGTACCAGCATTTAAAGGGGTATCAGTTTTATAAATTGTGTGGAAAAATTACTCATGGGAGTTTTAAATTCAAGGCTTTACAAATGAGTGGAAAAATACAATATCCTTAATGAATTCCAAACTGGTTTTAGAGCGAAATATTCAACTGTCGATAATATCTTTAATACATGTACGTATAAAAGTTTTATATAAAATTGGGTAGGTACTTACAGGAGTTTTGTTGGGATTGATGTTTTTTTTTTTTGTATTACCTTGGTGTTACCATTGTTGAAGCGCTTAATTTATGAGGAATTTTACCAATCAGTAGATTTGATAGGATCTTCTAGTTTTTCCGATGGTTGGACGGTTCGATTGGACCATGTATTAAATTGGCGGTGTACCAATTTATTATTATTGTTGCCTGTCAACGAGAAATACCTAAAGGAATGGCACGGGTTGTTATAATAGGTTCATTCGTTTACTTTTCTCAGTCAAGTCCAGTAAGATTTACTCAGCAGCAAACTTACAGAGAGTAAGAGCAATTTACTCTCAAAATGATAATTTTCTAAAAAGTACGCGAACGGAAAATTTGCAATAATTTACAAGTTTGTTAAACAGCTGATTGTAAAACCAAATGCAAAAATAAATATAACTGGTCGATATGAAAAAAAGGATTCTTGTTGTAAAATCTTAAGCAGAAACATTTAAAAAGGTTTTCTTATCTTTTCTATAATTCATTTAACAATATTTGTTGCTTTGCATTTGCATAAAACAACGTAGTTGTAAAACATTTTTTTTGTATTGACAATAATTTAAACATATTTTTTCAATCATATGTTTTTTCTGCTTGTAAATTCTTGCTGGCAATAATTTGTCCAGTAAAAGTTTGCAGAAAGAAGAAGACCTCTCATCATCAAACTGTGACTTTATTCTCTCTTTTTTCTTTATGTTTACTGAGTATTTGTGTAAATGAACGACATCCAGTAAAAATTTGTACAAATTATTGGGTAAACGAACATACTTAATTACTCGGGAAGTAATTATAACGCTCAAATAAAAGAATAAAAATAGGGTGTGAGTGTGTTCTTTTATTTGTAAGACCTAGTGGTTTGAGCTTGAACTTACCTTTTATTTTAAGCTTATCGAAATAAGAAAACGTTGCTAGGTTTCAATTCAGTAAGAAATATAAATTTTATTGATGTCGTACTTCAAAAGGCTAGGTAGCAAATTTCCTTTAGGTGTTGTAAGTTAGGTTAAGTAGCGCAATTCTAATTTTAGGTTTAACTTTTAAATTGTAGGAAATTTCCTTTAGATTTTAGTCTAGCAAATTTTATAGACATTAGCGTACTTTTAGATTTTAGGTTTAGTTTAGCACAATTTTGCGATAGACCTGTAAATTTAGCAAATTTTACGTGAGTGTTTAATCTTAGGAAAAACTTCTTTTAACTTTAGAAAATTTTTTTTCATAAATTTAGGTTGATTAAGATTTAAGTTTAAATTTTAGGAAGCTTAGGAAAGCCAAAAAGGCAAAAAGTAAGAAGCTGCAGTTCTGCTTACGATTGACATTTGACATGTACAAAAAAAGGGTTGCCCACAATTTGAATACAATTGCAGGAAGCGGAAAGACAAAGTTTGTAATTCTGTACGGTTTTTAAGTAAATTGATTATATATACCAGCAATAAAAATATTTTAGTTAAATACAATTAAAGGGATATAATTGATTTAGCTAATTGCAAATTAATGAACCAATATACATGACCTAGCTATTAAGCGTCAAAAATACTTTATCCCACACTTAGAACGTAAAGTTGAACAAATCGTAAACAATTGTGTTTAGTACATTATTTACAACATAAGGACGGGTAAAAAGAAGGCCTTTTGCACAGCATAGAAAAAGGCACCGTACCACTGCATACCATACATGTCGTCCAATTGGGTCAATTAGACGCTACGTCAAAACAGTATATATATATATTTACAGCTGTTGACACTTTCTCAAAATTTGTTTGGCTGTTCGCGAAGAAAACAACGAGTGCAGAAAAAGTAATTCGAAATTAACAGACGTGGTCAAATATTTTTAGTTTTCCCTGTCGAATAATCAGCAATCGAGGTTCTGCATTCACTTCTAAAGTGTTCGAAGAATTTTGCAGTAAGTCATGTGTTAAACACATCTTAACCACAATGGGGGTACCACGTAGCAACAGACAAATCGAGCGCGTGAATCGCACCATTTTGTCAATTATCGCCAAACTGTCGAAAAATGACCCAAGGAAATGGTTTGAATATATTGAGAAAGTTCAAAAGGCTATAAATTCTTGCGTTCATAGTTCGACCAAAACATCTCCATTCGAACCAATGTTCGGTACAAAGATGAAAACCGATATTGATACCAATTTGCTTGAAATTATTGAAGACGAAGTGGTTGAACATTTTAATGAAGAGCAAGTGAGAGCAGAAGCGAAGCGGCGAATTGAAATGGCTCAAGAAACATACAAACGTAATTTGACAAGAAGCGGAAGAAAGCAATAGTTTATAAAGTCGGTGATTTAATCGCAATTAAGCGAACTCAGTTTGTATCGGGCCGAAAGCTTGCAAGCGGATATTTGGGTTCATACTATAGTATTCAAAAACCAAAACCGAAAACCAATCGGTTTCGAATATTTTGTAAATTCGAAGAAAACCGAAAACCGGTCTTTTTTGTTCGGTTAACCGGTTTTTTTAATTACATCACCAACTGGGTTACTTGGTCTCTTTTATTTTTTCCGAACACTCTTATAATCGTTTGGTTATGAAGATTTAGATCAGTGGTCGGCAGAAAGAGAGAATATGTTTGTATTGGTGTTTTACACCGTAAGAAATTATTTTATCTTTCTAGATAAATAAATGAATGAATAAATTAATAAATGAATTAATCGATAAGAGAATATCCGTATTCAATGAATTAAAATAGTTCATGTTTTGTTTTCTCTATTATAAAATATTAAAATAATTCATAATAACGATAATAATAATTTTTTGATTGCATACAAGGCACTTTGCTTCATTTAATATATTTCAAAAATTATCTTCCCACTCAACTTTCCACATTTTTAATTTAAAATGTAAACGAAAAGCAAAAAAAAAATACCTACAATAAAAAAATAACTATAATAAAAAAACAAATTTTTAGAGTGTACTTTATTTCTTCAACGAAGCGGCATATACTTGCTCTGTTGAAAGTTAGCGTACTACTGAATGAAATAATTGTATTTCTTGTGCTCTTAGCTGTGAGATTTTAGACATTCGTGCTGTGTACGTGTAAATTGCCGATTGTGTTCGGCCCCTCAGTGCCGATCACTGATTTAGATGTAAGTCTGATAGATTCCGATGAAGACTTAACTTTGTATATTCCAAATTCAAATAGTTTAATTTCTGATCTAAATAACACAATAAACAGTATTCAAAATCCTAAAAAAAGAGACAGTATAAAATCATTCATCATTATATGATGATTTCATATATCTTGATAAATGCGACAAAAGAACTGAAAAGTTAAAAAATTTATATAATTGTCTTTTGACTATTTGTTCATCTACTATTAGTGAAAGAGTATTTTCTACTTCTAGCTTTATTAAAAGCAAACAAAAAAATTGCTTAAAACGAAACATTTAAATTGCATAGTATTTCTAAAATATTATTTTAGAACTGAAAAATTGATTTTCTTTTTACATATTTAAAATCTTCATTTGATATGAATATAGTTTTATAATATTAATTTTTAAGATATTATATTAAAAAATATTAAAACCAATAAATAAAATGTTGAAATGAAATACAAAAAAAAAAAAATTTAAAAAAAATATTTTTTTTTTCAAAGAATGTATTTTTTTATTTTTATTACTTTATATATTAAATTTCTATTTTTTTTTGTAAATAAAACAATTAACAAATTATATATAAATTTGTAAATAAAACAATTAACAAATTATATAATTAACAAATTATAAAAAACGAAAAAAACCGGTTGACCTGGTTTTTCTGCAAAAACCGAAACCAATTTTTTAAAATTCGATTTTTCGAAGAAACCCGAAACCGGTTTATCCAAAAGGCCGGTTTTTTGAATACTCTTGTTCATACGAAGTAACAAAAGTAAAAAGAAACAACTGGTACGAGGTAAAAAAGATAGCTGATTGTGAGGGGCTAAGAAGTACATCAACCAGTTGTGACTTCATGAAGCCTTGGAGGTCGGAGAACTACGAATCACTGTCATCATCCGAGGCGAATGATCTGTAGTATGGCCGAGTGTAAGGGCTTCAACGGGTTAAGTATACGACATTTACGATACTTTGAGAGCAACAAGCAAAGAAGAAGTAGTAAGAAGTAGTATCCAACTGTTAGTCGGTGAGAAAAGTTGTTCCAATCTAGAGTCGCATATTATTTAAAGTTTTAACTTGACAATTATTTAAAAGTTGTTTAAAGTGGAAAGTGATTAAAAGTTGAATAAAGTTAAAAACTTTTATAAAAGTTGTCTAACGCTAAAATCTAAATTTACCTAGTTAAAAGTTGCCTAAAGTTTACTATTTTTGATTTGCCCAACATTACATTTAATTTATACTCTTAACATAAAACCTTATTGAATGCTTTAAATAAATTTAATTTCTTTATTAAAACTTAAAGTTTGTGTTTCTTATTTTGAAATTGCACATAAACTCTTTACATATAATAGTAAATTATTATATTTTGTGGCTCAAACTTTTAATATAAATCAAGCTATAAAGGTCTTGCGAAATATGTATGTTTGCTGGCATATGTCATAAAAAGGTAGCGTAAGTCTATTACATATATTAATAGTTGTAAAAGTTGACGCCGAAAGCGAAAATTTCTTACCAAAAATCGCGCGATTTTTATTAAAAAATTTTATTTTTGTTTTTCGTATATTGCAAAATAGTTGTAGAAGTTGGCGGTACAGGCGAAAATTTTGTTTTTCATTCATAAAGAAAAAATATAATTCTTAAAATGTTTCAAAATTGCCAAGCTCTAAGATGCAATGTCATGGAAAACCATTCGCTCTTAAATTTTATAAGAATGTCGGATGCTGCAAAAACCGCATATCGGAAATTGTTTGCTTTTCCATTGTTATCAACAAATTTAATAAGAACTGGCTGGAAGGACACACGACGCAGCACTCTACTCATGGACGGAGAGCAAAAGTTTACTTAATTTTTTAACTATTTTGAAAGGCAATGTTCACTAAATATTTAATTAATATAAATTGATTTTGATTTTAATTCTTTAAAATATTTCAATTTAGGTTGGCCCAAGTAACTTTTATAAGGAGTAGATTTGGATAATCTTGATTACATGCAATATAAATGCATAAACAACATTTCTTTGCTTTGCATATTTTGGGTTCATTTTTCATTTCATCATATTAGGGTTCATTATTCATTTCTTCAAATTGGAGTTATTTTGCATTATAAATAAAAGCCTCAATCTAATAAATGAAAATATGCCCCAAACTTAATTTTGGGGTTAATTTTCAATTGGTTGGAATCATTTTTCATTATATTTATAGGGTTAATTTTCATTGTCAAATTTTGCCCCAAAAAATGGGGCTTTTTACATTTTTAAATTGGGGTCATGTTTTTTAGGGCACAACGCCATCGTGAACTACATCGATTTAAATAAAAAAATTCAGCACAGATATCATGGGAACGTGGAATAGCCACGTACTCAAATCTAAAGACAACCATTTCAAAAACATTTAGATTGCTTCAAAAATTTTTTAATTAATTTATAAATCGAAAAATTTCAAATATTTTTGTTTACATTTAAAAGAATTTCCAAGACGTCAGCACTTTTATAAATTCTTATTTTTTAACTACAATAACTACTTTGAAAGTCTACATAAGTTAAGTTGTTAATTAAACATTTGCAATTTTAAATACATATGTTTTAATTAATGTGGTATTTTAACCTCATATTTTTAATTAAAAAAGTAATGCAATTGGAATCACGATTTTTTTCACTTAGGACCTGTGCAAGGTAGCTAAATAAATTTAAAATTTCTTTGAAAAATATTTGAAAAATTTTTAAAATTTGGATTCCTGAATTTAGTTTAGATTTGATTTAGCCAGCTTACATCCACACAAAATACAACATTTTAAAACAATAAACTACATATCGTTAGCTGAAATGCAAAAGGGCGTAACTAACAAACATTTTCAAAAGCGGTTTTATTGATAATTATGATTAATTTGACTAAAATACATGCATACACAATATTTCTGACTTCTACGATTAAAAACAAGTAAAAAAGGGCTAAATTCGGCTGTGCCGAATCTTTGAAAACCTCCACCAAAGGGGATGATATACGTATATACTAAATTTTGCATGAACTGTAATATGAATATGTTTTGTCAATTTATGTAACGAACTTTTGTTATTTAGTTTTAGCAATGTTATTTACAGAGGTCTGCTCTGTTAGCGACTTTAACATTGTTCATTTTTACGTTAACTTAATCAAAGTAACACACATATAGCTCTAAGAATGTTATTATTCTCTATGTAAGACAATAAATATAATCGAACAATAAGAAGACTTAATAACATTTTTACTTACTTAACAGAAAAAAAAAATAGATACAGAAAAATTGTTAAAATTTGTATGGAAAATTTAGAGGTACCTTCACATTTTCACTCATAACTTTTGAACCGCTTGACCGATTTTGCTCATTTTAAATACCAAACTGCTCGGGAGGATGTTCAATAATCTGGGTAAAAATAGGCACCCCCGCTTGCGTCACGATCACGAAGGATCACGAATATATATACTTTATGGGGTCTTAAACCTATATTTCGACATATTACAAACGGAATGACAAACTGATATATACCCTCACCATATATGGTGGAGGGTATAATAAGGGTTTTATGAACAAAATTCGAGTTTGAGATGTTTTTAATTTTCCAAGTTTTTTGGTTGCTCTGTACAAATTTAAAATGGTGTTGACTAATTAAGGGAATCCGCAAATATGCAATATCATGTTTTTTTCTGTGCGTTGTATGGACCGATGGATAAACTATTTATGAGATTCAGAAGAATTTAAGAATTCTGGCATCGATTTGTTAGAGCATATTTTAGCATATTTTATCCTTAAGAGCATATTTTTGCATAGTTGAGCATTAAGAGCATGTTTTTAGGACATTTTTCTACATTTTAAGAGGATATTGCGCATTATAAATACCAAAATTGTTAATTTTTCCTTAATATTAAGTTAAAATTTAAGTAATTTATCATAATTTTAAAACATCATGTTTAAGCTCAAAAGTCAAATTGGACTAAAATTGTATATATTTATTTTATTATTATTGTAAACTATCTATAATATGCTAAACAATAAATAATTAAATGAAATGAAATAAGAGGATATTTGTGTTATATTTTGATTCCCCTCCCCCTCCCGAACCCGCCATTTGTTGAGCAATATGGGTTAGTGACCGAAACAATCAAAAATATTGACAAGGTACCAGAATGCTATACGAAAAACGATATTAAGAACAAACTTAAACAGATTGTAACAAAAAACGATGGTCTGCAAGTAATAAAATCAGTGTTGGCATATGATGTTAAAATAGTACTTGATTTTAAATTCGCCCCCTCAGTTGATGTTGAAAGAACTTTTGCAATGTACAAAAATAGGCTTACATGTAACAGACAACGCTTTTTATTTGAAAATTTAAGTCAAAATTTTGTTTTTTATTGCAACAACAACATTTATTTGAGAACCGTATTTTTTATTAAAAAAAACAGTCCAAAAATTTAAAAGCTGGTATGATGTAATTTTTCAAACATTTTTCTTATTGTTTTGATGAAAAAGAAGAAACCGTTCAAAAAAAATTTATAAAAAAACGCGAAAATCAGACACGAAAGAGTCCGGAAGAGACATCTAACCAAAAAAAAGATTTTTTTTACTAAATGTAGAATTGACTGAAAAATGGAAAAATTTACAGTTTTTCGTAATAACTTTTTAAAATTAACGTTCCTATCGTTTTGCATTCCTTTATTTTTTCGTTTTAGTTGTTGTTTATCTTATTTTTTTAATACGCAAATTTTTTGTGTTTATTAAATTTAATTGTTTTGATTTTTCAATAAAAAATATTTTTTTGTTTAAAAAATATATAAAATTATTTTATTTTTAGAGAAAATTTTTTAAATTTTAAGGGCATATTTTTAGTGCATATTTTATGCGCATAAAACACTTTATTTAAAGCATATTTGCGGTTTCCCTGGTGATTATGAAGTACTGCATTGAACTACATCTCTTCACAAAATTTTATCGTTCTATAATCAAAACTGTTAGATTTATTTACGAATTTGTTAAATTGCCTATTGGCGTTGTTTGCTTTTCCCATAAAAAAATAAAAATGTTAGTTACGTCCTTTTTGCATTTTAGCCATCCATATATTTTTTGCTAACGTTTTTATCTGCTATACTCAGTAATAGCAGGTAAGGGTAGACGACGTGTAAATCAACCTTTAATTACTCCATATTTAGAAAACGTTCCAAAAAAGGTAAAAGACGTTTAATTAAATAAAAAAAGGCAATTGGCCGGGTTTTAAAAAATTAGAAGTGTATTTTTGGTTGTATATTACAAGTGTGGAAATAATAATAGAGGAAGGCTAAGTATAGATAGTTCATCGTTAGCAGCATCCAAAAAAAAATTTCTACATATTACATGGCTTGGTAACTGAGAGGAAATTGAGCAAATTTTCCTGATTTCGCGGCAAATTTTTCTCCTTAATACACAAATTTCAAAAAATTTCCCTGAAATATGGTAAAACCCAATTGGACTTGCAAAAAAATTAATTAGTCTTGCAAAGATAATCAATTCGAAACAAAACAATACAAGCTATTTTGTATATATGTTACATATGTATACTAAGCATAGTAAAAAAATTGTATTTTGAAAATAATTTCGGGGGCAAAAATTTAAAATACTCATATAATCATGCGTGAGCGTGAGTAGAAACAAATCTAAATGCCTGACTGTAATTTTTGGTCAAAAATCGCTGACGTGTCCATCTCTACACATTACTGAGATTTTGCTAGGGAAATTAGCATATGAATGTATCAATTTTGGAATTTCTTTTTTAGGGTTTGAAATGCTTCAAAATTATTATGGACATTGATTTGTGGTTCCCTGGTAACTCAGAAGTGCAACAAATAATTTCAACTTATTTGCTTTGGCGCTGTGAAAACAAATTAGAGTTTTTTTGTGGAAGTATGATCTTAAATAAGCAAATCATAGCGCAGGTAAGAATGCATTAGCTTTTTATTTTTGTAAAAAATTTTGTATCATAATTTTTTTGTTTTGTGTTTAGGTTTATTCACAGATTTTTAATTATCTATTAATTTTAATACAATTCCGTATGACGCAAGAAATGGGTGATCAAATTGAAAAACAAAAAAATACAATACAAGAATGGATAGGAGTTGATTATGTTTAAAATTAAATTTGTACGATGGGGTGGTATTACGTTAAATGAAGAATTTATTTTTAGGGATTTTAAATAACCCAGGTGAAATGTTGTGTCTAAAAATAATATCGGATAATCCTAAGCCGTGCACATTTGACGTAAAAAGTTCGAAATTTTGAAACAAATAAAAAAATTTATTTATATGTCTTGCGGCACATGTTTCTAACAAAATTTTGTATACTGAGTACATATATGAAAATATTTCTTAAATCTCTCAATGTATAGTGAGTTTTTGTTAAATTTTGCTGAATTTAGGTAATACCTTGAAAAATGTTTGAGTGATTTGAAAAATGTTTTTATATTCGTGTTCAGCATATTTAATTTTATTAGAAACGATGTGTCACAAGTAGGGTTTGGAGTTCAGGAAATCGACAAAAAAAATTCTCAAAATTTTCCGGTAAATGAAAAAAATTAAAAAGGCTTTTCCTATATTTCCTTTAAGGAAAATAAAAAAACCAATATATTTTTAACGATTTTGTATTAAAAATCTAGCAAAATTTCAAACTATTAGTTATATGAGGCATTCTATACTAATTTTGCAGCTAAAAAACGTATTATGTCAAAGTTGTTCCAACTTTTTAAATTCAAAAAGTGAGCGAAGTAGACTTGGCTAAATACAGACAAATTGACATTATTTTTTGCATTACTTATTTATTATAATTTGGGAAAACTGGAAATTTGATTATTGTAACATGTCACGTGTTTCTAATAGATGGTTGCTGTTAACAAGGTGTGAAAATTGAAGTTGGTGCACGCCTGGACTCCGGCCTTATCACTCGTCGATTGGGGGGTTCACTAATAATAGCTTCACTACACCAATTACCATATTGCCACATTACAAATATTTCAAATGCGTGCACTTATAAAGAAAGAAGTTAGGGGACAACAAGTATAGAAAAGAAATTGAAATCAGATATAGAAGTTATGGAGTTGAAAGTAAGAGATGGAAAACTCGCAGAAAAGAAACCGCTTTTGAAAATTTTGACATTGCTAAATAAAAAAATTGCAGAACCAAGTTGTATTTGTACTGGTAAACAGCCCTCCCAACCATGATCATAAAGAGACTGAAAACTCCGAATAAAAAAAAGATATTTATGATCCCACACGTTACCACAACTAGACCTTCACCTTAGTTTGAAATCAAACAGAATATTTTCAAACTCAAAATCCATTATAATTTTATTGAGAGATTAAAATTCATTCCACGCCGATCTTAAACTTAACATTATAATACACACTCACTGTTAAAAACTACAGAGAAAGTTGTAGGCGTTTAATAAGGTAACTAACAGAAATGATCTCTTACTGCAAATTTTTTGTAGTTTTGATAACATGTAATTTTTGTTATAAATTTGTATATATATATATGTTACAATGTGTGTTGTATAAGCTTTGCTTTGGTTAAAAAAAATAAACTAAGAAAAAAACATATGGATTAAAACAAAGTAAATCAAAATGAACTCTTTGTTTTCTTTGGCAAATTAGGCAAACATAATATTTGAACACTGGGACACAAAATATTCCTTTACTTTAGCGTTGGACTTTAAATAATTCTAAATATGCCACTTTAATTAATTTTTTTTTCTCATATAAAACTATTTCAGTTCGCGTATGATTTTATAAAATTATTGTTTTTTTCCTTCGTTGTGGTTTTGCATGGGTCTCAGTATGTAATTTAATAACCGTTATAAATGTTTGTTCTGTACCGGTTTTCTAGTTATTTCAATTTTTTTTCTTTAATTTTTATATAATTTTGTTCGCAGACTTAGGGATTTTGATTATAACTTTAAATAATAAAGAATCTTTGGTTTATTTTTGCCTTTTTTTAAAACGATTTTTTATGGAGTTCAACGGGACAAAAATAAAGTTGTTCAACGGTATAAAAATAAAGTTAGTCGATAGGAGAGAGAAAAAAAAATAGGAACAAAAGCTTCTCTTCTTTGTTGATGTAATCACTCACTATTGATTTTATATTAAGAAAAAGGTGCCAATCTGTATAAACAGAAAGTTTCATTGGAATTTACATAAAAGAAAGAATACAAAAAAAAATTAAATAAATTTACCATTTAGAATTGGCACTATGGGGATAAATGAGGCAAAATTAGTCCCAAACGTTATATGGTAAGAAACCACTTCAACAACAAATACAAAAATATGGCCTTACTCTGCAAGATTCCAAATGACCAGTGTTATACCAACTCAGGGCAAAACTCTAATGTAGTCAGCCTTATGTATATTAGCTAATTTTGGTTCAGCCTAAAATTTCCGTAGAAGCCAACTTGACCAAAGTATACCTTGGGAAAATGTACCACCAAGCAGTGAAATTAAAGATTAGAGAAAAAATATTAATGCTTCCAAAATCAAATGTTGCCCGAAAAATAACTTTAACTTTTATATTAAACTTGTTTTTTTTTCTTTAAAAAAAAATTCTAAATGTTTAGACTGATCTTTCACTGCTGGAATAATGGCAAATAATTATGCATATTGGTACAAAGTAAGCTCAGTTTACTAAAAATATGGCTGTACCTATTAGAAAAGATAACGTATCCATTTCAATCTTCTAGCAAAATCTCTATATGAAAGTATGATATAAACGTCAACAACGTGTTACATATGAAAGCAATAACAAGCATGATATTATTGGCAGATGTGGCTGCACACAACATAAGTAGAGCGAATTATACCATCTTATTTTTAAAATACGAACCGTTAAGATATTAACAAATATTCAAAAATAAAGTATAAAAGCAATGCAAGCGCCATTACATTCACCCCCCCCCCCCCCCCCCCCCCCCCCCCACCAAAATCACACTTTGGGGGGTTAGTATAAACACCAAAGCTGATCACGCTTGCAAAAGTGTAGTAACATAAGGAACAATAGCAGTACTTTTAGTAGCAATACTTAAGCCCTTACCCGTAAACGATAAGAATCCAAGGCAATTTTAACTTCATGCATTTTTTCCCCAAAAAGACTCCAAAGACACGCCTATTTTTGTTAGGCCATAGCTTAATATGGGAACACGATATAACAGCAGAAAAAAATGTGCCAACTTCAGGTCTGAACCTGAACCGTAATTTAAAAACTATAGACTTCGTTATTGCCATATAACAATTTGGAAAAACTACTTCTAACTTTTCCTTAAACATTCCTGCCAAGAAAAAAAAAAAGACGTACGTTATAAATGTGACATGTTGATTGAATAGACCTGGGAAAATAAAAAAAACTGAGACCGCCAGAACTCTCAAACAAACGAAACTCCTAAGCACAAAGAAAAATAAAAAAAAAATCGGGAGAAAATTAAAAAAGAGAGAAGTGAATTCCCAAATGTTTTCCTAGATATTTGTAATACCAAAATGTGAAAATTTAGTTTTAATAAAGGAATTTGGAAAAAATCGAATTCTAAGTACATATATAACCATTAGCAGACGTGACTATAAATATTACAAAACTCAAATGCTTAATGAGTGTTTCCAAGAATTAACAGGTATGCGTCAACACCAAAACAAAGTTACTGTCTTAGGTCTTTTGCATGATAAGTTCCTAATAATGTTCCTCTTAAATCCTCTAATTCGTAAAAACTGTTTCCTAACTTTCGACGTATGCGAGCCTTGACAAAAGTAGGAGCTAATTTGGCATTATACCCCTGTTCAAAATTGCTTTGCCGAAAGTTCCGTCGGAAAACTTCCTGGCCCACATCATAGGATACCTCTTTTGATCGCAAGTTATAGGTCTTTCCATTTCGTTCAAACTACAGTCTCCGGAACTCCAAATGTATGAAAAAGATCCTCTTCCAAATATTTAACCACTGGATCAGCAGTGAACTTTTTTACAGGCTTTAAAAATGGGAACTTTAAAAAGTGGTCCAAAACAAAAAAATTCCAACATGCCCTGAGCGCGACCTTGGGTAAGGTCCCAGGAGATTTAGATGACTTACAAACTTCGCAGTTTTTAATATAACTTTAAACGTCAATGGCCAAGTTTGGCCAAAAGTAAAACCTGCGAATCCTCTCTAGCGTTTTATTAATTCCTCTATGAAATGATAATGGATTATCATGAGCGCGCTTCAAAATTTCCGGTATCATACCCCGTGGATCCAAAGCTTCCAAGCCATATCATCCTGCAGCTTTTCCCCTGTAGCATGCTCAGTCCGTCTGTATAAGTATCCATCAACTATTCTTAAGTCTGGCATTCTATCAGTATTCTTCTTAAATTTCTTTATACTCGTCAGCTCGAAAATGTGTAGAATTGAGATCTATGAAAGCTCCAGAGTCATTGTCTAAATCTGACAAACTGTTAACTCCTAATGCAGACAGGTCATCAGAATTGCCCCTTGAAAGAGTATCCGGAGCTATATTCAAACTACCACGTCTATGCTGAATGTTAATTGGTACCCCTGCAGTTTTAAAGCCCACCGAGCCAGCCTAGTACTCAGATCCGTCTGGGACATGAGCCACTTTAATTACGCATGATCAGTGATGACAGTGAACTCATGCCCTTCGACATACGCTCTGAACTTTTTAATGCTCAGCAAAGCTGCTAAGCATTTCTGTTCGGTCACTAAATAGTTACGTCTGGCTTGGTTGAGCTTCTCGGACATAAATGCCACCGGAACCTCTTCACCCTCCGCATCTTTCTGAACCAATACATTTCCTATACCTGTTTTACTAGCATCGCAGTGAATAAAGAAAGGCTGCAAGAAATCGGAGCTACGTAAAACGGGCGCTGTGCTCAAATGTGTTTTTAAAACCTGAAAGGCCTTTTGGGCTTCATCGGTCCATACGAATTTTTTCTTTCCTCTTAACAAATCAGTCAAAGGCGTGGTAATAGAAGCGTAGTTCCTGATAAACTTCCGGTACCAACCTGTCATTCCTAAAAATCTTCGGATTTGCTTTACAGATCGCGAAACTGGAAACTCAGTTATGACGGACACTTTTTCCGGATCTGTCTGAATGACCCCATTACCAACCAAATTACCTAAATATTTCATTCCGGGACACAAAAATGACTTTTCCCTACTTTGATTGTAAATCCTGAGTCACGTATTCTTTGCGCTACAATACTTAGAACCTCAAGGTGCCTTTAGAAAGACTCCGATATGATCAGAAGATCATCAAGATAAACGAACACCACCGTCCTGAGAGCCGGGGATACCACTTTGTCCATTAGGCGAGACATGGTCTGCGGAGCGTTGAAAAGTCCAAATGACATGACATTATAATGATACAAAGGTCTCCCAGAAACGGTGAATGCTGTTTTATCTTTAGATCCCACATCCAACGGAATCTGCCAAAAAGCATCCTTAAGGTCTAAACTCGTAATAAATTCAGCTCTGAGCAGCCTACTCAGTATACCATCAATCTGCGGTAAGGGATATGCATCTCCGATTGTGACCGAATTTAATTTCCTACTGTCGAGACACAATCTATTTTTACCAGGTTTTCTGTGGAGCACTACAGGGGAAGACCACGCACTAGTCGATTTCTCTATAACACCTAAGGCAATCATACGATGAAGTTTCTCATAAATAAGTTTTTCCACAGCCGGTGATAGTGGAAAATGTCGCTGTTTTATTGGTTTCGCATCACCGGTGTCAATACAGTGACACAAAATGTTAGTTTTTCCTAAACCTTCCAGGGCGAATGAAGGGTACATTTTAATTACCTGATCAGTGGAATTTGGTTAATCAATTCACTAACCTCGGATCGCGTATTAGGTGAATTAAGTTTTGTTAGACCTGGGGAAAGAAGATAAACAATTCCCAAAAATCGATTCCGAGGAACAAGTCCCTTTCCAAACCGGGTACTATAAAAATCGTGATGGGCCTCTCGCTGCCTCTAAAAGAAACAGTGGTTTCAACAAATCCTACCACCTTTTGACTTCTGCCATCTGCAGTCCTCACTGACGATTTCATTCTCTTGTTAGGGGTACTAAGGTTAAAAACTTATCTGCTGCCTTAGAACCTATGAAACTTATCGAAGCACCAGTGTCCAAAAGACCTAAAACCTGCCCACCAAAGAGGGTCACCTCAGCATATGGCCTTATGTCATCCGGGGTAGCCAAAACAGAACAGATAATTTTCTTTCTAACACTCTTTACTCTTTGCCAAAATTCGCGCATACGTTTTGCCGCGCGAGTAGGTTTACAATCGTCATTAAAAATTCTATTACGAATCGCATTATATTCCCTTAATCTTTTGTGGAAAGGTTTAAAAATTCTAGAGTCTCTATTTAAAATCCCTAATTCGTTATTTCCGGTAGTATTCGTGTTATATCCAGTATTATCAAAGTCATTTCCGGTTTGCCGTTTCAATATACTCATTCCATTTCCGGTTCCAGTTGCCTCGGTGGCCTGTGTATACTCCACTGTGCAGGTGTCTTCCCGTTTTTTGAAGCGCACTTCTTACAATTCTGTTTGTACACATCAGGAACTCCACATCCGTAGCAAAATATTGTGCGTTCTGATAAGCAGTCTTGATAACGGTGCCCAGGTTTCTTACAGTTCCAGCACACTAAACTTAATGCAGATACTTCATCTCCACCTATCTCAGTTAAATCCAGTTCAGTTTTCACAAAGTCTGACTCGATTTCGGCCACCCGTCTCTGTAACGGTGATGATCTAGTCGTTTGCAAACCATGTTTCCGACGGATACCCTGTAGAAAAAATTCGCGGCGACGGCACAAATCTCGCAGATCCTCCACTGAGTTCACACGAATATTGAGAATTTCGTGCTGTATTTCTGGCAGTAAGTTGCGGCGTAAAACCTCCACCAACGTTCTTTCTGCAAGCGGTTCGAAAAGTCAATCTGTTAAAGCCACTATCGACTCATAAAAACTGTCAAATGACTCACTAAGTTTTTGCTTTCTGTCTCTAATTAATTCGCATAAGTCCACGTCAGTCCTTGAGTCCTTGTACTGTTTCCTCAAAGCCACACATAATTCTCTTCATGTGATAGCGGAAACAGATAGGTGAAACCGCCAAAACCAGTCGTTGGCTTTACCATCAAATAATAAGGCAGCGTGGTTGCACAATAAGCCAAAATCCCCTTGCAAGGTCTGAGCTGTCAGGGCCTCCACCCTATAAATAAAACTTTCTACGGACGGACTATTCGGACCCCCATTAAACCTTATTTTCCAATTTGAAATAATATGTACAATTTTATCAGGACGGACGTTTAGACTCGTAGTTGATGCTCCACGATAAGCTGAAGTATACAAAGCATCGGACAATGCCAATACACGCCGAGACTGAGAACCAGTATTGGCATTAGATGCAGTTGGATCTAATCCCAAAAGCTCTCTAAAAGTTCGCTGCTCTACAGCAGGAAGAGCGTGCATTTGGTCTGGTGGTGTTCTTTGTAAAGTTGCCTGAATTTGCGGCTGAAGCGGTGGAATCTCTTGTAGGTCAGCTGGTGGAATTGACACCGTAGGAGTCCGCTTTGACAAAGCAAAACTTGTTAGTCTAGATTCAAGCTCAGATATCTGACTACTTAGAGTGGCCAATAATTGAGCCTGTTGAGTAGCGACAATTGACGTTATCATCTCACTCAGATTCCTAGTTTGCATAGCTGGTGGTGTTACCGGTATTGAAATTGGTGGCAAAACGGGTTGATCATTAGCAAAAGTCTCAGTTGCTGTGTTCCCAGTGGATACATTCAATGAAGTATTGGTCGGGGCATTAACCTGTGTTCCCAGTGAATTCTGAGCCCTAGTGCTTTTCTGCGGACCCTCACTAAAAATTCGCGCATTACAAACTGGACAAAAGGGCCTCAATTTCAATATCTTTGACAAACAATCTTTGTGAAAATGATGACCACATACAGTCGTGAGAAGAGGAGTTTTTGAAGTAATTGTGGAATTACATGCTTCACAATTCGGATATTTAGCGCCTGTTGCAGCAGCTGAAGGATTGTCACCTAACCCCATGATTAGCTTTGACTATTGTAAACTAATTATCAAAGTAACTATCAGAATCAATTTAATCTATTGAAAACAGATCAAAACAAATGAAGTTTTTAGGATGAGTTCTTTTTTTTTTTTTTTTTTTGATGAAAGAACCCAAGAATTGGAAAAGCTCAAAACAAAAAAAAAAACGTTCAGATAAGAATAAATAGGAAACAATATGCCAGAATTTCCAAAGAACAATTCAAACAATCTTAGGATTTTCACTAAAAACACTGTTCCCTTAAAACTTTCCTAAATCTGGAATACAATGAAGTAATAAAATCCAAATCTTATCTATAACTGTACTACTGAATCAAGTTTTTAGATAAAAATTACAACATAAACATAATTATGTGAAAATCAAGTAATGTAAACAAGAACTGGAAATTATGTTATGTTTATATGAACAAATTTTTGTAAGTGTGCGTTTTGTTCAAAATAACAATATTAAAACGTAATACAAATAAGACCACTGTTGTTGCAAAATAAAAATAATATTGAATAAGAAAACAACCGGTAGCGTATGAGCGATTTTAATGCATTAATCTGAATATTTGAAATAAAATAGAGGAAAGAGTATAGTTTGTCGTTATCCTATTTTTTCATAAAAACCAAAGGGTGTCAAAGGAAAACGAAATTAACAAAATACGTATATAAATTAGTAGCGAAAACTTAAAGATACAGAGCGATTATCACTGAAATTTCCCTAACTGCACAACTTCAATTAATTTGCAAGTGTGAATATGATTTAGAAACACTTTTATTTTTATTTGTATCTACTTTTCTAATATTTACTTGTGATAGCTTATCACAATATGTTTTCACTTTGTTTCCAAATACGAATTTAAAAAAAAAAAAAATATTTATTTACAAAACAAAATATTTATTTAATACTATTCCTGATTTCTTTTTGACTGAAGGTGAAAGTGTTGTGGGCAAAAACTTTAACATAGCAATTTCCTCAATAACGGCAGAGAAAAAAAAATAAGTTAAGGAAGGAAAAAAAAGAAAATTTAAAAGAAATACGAAAAGATATAACTACAAAGGCTAGAGTCATCTTGGATCTATACAATTCCTTTTGCACTTTGAAAGGATAAAAATATTAAACCATCCTATCCGTGGTCAGATTTAGCTTTCGCATCCAAATACTTTATTCAATTCAGATTACAGATAAGATTTTTATAATTTTACTATTGGCAAAGAAAAATAATAAATAAATATTGACATAAATTAATGGTTGAAAATGAATGTTAAAACTAACAGGATCATAAACAAAATCCATCAAAGAAGTGAATAAAATGAAAGTATTTAAGTTAATAAGTATAAAAGTAGAGAAAAGTTAATAGAATATAATGGAGACCGAACAACAAATTTGAAACACTAAAAGAAGTGAAGCGCCAGATGGAAAATATAGAAATATTAAGTTATTCGGGCCCCACGTTGGGCGCCAAAATTTATGATGTAACATGTTACGTGTATCTAATAGATGGTTGCTGTTAACAAGGTGTGAAAATTGAAGTTGGTGCACGCCTGGACTCCGGCCTTATCACTCGTCGATTGGGGGTTCACTAATAAAAACTTCACTACACCAACTACCATATTGCCACATTACAAATATTTTAATTGCGTGCACTTATAAAGAAATAAGCTAAGGGACAACAAATATAGAAAAGATATTAAATTCAGATATAGAAGTTACGGATTTGAAAGTAAGAGATGGAAAACTCGCAGAAAAGATACCGCTATTGAAAATTTTGACATTGCTAAAAAAAAAATCGCAGTACCAAGTTGTATTTGTACTGGTAAACAGCCCTGCCAACCATGATCATAAAGAGACTGAAAACTCCGAATAAAAAAAAAAAGATATTTATGATCCCACACGTTACCACAACTAGTCCTTCACCTTAGTTTGAAATCAAACAGAATATTTTCAAACTCAAAAATCCATTATAATTTTATTGATAGATTAAAATTCATTCCACGCCGATCTTAAACTTAGCATTATAATTAAAGTAATATATTAGATTAATCCTACACCGATTCAAACCGTAAACCATTTAGAAATTGAAAAATTATATCTGTAAAAAAAAAACATTTAATCCGGAAGATAATTGGAACCAAAAAGAAATATTGAGCTAAATTCTATAAATTAAATTATAAAGGGGCAAACAAAACAAGAATAAAACTTAAAAAAATAATAAAGGTTGATAGAAAAGAAATACACTATACTATATACGCTAAAAGTATTGTATAATAATATTGTGTTTCAAAATTCAAAAACATAATAAAAAATATTTTTAATTTCACCAAGATTTTTTTCCCTATTGCGACCGGCAAGGGGAAGGAAAAAAATACTTTAACATTTAATAATTAACAAAAAAAAAGTGCATACAATTGGTGTTTGTTGAAAGGGGTAAACTCTATTGGCACACCATTGTAGTCAATATTGTTTTGGGCTAAGCTGATCTTCTTTGAAATGGATGACAGCTAGTAGAAAAGAGGATGATGAGTTGATTTATAATTTCTCAAGGCTGGAGAAATTATAATTAGTGGTACCAACGGCTCCAAATGTGGTAATTGTGGTTCGGGAAAGTAAATAATAAGTGAAATAGAATTATTAGGTTTTCCCCGGATAGAGAGTACAAGGGATAAAAAAGAGATGCTCACCCGTTGATAGTTGTAATGTAAGTAAGTTTTTATTACGTCAGTTAGCCACAGCTAATCTCGGTTTAATTTTTTGTATACATTAAATTTCACAAATTCTATGTTTCATATTTCATTCCGACAAGTTTGACAGATAAATGTTAATTGTTATAAAATGAATTCAGAGTTTTATAACGTCAATTTTAAATAAATTCAAATTGTATAATATTAACGCACTTAGTAAATTTACATTATGAAACTTTTTTTTTTTTTAATTGAGACGTTTAAGGTACTAATGCAAATAATTTAGATAAAATAATTTTAAAGGGAGATTAAGTATTTAATTAAAATAATACTTAAGCATATATTTTTCTATATCAACTCTTTAAAAACTGTATAATCATTTGAGAGTTAACCAAACCAGAGCCAATACACACTCACTGTTAAAAACTACAGAGAAAGTTGTAGGCGTTTAATAAGGTAACTAACATAAATGATCTCATACTGCAAATTTTTTATAGTTTTGATAACATGTAATTTTTATTATAAATTTATATGTATGTTACGATGTGTGATGTATAAGCTTTGATTTGGCTAAAAAAAATAAACTAAGAAAAAAAACCATATGGATTAAAACAAAGTAAATTAAAATAAACTATTTTTTCTTTGGCAAATTAGGCAAACAAAATATTTGACACAAAAATATTCCTTTACTTTAGCGTTTGGACTTTAAATAATTCTAAATATGCCACTTTACTTAATTTTTTTTCTGATTTAAAACTATTTCAGTTCGCGTATGATTTTATAAAATTATTGGTTTTTCCTTCGTTGTGGTTTTGCATAAGTCTCAATATGTAATTTAATTACCGTTATATATGTTTGTTCTGTACCGGTTTTCTAGTTATTTAAATTTTTTTCTTTCATTTTTTTTATATAATTTTGTTCGCATATTTAGGGATTTTGATTATAACTTTAAATTATAATGAATCTTTGGTTAATTTTTGCCTTTTTTTACACGATTTTTAATGGAGTTCAACGGAATAAAAATAAAGTTGCTCAACAGGATAAAAATAAAGTTGTTGTTACTATTCCAAGTCGACAGGAGAGAGAAAAAAATAGGAACAAAAGCTTCTCTTCTTTTTTATCGAATTAGGTTTGTTGTTGTTATCGAATTAGGTTTGTTGTTATCGAATTAGGTTTGTTGTTGATGTAGTCACTCACTATTGATTTTATATTAAGAAAAAGGTGCCAATCTGTATAAACAGAAAGTTTTATTAGAATTTACATAAAAGAAAGAATACAAAAAAAATTAAATAATTTTACCATTTAGAGTTGGCACTAAGGGGATAAATGAGGCAAAATTAGTCCCAAATGTTATATGGTAAGAAACCACTTCAACAACAAATACAAAATTATGGAGTTACTCAGCAAGATTCCAAATGACCAGTGTTATACCAACTCAGGGCAAAACTCTAATGTAGTCAGCCTTATGTATATTAGCTAATTTTGGTTCAGCCTAAAGTTTCCGTAGAAGCCAACTTGACCAAAATATACCTTGGGAAAATGTACCACCCAGCAGTGAAATTAAAGATTAGAGAAAAAAATATTAATGCTTCCAAAATCAAATGTTGCCCGAAAAATAACTTTAACTTTTATATTAAACTTGTTTTTTTCTTTACAAAACAAATTTTAAATGTTTAGACTGATCTTTCACTGATGGCTGTCTGGAGTTAAAATGGCAGATAATTATGCATATTGGTACAAAGTAAGCTCGGTTTACTAAAAATATGGCTGTACCTATTAGAAAAGATAACGTATCCATTCCAATCTTCTAGCCAAATCTCTATATGAAAGTATGATATAAACGTCAACAACGTGTTATTATTGGCAGATGTCGCTGCACACAACATAAGTAGAGCGAATTATACCATCTTATTTTTAAAATACGAACCGTTAAGATATTAACAAATATTCAAAAATAAAGTATAAAATCAATGCAAGCGCCACTACATTCCCCCCCCCCCCCCAAAATCACACTTTGGGGGGTTAGTATAAACACCAAAGCTGATCACGCTTGCAAAAGTGTAGTAACATAAGGAACAATAGCATTACTTTTAGTAGCAATACTTAAGCCCTTACCCGTTAACGATAAGAATCCAAGGCAATTTTAACTTCATGCATTTTTTCCCCTAAAAGACTCCAAAGACACGCCTATTTTTGTTAGACCATAGCCTAATATGGGAACACGATATAATTGCATAAAAAAAATGTGTCTGAACCTGAACCGTCAGTTAAAAACTATAGACTTCGTTATTGCCATATAACAATTTGGATAAACTACTTCTAACTTTTCCTTAAACATTCCTGCCAAGAAAAAAAAAGACGTACGTTATAAATGTGACATGTTGATTGAATAGACCTGGGAAAATAAAAAAAACTGTGACCGCCAGAACTCTCAAACAAACGAAACTCCTAAGCACAAAGAAAAATAAAAAAAATCGGGAGAAAATTAAAAAAGAGAGAAGTGAATTCCCAAATGTTTTCCTAGATATTTGTAATACCAAAATGTGAAAATTTAGTTTTAATAAAGGAAAAAATCGAATTCTAAGTACATATATAACCATTAGCAGACGTGACTATAAATATTACAAAACTCAAATGCTTAATGAGTGTTTCCAAGAATTAACAGGTATGCGTCAACACGAAAACAAAGTTACTGTCTTAGGTCTTTTGCATGATAAGTTCCTAATAATGTTCCTCTTAAATCCTCTAATTCGTAAAAACTGTTTCCTAACTTTCGACGTATGCGAGCCTTGACAAAAGGAGGAGCTAATTTGGCATTATACCCCTGTTCAAAATTGCTTTGCCGAAAGTTCCGTCGGAAAACTTCCTGGCCCACATCATAGGATACCTCTTTTTATCGCAAGTTATAGGTCTTTCCATTTCGTTCAAATTGTTTCTGCATAAGCTCTGCAGCTCTCTTAACCATTATTTATTAAACTTAACTGAACGATCGTTTAGCATATCCAATTGACGGAGAAGAGAATACGTCGATTCATTTGTCATCATGTGCTGACCAAAAGCTAAATAATATGGTGAGGCGCCAATAGCCGAGTGAGCAGCGAATCGAAGAGCGCAACAGATACTGCTCAACAGCTGGTCTCAATTTTGCTGATCCAGTTTAATGTATGATTTTATAGCGGAAATCACCGATCTATTCACCCTTTCTGAAGCATTGGCCCTCGGGGCGTGAACAGCTGTATAAAGATGATGAACACCGTAACGAGAAAGTAGTTGATTGAATGTGTGTTATCGAAACTGCGAACCATTATCGGAAACTACAGTCTCCGGAACTCCAAATGTATGAAAAAGATCCTCTTCCAAATATTTAACCACTGGATCAGCAGTGAACTTTTTTACAGGCTTTAAAAATGGGAACTTTAAAAAGTGGTCCAAAACAAAAAAATTCCAACATGCCCTGAGCGCGACCTTGGGTAAGGTCCCAGGAGATTTAGATGACTTACAAACTTCGCAGTTTTTAATATAACTTTAAACGTCAATGGCCAAGTTTGGCCAAAAGTAAAACCTGCGAATCCTCTCTAGCGTTTTATTAATTCCTCTATGAAATGATAATGGATTATCATGAGCGCGCTTCAAAATTTCCGGTATCATACCCCGTGGATCCAAAGCTTCCAAGCCATATCATCCTGCAGCTTTTCCCCTGTAGCATGCTCAGTCCGTCTGTATAAGTATCCATCAACTATTCTTAAGTCTGGCATTCTATCAGTATTCTTCTTAAATTTCTTTATACTCGTCAGCTCGAAAATGTGTAGAATTGAGATCTATGAAAGCTCCAGAGTCATTGTCTAAATCTGACAAACTGTTAACTCCTAATGCAGACAAGTCATCAGAATTGCCCCTTGAAAGAGTATCCGGAACTATATTAAAACTACCACGTCTATGCTGAATGTTAATTTGTACCCCTGCAGTTTTAAAGCCCACCGAGCCAGCCTAGTACTCAGATCCGTCTGGGACATAAGCCACTTTAATGACGCATGACAGTGAACTCATTCTATGGAGCACTACAGGGCACTAGTCGATTCCTCTATAACACGTAACTAACATAAATGATCTCTTACTGCAAATTTTTTGTAGTTTTGATAACATGTAATTTTTATTATAAATTTATATGTATGTTACAATGTGTGATGTATAAGCTTTGATTTGGTTAAAAAAAATAAACTAAGAAAAAAAACCATATGGATTAAAACAAAGTAAATTAAAATAAACTATTTTTTCTTTGGCAAATCAGGCAAACAAAATATTTGAACACTGGGACACAAAAATATTCCTTTACTTTAGCGTTTGGACTTTAAATAATTCTAAATATGCCACTTTACTTAATTTTTTTTCTGATTTAAAACTATTTCAGTTCGCGTATGATTTTATAAAATTATTGGTTTTTCCTTCGTTGTGGTTTTGCATAAGTCTCAATATGTAATTTAATTACCGTTATATATGTTTGTTCTGTACCGGTTTTCTAGTTATTTAAAATTTTTTCTTTCATTTTTATATAATTTTGTTCGCATATTTAGGGATTTTGATTATAACTTTAAATTATAAAGAATCTTTGGTTAATTTTTGCCTGTTTTTACACGATTTTTAATGGAGTTCAACGGAATAAAAATAAAGTTGCTCAACAGGATAAAAATAAAGTTGTTGTTACTATTCCAAGTCGACAGGAGAGAGAAAAAAATAGGAACAAAAGCTTCTCTTCTTTTTTATCGAATTAGGTTTGTTGTTGTTATCGAATTAGGTTTGTTGTTATCGAATTAGGTTTGTTGTTGATGTAGTCACTCACTATTGATTTTATATTAAGAAAAAGGTGCCAATCTGTATAAACAGAAAGTTTTATTAGAATTTACATAAAAGAAAGAATACAAAAAAATTAAATAATTTTACCATTTAGAGTTGGCACTAAGGGGATAAATGAGGCAAAATTAGTCCCAAATGTTATATGGTAAGAAACCACTTCAACAAAAAATACAAAAATAAGGAGTTACTCAGCAAGATTCCAAATGACCAGTGTTATACCAACTCAGGGCAAAACTCTAATGTAGTCAGCCTTATGTATATTAGCTAATTTTGGTTCAGCCTAAAGTTTCCGTAGAAGCCAACTTGACCAAAATATACCTTGGGAAAATGTACCACCCAGCAGTGAAATTAAAGATTAGAGAAAAAATATTAATGCTTCCAAAATCAAATGTTGCCCGAAAAATAACTTTAACTTTTATATTAAACTTGTTTTTTTCTTTACAAAACAAATTTTAAATGTTTAGACTGATCTTTCACTGATGGCTGTCTGGAGTTAAAATGGCAGATAATTATGCATATTGGTACAAAGTAAGCTCGGTTTACTAAAAATATGGCTGTACCTATTAGAAAAGATAACGTATCCATTCCAATCTTCTAGCCAAATCTCTATATGAAAGTATGATATAAACGTCAACAACGTGTTATTATTGGCAGATGTCGCTGCACACAACATAAGTAGAGCGAATTATACCATCTTATTTTTAAAATACGAACCGTTAAGATATTAACAAATATTCAAAAATAAAGTATAAAATCAATGCAAGCGCCACTACATTCCCCCCAAAATCACACTTTGGGGGGTTAGTATAAACACCAAAGCTGATCACGCTTGCAAAAGTGTAGTAACATAAGGAACAATAGCATTACTTTTAGTAGCAATACTTAAGCCCTTACCCGTTAACGATAAGAATCCAAGGCAATTTTAACTTCATGCATTTTTTCCCCTAAAAGACTCCAAAGACACGCCTATGTTTGTTAGACCATAGCTTAATATGGGAACACGATATAACTGCAGAAAAAAAAATGTGTCTGAACCTGAACCGTAAGTTAAAAACTATAGACTTCGTTATTGCCATATAACAATTTGGATAAAGTACTTCTAACTTTTCCTTAAACATTCCTGCCAAGAAAAAAAAGACGTACGTTATAAATGTGACATGTTGATTGAATAGACCTGGGAAAATAAAAAAAAACTGTGACCGCCAGAACTCTCAAACAAACGAAACTCCTAAGCACAAAGAAAAATAAAAAAATCGGGAGAAAATTAAAAAAGAGAGAAGTGAATTCCCAAATGTTTTCCTAGATATTTGTAATACCAAAATGTGAAAATTTAGTTTTAATAAAGGAAAAAATCGAATTCTAAGTACATATATAACCATTAGCAGACGTGACTATAAATATTACAAAACTCAAATGCTTAATGAGTGTTTCCAAGAATTAACAGGTATGCGTCAACACCAAAACAAAGTTACTGTCTTAGGTCTTTTGCATGATAAGTTCCTAATAATGTTCCTCTTAAATCCTCTAATTCGTAAAAACTGTTTCCTAACTTTCGACGTATGCGAGCCTTGACAAAAGTAGGAGCTAATTTGGCATTATACCCCTGTTCAAAATTGCTTTGCCGAAAGTTCCGTCGGAAAACTTCCTGGCCCACATCATAGGATACCTCTTTTGATCGCAAGTTATAGGTCTTTCCATTTCGTTCAAATTGTTTCTGCATAAGCTCTGCAGCTCTCTTAACCATTATTTATTAAACTTAACTGAACGATCGTTTAGCATATCCAATTGACGGAGAAGAGAATACGTCGATTCATTTGTCATCATGTGCTGACCAAAAGCTAAATAATATGGTAAGGCGCCAATAGCCGAGTGAACAGCGGATCGAAGAGCGCAACAGATACTGCTCAACAGCTGGTCCCAATTTTTCTGATCCGGTTTAATGTATGATTTTATCGCGGAAATCACCGATCTATTCACCCTTTCTGAAGCATTGGCCCGCGGGGCGTGAACAGCTGTATAAAGATGATGAACACCGTAACAAGAAAGTAGTTGATTGAAAGTGTGTTATCTAAACTGCGAACCATTATCGTGGATCCAAAGCTTCCAAGCCATATCATCCTGCAGCTTTTCCCCTGTAGCATGCTCAGTCCGTCTGTATAAGTATCCATCAACTATTCTTAAGTCTGGCATTCTATCAGTATTCTTCTTAATTTTCTCCAACAGTTCTTTATACTCGTCAGCTCGAAAATGTGTAGAATTGAGATCTATGAAAGCTCCAGAGTCATTGTCTAAATCTGACAAACTGTTAACTCCTAATGCAGACAAGTCATCAGAATTGCCCCTTGAAAGAGTATCCGGAACTATATTAAAATTACCACGTCTATACTGAATGTTAATTTGTACCCCTGCAGTTTTAAAGCCCACCGAGCCAGCCTATTACTCAGATCCGTCTGGGACATAAGCCACTTTAATGACGCATGATCAGTGATGACAGTGAACTCATGCATTCGACATACGCTCTGAACTTTTTAATGCTCAGCAAAGCTGCTAAGCATTTCTGTTCGGTCACTAAATAGTTACGCCTGGCTTGGTTGAGCTTCTCGGACATAAATGCCACCGGAACCTCTTCACCCTCCGCATCGCAGTGAAAAAAGAAAGGCTGCAAGAAATCGGAGCTACGTAAAACGGGCGCTGTGCTCAAATGGGTTTTTAAAACCTCAAAGGCGTGGTAATAGAAGCGTAGTTCCTGATAAACTTCCGGTACCAACCTGTCATTCCTAAAAATCTTCGGATTTGCTTTACAGATCGCGAAACTGGAAACTCAGTTATGACGGACACTTCTTCCGGATCTGTCTGAATGACCCCATTACCAACCAAATTACCTAAATATTTCACTTCCGGGACACAAAAATGACTTTTCCCTACGTTGATTGTAAATCCTGAGTCACGTATTCTTTGCGCTACAATACTTAGAACCTCAAGGTGCCTTTCGAAAGACTGCGATATGATCAGAAGATCATCAAGATAAACGAACACCACCGTCCTGAGAGCCGGGGATACCACTTTGTCCATTAGGCGAGACATGGTCTGCGGAGCGTTGAAAAGTCCAAATGACATGACATTATAATGATACAAAGGTCTCCCAGAAACGGTGAATGCTGTTTTATCTTTAGATCCCACATCCAACGGAATCTGCCAAAAAGCATCCTTAAGGTCTAAACTCGTAATAAATTCAGCTCTGGGCAGCCTACTCAGTATACCATCAATCTGCGGTAAGGGATATGCATCTCCGATTGTGACCGAATTTAATTTCCTACTGTCGAGACACAATCTATTTTTACCAGGTTTTCTGTGGAGCACTACAGGGGAAGACCACGCACTAGTCGATTTCTCTATAACACCTAAGGCAATCATACGATGAAGTTTCTCATAAATAAGTTTTTCCACAGCCGGTGATAGTGGAAAATGTCGCTGTTTTATTGGTTTCGTATCACCGGTGTCAATACAGTGACACAAAATGTTAGTTTTTCCTAAACCTTCCAGGGCGAATGAAGGGTACATTTTAATTACCTGATCAGTGGAATTTGGTTAATCAATTCACTAACCTCGGATCGCGTATTAGGTGAATTAAGTTTTGTTAGACCTAAGGAAAGAAGATCAAACAATTCCCAAAAATCGATTCCGAGGAACAAGTCCCTTTCCAAACCGGGTACTATAAAAATCGTGATGGGCCTCTCGCTGCCTCTAAAAGAAACAGTGGTTTCAACAAATCCTACCACCTTTTGACTTCTGCCATCTGCAGTCCTAACTGACGATTTCCTTCTCTTGTTAGGGGTACTAAGGTTAAAAACTTATCTGCTGCCTTAGAACCTATGAAACTTATCGAAGCACCAGTGTCCAAAAGACCTAAAACCTGCCCACCAAAGAGGGTCACCTCAGCATATGGCCTTATGTCATCCGGGGTAGCCAAAACAGAACAGATAATTTTCTTTCTAACACTCTTTACTCTTTGCCAAAATTCGCGCATACGTTTTGCCGCGCGAGTAGGTTTACAATCGTCATTAAAAATTCTATTACGAATCGCATTATATTCCCTTAATCTTTTGTGGAAAGGTTTAAAAATTCTAGAGTCTCTATTTAAAATCCCTAATTCGTTATTTCCGGTAGTATTCGTGTTATATCCAGTATTATCAAAGTCATTTCCGGTTTGCCGTTTCAATATACTTATTCCATTTCCGGTTCCAGTTGCCTCGGTGGCCTGTGTGTACTCCACTGTGCAGGTGTCTTCCCGTTTTTTGAAGCGCACTTCTTACAATTCTGTTTGTACACATCAGGAACTCCACATCCGTAGCAAAATATTGTGCGTTCTGATAAGCAGTCTTGATAACGGTGCCCATGTTTCTTACAGTTCCAGCACACTAAACTTAATGCATATACTTCATCTCCACCTATCTCAGTTAAATCCAGTTCAGTTTCCACAAAGTCTGACTCGATTTCGGCCACTCGTGATGATCTTTCGTTTGCAAACCATGTTTCCGACGGATACCCTGTAGAAAAAATTCGCGGCGACGGCACAAATCTCGCAGATCCTCCACTGAGTTCACACGAATATTGAGAATTTCGTGCTGTATTTCTGGCAGTAAGTTGCGGCGTAAAACCTCCACCAACGTTCTTTCTGCAAGCGGTTCGAAAAGTCAATCTGTTAAAGCTACTATCGACTCATAAAAACTGTCAAATGACTCACTAAGTTTTTGCTTTCTGTCTCTAATTAATTCGCATAAGTCCACGTCAGTCCTTGAGTCCTTGTACTGTTTCCTCAAAGCCACACATAATTCTCTTCATGTGATAGCGGAAACAGATAGGTGATACCGCCAAAACCAGTCGTTGGCTTTACCATCAAATAATAAGGCAGCGTGGTTGCACAATAAGCCAAAATCCCCTTGCAAGGTCTGAGCTGTCAGGGCCTCCACCCTATAAATAAAACTTTCTACGGACGGACTATTCGGACCCCCATTAAACCTTATTTTCCAATTTGAAATAATATGTACAATTTTATCAGGACGGACGTTTAGACTCGTAGTTGATGCTCCACGATAAGCTGAAGTATACAAAGCATCGGACAATGCCAATACACGCCGAGACTGAGAACCAGTATTGGCATTAGATGCAGTTGGATCTAATCCCAAAAGCTCTCTAAAAGTTCGCTGCTCTACAGCAGGAAGAGCGTGCATTTGGTCTGGTGGTGTTCTTTGTAAAGTTGCCTGAATTTGCGGCTGAAGCGGTAGAATCTCTTGTAGGTCAGCTGGTGGAGTTGACACCGTAGGAGTCCGCTTTGACAAAGCAAAACTTGTTAGTCTAGATTCAAGCTCAGATATCTGACTACTTAGAGTGGCCAATAATTGAGCCTGTTGAGTAGCGACAATTGACGTTATCATCTCACTCAGATTCCTAGTTTGCATAGCTGGTGGTGTTACCGGTATTGAAATTGGTGGCAAAACGGGTTGATCATTAGCAAAAGTCTCAGTTGCTGTGTTCCCAGTGGATACATTCAATGAAGTATTGGTCGGGGCATTAACCTGTGTTCCCAGTGAATTCTGAGCCCTAGTGCTTTTCTGCGGACCCTCACTAAAAATTCGCGCATTACAAACTGGACAAAAGGGCCTCAATTTCAATATCTTTAACAAACAATCTTTGTGAAAATGATGACCACATACAGTCGTGAGAAGAGGAGTTTTTGAAGTAATTGCGGAATTACATGCTTCACAATTCGGATATTTAGCGCCTGTTGCAGCAGCTGAAGGATTGTCACCTAACCCCATGATTAGCTTTGACTATTGTAAACTAATTATCAAAGTAACTATCAGAATCAATTTAATCTATTGAAAACAGATCAAAACAAATAAAAAAAACAAATGAAGTTTTTAGGATGAGTTCTTTTTTTTTTTTTTTTATAAAAGAACCCAAGAATTGGAAAAGCTCAAAACAAAAAAAATAACGTTCAGATAAGAATAAATAGGAAACAATATGCCAGGATTTCCAAAGAAGTTCCGACAGAAAAACTGAAGATTTAACAAATTTAATTGCAGACCTTTAACTCAAGAACAATTCAAACAATCTGAGGATTTTCACTAAAAACTCTGTTCCCTTAAAACTTTCCTAAATCTGGAATACAATGAAGTAATAAAATCCAAATCTTATCTATAACTGTACTACTGAATCAAGTTTTTAGATAAAAATTACAACATAAACATAATTATGTGAAAATCAAGTAATGTAAACAAGAACTGGAAATTATGTTATGTTTATATGAACAAATTTTTGTAAGTGTGCGTTTTGTTCAAAATAACAATATTAAAACGTAATACAAATAAGACCACTGTTGTTGCAAAATAAAAATAATATTGAATAAGAAAACAACCGGTAGCGTATGAGCGATTTTAATGCATTAATCTGAATATTTGAAATAAAATAGAGAAAAGAGTATAGTTTGTCGTTATCCTATTTTTTCATAAAAACCAAAGGGTGTCAAAGGAAAACGAAATTAACAAAATACGTATATAAATTAGTAGCGAAAACTTAAAGATACAGAGCGATTATCACTGAAATTTCCCTAACTGCACAACTTCAATTAATTTGCAAGTGTGAATATGATTTAGAAACACTTTTATTTTTATTTGTATCTACTTTTCTAATATTTACTTGTGATAGCTTATCACAATATGTTTTCACTTTGTTTCCAAATACGAATTTAAAAAAAAATAATATTTATTTACAAAACATTTATTTAATACTATTCCTGATTTCTTTTTGACTGAAGGTGAAAGTGTTGTGGGCAAAAACTTTAACATAGCAATTTCCTCAATAACGGCAGGGAAAAAAAAATAAGTTAAAGAAGGAAAAAAAAGAAAATTTAAAAGAAATACGAAAAGATATAACTACAAAGGCTAGAGTCATCTTGGATCTATACAATTCCTTTTGCACTTTGAAAGGGTAAAAATATTAAACCATCCTATCCGTGGTCAGATTTAGCTTTCGCATCCAAATACTTTATTCAATTCAGATTATAGGTAAGATTTTTATAATTTTACTATTGGCAAAGAAAAATAATAAATAAATATTGACATAAATTAATGGTTGAAAATGAATGTTAAAACTAACAGGATCATAAACAAAATCCATCAAAGAAGTGAATAAAATGAAAGTATTTAAGTTAATAAGTCTAAAAGTAGAGAAAAGTTAATAGAATATAATGGAGACCGAACAACAAATTTGAAACACTAAAAGAAGTGAAGCGCCAGATGGAAAATATAGAAATATTAAGTTATTCGGGCCCCACGTTGGGCGCCAAAATTTATGATGTAACATGTTACGTGTATCTAATAGATGGTTGCCGTTAACAAGTTGTGAAAATTGAAGTTGGTGCACGCCTGAACTCCGGCCTTATCACTCGTCGATTGGGGGTTCACTAATAACACTTCACTACACCAACTACCATATCGCCACATTACAAATATTTTAAATGCGTGCACTTATAAAGAAATAAGCTAAGGGACAAGATATATAGAAAAGATATTAAATTCAGATATAGAAGTTACGGATTTGAAAGTAAGAGATGGAAAACTCGCAGAAAAGATACCGCTATTAAAAATTTTGACATTGCTAAAAAAAAAATCGCAGTACCAAGTTGTATTTGTACTGGTAAACAGCCCTGCCAACCATGATCATAAAGAGACTGAAAACTCCGAATAAAAAAAAAAAAGATATTTATGATCCCACACGTTACCACAACTAGTCCTTCACCTTAGTTTGAAATCAAACAGAATATTTTCAAACTCAAAAATCCATTATAATTTTATTGATAGATTAAAATTCATTCCACGCCGATCTTAAACTTAGCATTATAATTAAAGTAATATATTAGATTAATCCTATACCGATTCAAACCGTAAACCATTTAGAAATTGAAAAATTATATCTGTAAAAAAAAACATTTAATCCGGAAGATAATTGGAACCAAAAAGAAATATTGAGCTAAATTCTATAAATTAAATTATAAAGGGGCAAACAAAACAAGAATAAAACTTAAAAAAATAATAAAGGTTGATAGAAAAGAAATACACTATACTATATACGCTAAAAGTATTGTATAATAATATTGTGTTTCAAAATTCAAAAACATAATAAAAAATATTTTTAATTTCACCAAGATTTTTTTCCCTATTGCGACCGGCAAGGGGAAGGAAAAAAATACTTTAACATTTAATAATTAACAAAAAAAAAAAAGTGCATACAATTGGTGTGTGTTGAAAGGGGTAAACTCTATTGGCACACCATTGTAGTCAATATTGTTTTGGGCTAAGCTGATCTTCTTTGAAATGGATGACAGCTAGTAGAAAAGAGGATGATGAGTTGATTTATAATTTCTCAAGGCTGGAGAAATTATAATTAGTGGTACCAACGGCTCCAAATGTGGTAATTGTGGTTCGGGAAAGTAAATAATAAGTGAAATAGAATTATTATGTTTTCCCTGGATAGAGAGTACAAGGGATTAAAAAGAGATGCTCACCCGTTGATAGTTGTAATGTAAGTAAGTTTTTATTACGTCAGTTAGCCACAGCTAACCTCGGTTTAATTTTTTGTATACATTAAATTTCACAAATTCTATGTTTCATATTTTATTCCGACAAGTTTGACAGATAAATGTTAATTGTTATAAAATGAATTCAGAGTTTTATAACGTCAATTTTAACCGTAGATCAAGCTTTAAAAAAACTTTATAATTCAGGCTATGTATCATTTTTGATACATACTACAGTTCAGTGAAATAGTGGACTAATAAAGACAATTTTTTCAAAAGTTTTAATATATTTATTTATGTTGATAAGTTCTTACATTTCTAAGTGCTGTTTATGCAATCTATACAAATATTTTTGGCATGTTTTTCATTACAGCATGGCTTTTTACATAAGAAACAGAATGACGATGTCCATATATTCTTGTTTTCTCCCAAATGGTAGCATTTTTGACATCTAGCACGGTTGTTTTTCGGAGACTTATCGGCTTTCTGTTCTTTAGATGGGCCAGCTTCATTATCACTTGGGTCGGCAATATTCTGAGTTGATAATTTTGAAACAAATGCCAAAGATAGTTCATTTCTGGGACGTTTTTCCATATAGGGCGTTGCCAATGATATTGCCAGCTCATGAAGGAAACATTTACGTTTTGTGTGTTTTCTAGTTTGCATCCAATTGGGATGCGAAGCATTAAATGCAGATATGTCGATAATGTTGGAAAATACAGCCATAGTCCATCGATTATTGCAACTATAGCAACTCAGCATTTTGTCAACAGTATCAACTCCTCCTTTTGTAGAATTATAAAAGGAAATTATTTCTGGTAACTTTTTCAAACCTTCCGCAACATTAGGTTCGTGATGCATTGTGCTCATAACAATTGTGCATTTGTCTTTGTGACTTATGTATGAAACGAGAGTAGTTTCAGGGGTAAAGTTGATTCGTACCGTGGAATTTTCTTGCATTCTAACAGCTTTGGAGGAATTGATCTTTTATTTTTACGCATGGTTCCTACCATTGTCATATTTCGTTGTAAAAGTCTTTGACCAAGACCGTGAGATGAAAAAAAGTTATCCATGGTAACATTATGCCCTTTTAGTCCATCGACTAAATCAAGAACAACCCGTTCTCCCTGATTCCGCTCTGGATTTCCAGATACATCTTTGCCCAAATATGGCTGTATTTTCCATACATAGCAACTACGTGCATCAACAAGCAGCCAAAACTTCAAACCATATCTCTCCGGTTTCGATGGAATATATTGACGAAATTTACAACGACCATGAAATCAAAATGTTCTTTCAGACATGATTGACCGAAATATTGGCCGTCCGTAATATTCATCGAACAAATCATGCAAAGTCTCATTTTTAGATCTGGCAAGCGTAAAAATATACATATATTTTTCGAAAATTTTGTCTGTAGTGCTACTTACTTGTACACTCCGGCCAATAATAATACTGTCAAATAAGCATGAAGTAATTCCTCATCAATTTCAATATGATTGGTACCATGTAAATGCTTTCCGTATTTGTTGGAGTTATCAATTATAATTTTCGTTAGTTGTGGTGAGAAAAGTAGTAGGAATGATTCTCTAATGCTATTTACGCGGCTTGATGCAAATCTTGTAACACCTAATAGACAATAATCTTAATTCTACGACATTTCAATAAACAATCACTAGGCGCAAACTGATAATATTTTCACTTCCCAGCCGACCAATGGGGTAAGGATTGCTACGCCAAGTACTGCCATCTTTGGCAATAAACAACGGGTCACCTTATGTGCTATTGCTAGTACTGTCCTCATTATCTGGGCATGAGCTTCTTTCCTCTTCTTCTTCACAATCAGAAACTTCATGATCAGAAACATCTCGATCCTCTTCACTCTCATCCATCACTTCATTCACAAGTTCTTCCAAGGTCAAATACCGCGGATAAGACATTGTACACTTTTCGTTAAATTATTTTTAGGTTTAAATTTTCAATTAATAATATCGCGCAACGAAATAACAAGAAAAAATGTTGCAAAAATCAGTAAACTTCGTTTCGAATTACACGCACAACAGTAGAGACACAATTGAAATGCCGTATGTATCAAAAATGATACATAGCCTGAATTATGAATTTTTTCAATTTCTCATAGCCTACTTAGAATTTTTTTTGAAAATGTTGCTTAAAATAACGACAATAACAATGTTAACAAAGTCTCAATAAATGTGGCATTCAACATTTTTTGAAATAAAGTTATGCTGACATAAAAAACGAAATGTATCATTTTTGATACAAAGCTTGATTAACGGTTAAATAAATTCAAATTGTATAATATTAACGCACTTAGTAAATTTACATTATGAAACTTTTTTTTTTTAATTGAGATGTTTAAGGTACTAATGCAAATAATTTAGATAAAATAATTTTAAAGGGAGATTAAGTATTTAATTAAAAGAATACTTAAGCATATATTTTTCTATATCAACTCTTTAAAAACTGTATAATCATTTGAGAGTTAACCAAACCAGAGCCAATACACACTCACTGTTAAAAACTACAGAGAAAGTTGTAGGCGTTTAATAAGGTAACTAACATAAATGATCTCTTACTGCAAATTTTTTGTAGTTTTGATAACATGTAATTTTTATTATAAATTTATATGTATGTTACAATGTGTGATGTATAAGCTTTGATTTGGCTAAAAAAAATAAACTAAGAAAAAAAACCATATGGATTAAAACAAAGTAAATTAAAATAAACTATTTTTTCTTTGGCAAATTAGGCAAACAAAATATTTGAACACTGGGACACAAAAATATTCCTTTACTTTAGCGTTTGGACTTTAAATAATTCTAAATATGCCACTTTACTTAATTTTTTTTCTGATTTAAAACTATTTCAGTTCGCGTATGATTTTATAAAATTATTGATTTTATAAAATTATGTGTCTGAACCTGAACCGTCAGTTAAAAACTATAGACTTCGTTATTGCCATATAACAATTTGGATAAACTACTTCTAACTTTTCCTTAAACATTCCTGCCAAGAAAAAAAAAAGACGTACGTTATAAATGTGACATGTTGATTGAATAGACCTGGGAAAATAAAAAAAACTGTGACCGCCAGAACTCTCAAACAAACGAAACTCCTAAGCACAAAGAAAAATAAAAAAAATCGGGAGAAAATTAAAAAAGAGAGAAGTGAATTCCCAAATGTTTTCCTAGATATTTGTAATACCAAAATGTGAAAATTTAGTTTTAATAAAGGAAAAAATCGAATTCTAAGTACATATATAACCATTAGCAGACGTGACTATAAATATTACAAAACTCAAATGCTTAATGAGTGTTTCCAAGAATTAACAGGTATGCGTCAACACGAAAACAAAGTTACTGTCTTAGGTCTTTTGCATGATAAGTTCCTAATAATGTTCCTCTTAAATCCTCTAATTCGTAAAAACTGTTTCCTAACTTTCGACGTATGCGAGCCTTGACAAAAGGAGGAGCTAATTTGGCATTGTTCGCAATTGCTTTGCCGAAAGTTCCGTCGGAAAACTTCCTGGCCCACATCATAGGATACCTCTTTTTATCGCAAGTTATAGGTCTTTCCATTTCGTTCAAATTGTTTCTGCATAAGCTCTGCAGCTCTCTTAACCATTATTTATTAAACTTAACTGAACGATCGTTTAGCATATCCAATTGACGGAGAAGAGAATACGTCGATTCATTTGTCATCATGTGCTGACCAAAAGCTAAATAATATGGTGAGGCGCCAATAGCCGAGTGAGCAGCGAATCGAAGAGCGCAACAGATACTGCTCAACAGCTGGTCTCAATTTTGCTGATCCGGTTTAATGTATGATTTTATAGCGGAAATCACCGATCTATTCACCCTTTCTGAAGCATTGGCCCTCGGGGCGTGAACAGCTGTATAAAGATGATGAACACCGTAACGAGAAAGTAGTTGATTGAATGTGTGTTATCGAAACTGCGAACCATTATCGGAAACTACAGTCTCCGGAACTCCAAATGTATGAAAAAGATCCTCTTCCAAATATTTAACCACTGGATCAGCAGTGAACTTTTTTACAGGCTTTAAAAATGGGAACTTTAAAAAGTGGTCCAAAACAAAAAAATTCCAACAAGCCCTGAGCGCGACCTTGGGTAAGGTCCCAGGAGATTTAGATGACTTACAAACTTCGCAGTTTTTAATATAACTTTAAACGTCAATGGCCAAGTTTGGCCAAAAGTAAAACCTGCGAATCCTCCCTAGCGTTTTATTAATTCCTCTATGAAATGATAATGGATTATCATGAGCGCGCTTCAAAATTTCCGGTATCATACCCCGTGGATCCAAAGCTTCCAAGCCATATCATCCTGCAGCTTTTCCCCTGTAGCATGCTCAGTCCGTCTCTATAAGTATCCATCAACTATTCTTAAGTCTGGCATTCTATCAGTATTCTTCTTAAATTTCTTTATACTCGTCAGCTCGAAAATGTGTAGAATTGAGATCTATGAAAGCTCCAGAGTCATTGTCTAAATCTGACAAACTGTTAACTCCTAATGCAGACAAGTCATCAGAATTGCCCCTTGAAAGAGTATCCGGAACTATATTAAAACTACCACGTCTATGCTGAATGTTAATTTGTACCCCTGCAGTTTTAAAGCCCACCGAGCCAGCCTAGTACTCAGATCCGTCTGGGACATAAGCCACTTTAATGACGCATGACAGTGAACTCATTCTATGGAGCACTACAGGGCACTAGTCGATTCCTCTATAACACGTAACTAACATAAATGATCTCTTACTGCAAATTTTTTGTAGTTTTGATAACATGTAATTTTTATTATAAATTTATATGTATGTTACAATGTGTGATGTATAAGCTTTGATTTGGTTAAAAAAAATAAACTAAGAAAAAAAACCATATGGATTAAAACAAAGTAAATTAAAATAAACTATTTTTTCTTTGGCAAATTAGGCAAACAAAATATTTGAACACTGGGACACAAAAATATTCCTTTACTTTAGCGTTTGGACTTTAAATAATTCTAAATATGCCACTTTACTTAATTTTTTTTCTGATTTAAAACTATTTCAGTTCGCGTATGATTTTATAAAATTATTGGTTTTTCCTTCGTTGTGGTTTTGCATGGGTCTCAATATGTAATTTAATTACCGTTATATATGTTTGTTCTGTACCGGTTTTCTAGTTATTTAAATTTTTTTCTTTCATTTTTATATAATTTTGTTCGCATATTTAGGGATTTTGATTATAACTTTAAATTATAAAGAATCTTTGGTTTATGTTTGCCTTTTTTTTACACGATTTTTAATGGAGTTCAACGGAATAAAAATAAAGTTGCTCAACAGGATAAAAATAAAGTTGTTGTTACTATTCCAAGTCGACAGGAGAGAGAAAAAAATAGGAACAAAAGCTTCTCTTCTTTTTTATCGAATTAGGTTTGTTGTTGATGTAATCACTCACTATTGATTTTATATTAAGAAAAAGGTGCCAATCTGTATAAACAGAAAGTTTTATTAGAATTTACATAAAAGAAAGAATACAAAAAAAATTAAATAATTTTACCATTTTGAGTTGGCACTAAGGGGATAAATGAGGCAAAATTAGTCCCAAATGTTATATGGTAAGAAACCACTTCAACAACAAATACAAAATTATGGAGTTACTCAGCAAGATTCCAAATGACCAGTGTTATACCAACTCAGGGCAAAACTCTAATGTAGTCAGCCTTATGTATATTAGCTAATTTTGGTTCAGCCTAAAGTTTCCGTAGAAGCCAACTTGACCAAAATATACCTTGGGAAAATGTACCACCCAGCAGTGAAATTAAAGATTAGAGAAAAAAATATTAATGCTCCCAAAATCAAATGTTTTCCTAGATATTTGTAATACCAAAATGCGAAAATTTAGTTTTAATAAAGGAAAAAAATTCTAAGTACATATATAACCATTAGCAGACGTGACTATAAATATTACAAAACTCAAATGCTTAATGAGTGTTTCCAAGAATTAACAGGTATGCGTCAACACCAAAACAAAGTTACTGTCTTAGGTCTTTTGCATGATAAGTTCCTAATAATGTTCCGCTTAAATCCTCTAATTCGTAAAAACTGTTTCCTAACTTTCGACGTATGCGAGCCTTGACAAAAGTAGGAGCTAATTTGGCATTATACCCCTGTTCAAAATTGCTTTGCCGAAAGTTCCGTCGGAAAACTTCCTGGCCCACATCATAGGATACCTCTTTTGATCGCAAGTTATAGGTCTTTTCATTTCGTTCAAATTGTTTCTGCATAAGCTCTGCAGCTCTCTTAACCATTATTTATTAAACTTAACTGAACGATCGTTTAGCATATCCAATTGACGGAGAAGAGAATACGTCGATTCATTTGTCATCATGTGCTGACCAAAAGCTAAATAATATGGTAAGGCGCCAATAGCCGAGTGAGCAGCGGATCGAAGAGCGCAACAGATACTGCTCAACAGCTGGTCCCAATTTTTCTGATCCGGTTTAATGTATGATTTTATCGAGGAAATCACCGATCTATTCACCCTTTCTGAAGCATTGGCCCGCGGGGCGTGAACAGCTGTATAAAGATGATGAACACCGTAACGAGAAAGTAGTTGATTGAATGTGTGTTATCTAAACTGCGAACCATTATCGTGGATCCAAAGCTTCCAAGCCATATCATCCTGCAGCTTTTCCCCTGTAGCATGCTCAGTCCGTCTGTATAAGTATCCATCAACTATTCTTAAGTCTGGCATTCTATCAGTATTCTTCTTAAATTTCTTTATACTCGTCAGCTCGAAAATGTGTAGAATTGAGATCTATGAAAGCTCCAGAGTCATTGTCTAAATCTGACAAACTGTTAACTCCTAATGCAGACAAGTCATCAGAATTGCCCCTTGAAAGAGTATCCGGAACTATATTAAAACTACCACGTCTATGCTGAATGTTAATTTGTACCCCTGCAGTTTTAAAGCCCACCGAGCCAGCCTAGTACTCAGATCCGTCTGGGACATAAGCCACTTTAATGACGCATGACAGTGAACTCATTCTATGGAGCACTACAGGGCACTAGTCGATTCCTCTATAACACGTAACTAACATAAATGATCTCTTACTGCAAATTTTTTGTAGTTTTGATAACATGTAATTTTTATTACAAATTTATATGTATGTTACAATGTGTGATGTATAAGCTTTGATTTGGTTAAAAAAAATAAACTAAGAAAAAAAACATATGGATTAAAACAAAGTAAATTAAAATAAACTATTTTTTCTTTGGCAAATTAGGCAAACAAAATATTTGAACACTGGGACACAAAAATATTCCTTTACTTTAGCGTTTGGACTTTAAATAATTCTAAATATGCCACTTTACTTAATTTTTTTTCTGATTTAAAACTATTTCAGTTCGCGTATGATTTTATAAAATTATTGGTTTTTCCTTCGTTGTGGTTTTGCATGGGTCTCAATATGTAATTTAATTACCGTTATATATGTTTGTTCTGTACCGGTTTTCTAGTTATTTAAATTTTTTTCTTTCATTTTTATATAATTTTGTTCGCAGATTTAGGGATTTTGATTATAACTTTAAATAATAAAGAATCTGGTTTATTTTTGCCTTTTTTACACGATTTTTAATGGAGTTCAACGGAATAAAAATAAAGTTGCTCAACAGAATAAAAATAAAGTTGTTGTTACTATTCCAAGTCGACAGGAGAGAGAAAAAAATAGGAACAAAAGCTTCTCTTCTTTTTTATCGAATTAGGTTTGTTGTTGTTATCGAATTAGGTTTGTTGTTATCGAATTAGGTTTGTTGTTGATGTAGTCACTCACTATTGATTTTATATTAAGAAAAAGGTGCCAATCTGTATAAACAGAAAGTTTTATTAGAATTTACATAAAAGAAAGAATACAAAAAAAAAAAATTAAATAATTTTACCATTTAGAGTTGGCACTAAGGGGATAAATGAGGCAAAATTAGTCACAAATGTTATATGGTAAGAAACCACTTCAACAACAAATACAAAATTATGGCCTTACTCAGCAAGATTCCAAATGACCAGTGTTATACCAACTCAGGGCAAAACTCTAATGTAGTCAGCCTTATGTATATTAGCTAATTTTGGTTCAGCCTAAAGTTTCCGTAGAAGCCAACTTGACCAAAATATACCTTGGGAAAATGTACCACCCAGCAGTGAAATTAAAGATTAGAGAAAAAAATATTAATGCTCCCAAAATCAAATGTTTTCCTAGATATTTGTAATACCAAAATGCGAAAATTTAGTTTTAATAAAGGAAAAAAATTCTAAGTACATATATAACCATTAGCAGACGTGACTATAAATATTACAAAACTCAAATGCTTAATGAGTGTTTCCAAGAATTAACAGGTATGCGTCAACACCAAAACAAAGTTACTGTCTTAGGTCTTTTGCATGATAAGTTCCTAATAATGTTCCGCTTAAATCCTCTAATTCGTAAAAACTGTTTCCTAACTTTCGACGTATGCGAGCCTTGACAAAAGTAGGAGCTAATTTGGCATTATACCCCTGTTCAAAATTGCTTTGCCGAAAGTTCCGTCGGAAAACTTCCTGGCCCACATCATAGGATACCTCTTTTGATCGCAAGTTATAGGTCTTTTCATTTCGTTCAAATTGTTTCTGCATAAGCTCTGCAGCTCTCTTAACCATTATTTATTAAACTTAACTTAACGATCGTTTAGCATATCCAATTGACGGAGAAGAGAATACGTCGATTCATTTGTCATCATGTGCTGGCCAAAAGCTAAATAATATGGTTAGGCGCCAATAGCCGAGTGAGCAGCGGATCGAAGAGCGCAACAGATACTGCTCAACAGCTGGTCCCCATTTTTCTGATCCGGTTTAATGTATGATTTTATCGCGGAAATCACCGATCTATTCACCCTTTCTGAAGCATTGGCCCGCGGGGCGTGAACAGCTGTATAAAGATGATGAACACCGTAACGAGAAAGTAGTTGATTGAATGTGTGTTATCTAAACTGCGAACCATTATCGTGGATCCAAAGCTTCCAAGCCATATCATCCTGCAGCTTTTCCCCTCTAGCATGCTCAGTCCGTCTGTATAAGTATCCATCAACTATTCTTAAGTCTGGCATTCTATCAGTATTCTTCTTAATTTTCTCCAACAGTTCTTTATACTCGTCAGCTCGAAAATGTGTAGAATTGAGATCTATGAAAGCTCCAGAGTCATTGTCTAAATCTGACAAACTGTTAACTCCTAATGCAGACAAGTCATCAGAATTGCCCCTTGAAAGAGTATCCGGAACTATATTAAAATTACCACGTCTATACTGAATGTTAATTTGTACCCCTGCAGTTTTAAAGCCCACCGAGCCAGCCTATTACTCAGATCCGTCTGGGACATAAGCCACTTTAATGACGCATGATCAGTGATGACAGTGAACTCATGCATTCGACATACGCTCTGAACTTTTTAATGCTCAGCAAAGCTGCTAAGCATTTCTGTTCGGTCACTAAATAGTTACGCCTGGCTTGGTTGAGCTTCTCGGACATAAATGCCACCGGAACCTCTTCACCCTCCGCATCGCAGTGAAAAAAGAAAGGCTGCAAGAAATCGGAGCTACGTAAAACGGGCGCTGTGCTCAAATGGGTTTTTAAAACCTCAAAGGCGTGGTAATAGAAGCGTAGTTCCTGATAAACTTCCGGTACCAACCTGTCATTCCTAAAAATCTTCGGATTTGCTTTACAGATCGCGAAACTGGAAACTCAGTTATGACGGACACTTCTTCCGGATCTGTCTGAATGACCCCATTACCAACCAAATTACCTAAATATTTCACTTCCGGGACACAAAAATGACTTTTCCCTACGTTGATTGTAAATCCTGAGTCACGTATTCTTTGCGCTACAATACTTAGAACCTCAAGGTGCCTTTAGAAAGACTCCGATATGATCAGAAGATCATCAAGATAAACGAACACCACCGTCCTGAGAGCCGGGGATACCACTTTGTCCATTAGGCGAGACATGGTCTGCGGAGCGTTGAAAAGTCCAAATGACATGACATTATAATGATACAAAGGTCTCCCAGAAACGGTGAATGCTGTTTTATCTTTAGATCCCACATCCAACGGAATCTGCCAAAAAGCATCCTTAAGGTCTAAACTCGTAATAAATTCAGCTCTGAGCAGCCTACTCAGTATACCATCAATCTGCGGTAAGGGATATGCATCTCCGATTGTGACCGAATTTAATTTCCTACTGTCGAGACACAATCTATTTTTACCAGGTTTTCTGTGGAGCACTACAGGGGAAGACCACGCACTAGTCGATTTCTCTATAACACCTAAGGCAATCATACGATGAAGTTTCTCATAAATAAGTTTTTCCACAGCCGGTGATAGTGGAAAATGTCGCTGTTTTATTGGTTTCGCATCACCGGTGTCAATACAGTGACACAAAATGTTAGTTTTTCCTAAACCTTCCAGGGCGAATGAAGGGTACATTTTAATTACCTGATCAGTGGAATTTGGTTAATCAATTCACTAACCTCGGATCGCGTATTAGGTGAATTAAGTTTTGTTAGACCTGGGGAAAGAAGATCAAACAATTCCCAAAAATCGATTCCGAGGAACAAGTCCCTTTCCAAACCGGGTACTATAAAAATCGTGATGGGCCTCTCGCTGCCTCTAAAAGAAACAGTGGTTTCAACAAATCCTACCACCTTTTGACTTCTGCCATCTGCAGTCCTCACTGACGATTTCATTCTCTTGTTAGGGGTACTAAGGTTAAAAACTTATCTGCTGCCTTAGAACCTATGAAACTTATCGAAGCACCAGTGTCCAAAAGACCTAAAACCTGCCCACCAAAGAGGGTCACCTCAGCATATGGCCTTATGTCATCCGGGGTAGCCAAAACAGAACAGATAATTTTCTTTCTAACACTCTTTGCTAAAATTCGCGCATACGTTTTGCCGCGCGAGTAGGTTTACAATCGTCATTAAAAATTCTATTACGAATCGCATTATATTCCCTTAATCTTTTGTGGAAAGGTTTAAAAATTCTAGAGTCTCTATTTAAAATCCCTAATTCGTTATTTCCGGTAGTATTCGTGTTATATCCAGTATTATCAAAGTCATTTCCGGTTTGCCGTTTCAATATACTCATTCCATTTCCGGTTCCAGTTGCCTCGGTGGCCTGTGTATACTCCACTGTGCAGGTGTCTTCCCGTTTTTTGAAGCGCACTTCTTACAATTCTGTTTGTACACATCAGGAACTCCACATCCGTAGCAAAATATTGTGCGTTCTGATAAGCAGTCTTGATAACGGTGCCCAGGTTTCTTACAGTTCCAGCACGCTAAACTTAATGCAGATACTTCATCTCCACCTATCTCAGTTAAATCCAGTTCAGTTTCCACAAAGTCTGACTCGATTTCGGCCACCCGTCTCTGTAACGGTGATGATCTAGTCGTTTGCAAACCATGTTTCCGACGGATACCCTGTAGAAAAAATTCGCGGCGACGGCACAAATCTCGCAGATCCTCCACTGAGTTCACACGAATATTGAGAATTTCGTGCTGTATTTCTGGCAGTAAGTTGCGGCGTAAAACCTCCACCAACGTTCTTTCTGCAAGCGGTTCGAAAAGTCAATCTGTTAAAGCCACTATCGACTCATAAAAACTGTCAAATGACTCACTAAGTTTTGGCTTTCTGTCTCTAATTAATTCGCATAAGTCCACGTCAGTCCTTGAGTCCTTGTACTGTTTCCTCAAAGCCACACATAATTCTCTTCATGTGATAGCGGAAACAGATAGGTGAAACCGCCAAAACCAGTCGTTGGTTACCATCAAATAATAAGGCAGCGTGGTTGCACAATAAGCCAAAATCCCCTTGCAAGGTCTGAGCTGTCAGGGCCTCCACCCTATAAATAAAACTTTCTACGGACGGACTATTCGGACCCCCATTAAACCTTATTTTCCAATTTGAAATAATATGTATAATTTTATCAGGACGGACGTTTAGACTCGTAGTTGATGCTCCACGATAAGCTGAAGTATACAAAGCATCGGACAATGCCAATACACGCCGAGACTGAGAACCAGTATTGGCATTAGATGCAGTTGGATCTAATCCCAAAAGCTCTCTAAAAGTTCGCTGCTCTACAGCAGGAAGAGCGTGCATTTGGTCTGGTGGTGTTCTTTGTAAAGTTGCCTGAATTTGCGGCTGAAGCGGTGGAATCTCTTGTAGGTCAGCTGGTGGAATTGACACCGTAGGAGTCCGCTTTGACAAAGCAAAACTTGTTAGTCTAGATTCAAGCTCAGATATCTGACTACTTAGAGTGGCCAATAATTGAGCCTGTTGAGTAGCGACAATTGACGTTATCATCTCACTCAGATTCCTAGTTTGCATAGCTGGTGGTGTTACCGGTATTGAAATTGGTGGCAAAACGGGTTGATCATTAGCAAAAGTCTCAGTTGCTGTGTTCCCAGTGGATACATTCAATGAAGTATTGGTCGGGGCATTAACCTGTGTTCCCAGTGAATTCTGAGCCCTAGTGCTTTTCTGCGGACCCTCACTAAAAATTCGCGCATTACAAACTGGACAAAAGGGCCTCAATTTCAATATCTTTAACAAACAATCTTTGTGAAAATGATGACCACATACAGTCGTGAGAAGAGGAGTTTTTGAAGTAATTGCGGAATTACATGCTTCACAATTCGGATATTTAGCGCCTGTTGCAGCAGCTGAAGGATTGTCACCTAACCCCATGATTAGCTTTGACTATTGTAAACTAATTATCAAAGTAACTATCAGAATCAATTTAATCTATTGAAAACAGATCAAAACAAATAAAAAAAACAAATGAAGTTTTTAGGATGAGTTCTTTTTTTTTTTTTTTTATAAAAGAACCCAAGAATTGGAAAAGCTCAAAACAAAAAAAATAACGTTCAGATAAGAATAAATAGGAAACAATATGCCAGAATTTCCAAAGAAGTTCCGACAGAAAAACTGAAGATTTAACAAATTTAATTGCAGACCTTTAACTCAAGAACAATTCAAACAATCTGAGGATTTTCACTAAAAACTCTGTTCCCTTAAAACTTTCCTAAATCTGGAATACAATGAAGTAATAAAATCCAAATCTTATCTATAACTGTACTACTGAATCAAGTTTTTAGATAAAAATTACAACATAAACATAATTATGTGAAAATCAAGTAATGTAAACAAGAACTGGAAATTATGTTATGTTTATATGAACGAATTTTTGTAAGTGTGCGTTTTGTTCAAAATAACAATATTAAAACGTAATACAAATAAGACCACTGTTGTTGCAAAATAAAAATAATATTGAATAAGAAAACAACCGGTAGCGTATGAGCGATTTTAATGCATTAATCTGAATATTTGAAATAAAATAGAGAAAAGAGTATAGTTTGTCGTTATCCTATTTTTTCATAAAAACCAAAGGGTGTCAAAGGAAAACGAAATTAACAAAATACGTATATAAATTAGTAGCGAAAACTTAAAGATACAGAGCGATTATCACTGAAATTTCCCTAACTGCACAACTTCAATTAATTTGCAAGTGTGAATATGATTTAGAAACACTTTTATTTTTATTTGTATCTACTTTTCTAATATTTACTTGTGATAGCTTATCACAATATGTTTTCACTTTGTTTCCAAATACGAATTTAAAAAAAAATAATATTTATTTACAAAACATTTATTTAATACTATTCCTGATTTCTTTTTGACTGAAGGTGAAAGTGTTGTGGGCAAAAACTTTAACATAGCAATTTCCTCAATAACGGCAGAGAAAAAAAAATAAGTTAAGGAAGGAAAAAAAAGAAAATTTAAAAGAAATACGAAAAGATATAACTACAAAGGCTAGAGTCATCTTGGATCTATACAATTCCTTTTGCACTTTGAAAGGGTAAAAATATTAAACCATCCTATCCGTGGTCAGATTTAGCTTTCGCATCCAAATACTTTATTCAATTCAGATTACAGATAAGATTTTTATAATTTTACTATTGGCAAAGAAAAATAATAAATAAAACTAACAGGATCATAAACAAAATCCATCAAAGAAGTGAATAAAATGAAAGTATTTAAGTTAATAAGTATAAAAGTAGAGAAAAGTTAATAGAATATAATGGAGACCGAACAACAAATTTGAAACACTAAAAGAAGTGAAGCGCCAGATGAAAAATATAGAAATATTAAGTTATTCGGGCCCCACGTTGGGCGCCAAAATTTATGATGTAACATATTACGTGTATCTAATAGATGGTTGCTGTTAACAAGGTGTGAAAATTGAGGTTGGTGCACGCCTGGACTCCGGCCTTATCACTCGTCGATTGGGGGGTTCACTAATAAAAACTTCACTACACCAACTACCATATTGCCACATTACAAATATTTTAAATGTGTGCACTTATAAAGAAATAAGCTAAGGGACAAGAAATATAGAAAATATATTGAAATCAGATATAGAAGTTACGAATTTGAAAGTAAGAGATGGAAAACTCGCAGAAAAGATACCGCTATTGAAAATTTTGACATTGCTAAAAAAATCGCAGTACCAAGTTGTATTTGTACTGGTAAACAGCCCTGCCAACCATGATCATAAAGAGACTGAAAACTCCGAATAAAAAAAAAGATATTTATGATCCCACACGTTACCACAACTAGTCCTTCACCTTAGTTTGAAATCAAACAGAATATTTTCAAACTCAAAAATCCATTATAATTTTATTGATAGATTAAAATTCATTCCACGCCGATCTTAAACTTAGCATTATAATTAAAGTAATATATTAGATTAATCCTACACCGATTCAAACCGTAAACCATTTAGAAATTGAAAAATTATATCTGTAAAAAAAAAACATTTAATCCGGAAGATAATTGGAACCAAAAAGAAATATTGAGCTAAATTCTATAAATTAAATTATAAAGGGGCAAACAAAACAAGAATAAAACTTAAAAAAATAATAAAGGTTGATAGAAAAGAAATACACTATACTATATACGCTAAAAGTATTGCATAATAATATTGTGTTTCAAAATTCAAAAACATAATAAAAAAAATTTTTAATTTCACCAAGATTTTTTTCCCTATTGCGACCGGCAAGGGGAAGGAAAAAAATACTTTAACATTTAATAATTAACAAAAAAAAAGTGCATACAATTGGTGTGTGTTGAAAGGGGTAAACTCTATTGGCACACCATTGTAGTCAATATTGTTTTGGGCTAAGCTGATCTTCTTTGAAATGGATGACAGCTATTAGAAAAGAGGATGATGAGTTGATTTATAATTTCTCAAGGCTGGAGAAATTATAATTAGTGGCACCAACGGCTCCAAATGTGGTAATTGTGGTTCGGGAAAGTAAATAATAAGTGAAATAGAATTATTAGGTTTTCCCCGGATAGAGAATACAAGGGATAAAAAAGAGATGCTCACCCGTTGATAGTTGTAATGTAAGTAAGTTTTTATTACGTCAGTTAGCCACAGCTAACCTCGGTTTGATTTTTTGTATACATTAAATTTCACAAATTCTATGTTTCATATTTCATTCCGACAAGTTTGACAGATAAATGTTAATTGTTATAAAATGAATTCAGAGTTTTATAACGTCAATTTTAAATAAATTCAAATTGTATAATATTAACGCACTTAGTAAATTTACATTATGAAACTTTTTTTTTAATTGAGACGTTTAAGGTACTAATGCAAATAATTTAGATAAAATAATTTTAAAGGGAGATTAAGTATTTAATTAAAAGAATATTTAAGCATACTTTTTTCTATATCAACTCTTTAAAAACTGTATAATCATTTGAGAGTTAACCAAACCAGAGCCAATACACACTCACTGTTAAAAACTACAGAGAAAGTTGCAGGCGTTTAATACGGTAACTAACAGAAATGATCTCTTACTGCAAATTTTTTGTAGTTTTGATAACATGTAATTTTTGTTATAAATTTATATATATATATATATATATGTTACAATGTGTCTTGTATAAGCTTTGATTTGGTTAAAAAAAATAAACTAAGAAAAAAAACCATATGGATTAAAACAAAGTAAATTAAAATAAAAAATTTTTTTTTTGGCAAATTAGGCAAACTAAATATTTGAACACTGGGACACAAAAATATTCCTTTACTTTAGCGTTTGGACTTTAAATAATTCTAAATATGCCACTTTACTTAATTTTTTTTTTCTGATTTAAAACTATTTCAGTTCGCGTATGATTTTATAAAATTATTGGTTTTTCCTTCGTTGTGGTTTTGCATGGGTCTCAATATGTAATTTAATTACCGTTATATATGTTTGTTCTGTACCGGTTTTCTAGTTATTTAAATTTTTTTCTTTAATTTTTATATAATTTTGTTCGCAGATTTAGGGATTTTGATTATAACTTTAAATAATAAAGAATCTTTGGTTTATTTTTGCCTTTTTTTACACGATTTTTAATGGAGTTCAACGGAATAAAAATAAAGTTGCTCAACAGGATAAAAATAAAGTTGTTGTTACTATTCCAAGTCGACAGGAGAGAGAAAAAAAAATAGGAACAAAAGCTTCTCTTCTTTTTTATCGAATTAGGTTTGTTGTTATCGAATTAGGTTTGTTGTTGATGAAATCACCCACTATTGATTTTATATTAAGAAAATGGTGCCAATCTGTATAAACAGAAAGTTTTATTAGAATTTACATAAAAGAAAGAATACAAAAAAAAAATTAAATAATTTTACCATTTAGAGTTGGCACTAAGGGGATAAATGAGGCAAAATTAGTCCCAAACGTTATATGGTAAGAAACCACTTCAACAACAAATACAAAAATATGGCCTTACTCAGCAAGATTCCAAATGACCAGTGTTATACCAACTCAGGGCAAAACTCTAATATAGTCAGCCTTATGTATATTAGCTAATTTTGGTTCAGTCTGAAATTTCCGTAGAAGCCAACTTGACCAAAATATACCTTGAGAAAATGTACCACCCAGCAGTGAAACTTTAACTTTTATATTAAACTTGTTTTTTCTTCTTACAAAAAAATTTAAATGTTTAGACTGATCTTTCACTGCTGGCTGTCTGGAGTTAAAATGGCAGATAATTATGCATATTGGTACAAAGTAAGCTCGGTTTACTAAAAATATGGCTGTACCTATTAGAAAAGATAACGTATTTATTCCAATCTTCTAGCAAAATCTCTATATGAAAGTATGATATAAACGTCAACAACGTGATACATATGAAAGCAATAACAAGCATGATATTATTGGCAGATGTCGCTGCAAACAACATAAGTAGAGCGAATTATACCATCTTATTTTTAAAATACGAACCGTTAAGATATTAAAAAATATTCAAAAATAAAGTATAAAAGCAATGCAACCGCCACTACATTTCCCCCCCACCAAAATCAGGGGCCGAATTACCGCATACGTGATCGAGTAAAATTGTTCGTAAATTTTCTTTTTGGGATTATGGCATTCGTTATCGAACAAGTTCTATCGAAATTTCTGATTATAGCATTCGATAACGAGTACATAATCGAGTACCAGCTGTTTAAAATTCACTCGTTAGCTCTGTGTCAATCGAAATTAATATTTTTTAAGTTTTGTGTGCAAAAAAGGCGAAAATGTAAGTTTATAAATGCATATTTTATACAATAAAACTATTTAATACAGCTATATTATGACAAATATAAACAAAATAAATGGTAAACAAAAAGATGTTTTGGCTGAGTATATGTTGGAGCACCCAAACTTGGCCAAAAATATATTACCAAATTGCAGCCAAGGAAAGGCAACAGCCAAGCGTTTATGGGATGAACTTTCTTTGAAGCTGAATTCGCATGGGCCACCAACTAAGGACGCAAAATCGTGGAGAAAGGTAGGACAAAAAAGTTCGGTGAAAATACATACATACATACTTATGTCCACATTATTTTGTACTTATGTCTGTACATTAAAAAATATTTTAATTATAGGTTTTTGCTGACCAAAAGTTCAACGCGGAAAAAAAATTTCTTTTAACAAGGCATCCAAACAAAAAACTGGAGGTGGTCCTTACCAGGAAATGATTTTAACTTCTGCAGAAGAACAAATTATTCAAGCCACTGGAGTAGATCTTCATGTAGAGGGACTGTCAGTTAAAACCTATGGTAAACCAAGGTCGCCCAGCAAATGTGAGGTAGATGAATTGGTGAATGAAAGTATGCAGTCAATTTTATAGAATGAAGAAAGCGATGACGTTGTAAATGAATATGTGGAGAAAGAACAACCAAGGCGATTTGTAGAAAAAGAGAAAATTACAAAACAGTGTATTGTGTCATCACATGTAGAAAAAACAGAAGCATACCAACGCGAGCTTCTTTTAAAGACTGATTGTGTATTGGCACTTCTTACTTCACATACTAAAAAAATGGAGGAATATAAACAGGAAGAAAATGCAAAATTACAACGACTGCTTCTAATCAAAGAAAGATCTCTAAATATTAAAGAGGAGGAACACAGAGCTCATATGGCAATTAAGCAAGTAGAATTGCAAAAAAAAAAACGCTTGAACTAGAGGTGCTTAAACAAAATAGATCATAATTTTTTTGATCCAGTCCTACTGAATTTTAGTGATAGCCGCAGAAGTACAAATGAACTGAAATGTAATTTTTTTTATTTTATCTACCAAAACTGAAATGTGATTTTTTAAATTTTTTTACTTTATTTTATATTTTTAAGTAAGTTATAAAATGTGGTATAAATGAATTCAAATTTAACAATACGTTATTTTAATTTTTATGTTGTAAGTGATAGTTTTATTTGATCTCTTATTTTTTGACCAATTCGTGTTAATTGCGTGTCATTTCCAATGATAGGGTTTATAATTGAGTTGTGAGACTGAGAAGTATTTTGCGTATATAATGGAACTTTGAAATAAATGCACAAGTTGTGCAGTGCAGCACAAACATTTCCAAATTGCGCAACTTTTTCCGGCTTATAGCGACTTATTTTGTCATTGCATAGGATTTTCCATTGAGCTTTAAGAATTCCTATTGCCCTTTCAATAATACATCGACCTTTGGAATGTATATCATTAAAATGGGACTCCGCAGAGCCTTCTTCAGGATTTCTGTAAGGTGTAATCAACCAAGGTTCCAGGGGATATCCGGAATCGCCTGCAAGAAGAAATTTTATATAAAAATTATATATATGAATGTACATGTATATATGTACATAAAAATACAATTTTATATAAATTTTATATTTACCTAAAAGCCAAACATTTTTTACTTTATTAGTAGTATAAAGCTCCTCCAGAAATCGTCTTTCCTCAGACTGCTTCCAAACAAAAGAGTCATGCGATGCACCTCCATATTTAGAATTAATTGACAAAATTCTATACTCATGATCGCAAATCTTAAAAATTAAAATATGTACATATATATGCAACTATAAAACTACTCGTATATGTATATTCGTAAATAAACTATGAACTCTACATACTATCATTGAGTTGAGGCTATGGTATCCTTTTCTGTTAAAGAACATATGCTCATTTTCTGTGGGTTTTTGCAATCCAAAATGAGTCCCATCTATACATCCGATCACTAACATATTCAGAGTCATATTTAGAAAAGATTATAAATTTTAATGTATGTAAGAATGTACATTTACCTCCTGGGAGCTTAAATTTGTCCATGAATGATTCCATACACGAAGCAGGTTCATTAGGCACAAATTTAATGAACCTTAGACAAATTTTTTCTTCAATTTGATTAATGATTCGGTTAGCTGTTTTGCAAACCGCACTCTGACACATACCCATCAAGTAATCATTTCCAACAGTATGTTGGAATCCTCCACATGCTAAAAGAGATATGGCTGCAGCCAATTGTAGCTTTGGTGGAAGTGCGGTAGACATATGTCTTTCGAAACACAGCTCGGAAAGAAGAAAATTAAACGCCTCTTTTGAAAGCCGGAAACGTTTAATAAATCTAAAACATATAAAGAAATAAAAAAGGATAATAGAATATTGCAATTTACTTACGCATTTGGCGGCAATGACATTGGATCACTTTTGTCTCGCATTTCTCTTCTAATACGTACTGTATTGGAATTGTCTTCAGAATCAGAAGACGATAAACACAACAAGAGGAATGTAGCCATTTTATTTAAACAATTATATTTGCTTTTGCACAATATGTATTTTATTTCACAAAAATTTATTTAAAAAACCCACCAAAATTTTTTTATTTTCTTTTATTAGCTTGAATTGCAATAAACATTTGACAGCTTTGTTTTCATTCCATTCCAATATAAAAAACAATCTAGTACAATTTATAAAAATTTCGATACGTTAGCTTTCGAGTGCAGTAATCCATCCATTCGATACGTTTCGAAATTTTATTCGATACGAAAGCCTACTCGATCACGAATGCCGTAATTCGGCCCCAGACTTTGGGGGGTTAGTATAAACACCAAAGCTGATTACGCTTGCAAAAGTGTAGTAACATAAGGAACAATAGCATTACTTTTAGTAGCAATACTTAAGCCCTTACCCGTTAACGATAAGAATCCAAGGCAATTTTAACTTCATGCATTTTTTCCCCAACAAGACTCCAAAGACACGCCTATTTTTGTTAGACCATAGCTTAATATGGGAACACGATATAACAGCAGAAAAAAATGTGCCAACTTCAGGTCTGAAACTAAACCGTAATTTAAAAACTATAGACTTCGTTATTGCCATATAACAATTTGGAAAAACTACTTCTAACTTTTCCTTAAACATTCCTGCTAAGAAAAAAAAAGACGTACGTTATAAATGTGACATGTTAATTGAATATACCTGGGAAAATAAAAAAACTGTGACCGCCAGAGCTCTCAAAGAAATTAAACTCCTAAACACAAAGAAAAATAAAGAAAAATCGGGAGAAAAGTGAATTCCCAAATGTTTTCCTAGATATTTGTAATACCAAAATGTGAAAATTTAGTTTTAATAAAGGAATTTAGAAAAAATCTAATTCTAAGTACATATATCACCATTAGCAGACGTGACTATAAATATTACAAAACTCAAATGCTTAATGAGTGTTTCCAAGAATTAAAGGGTATACGTCAACACCAAAACAAAGTTACTGTCTTAGGTCCTTTGCGTGATAAGTTCCTAATAATGTTCCTCTTAAATCCTCTAATTCGTAATATCTGTTTCCTAACTTTCGACGTATGCGAGCCTTGACAAAAGTAGGAGCTAATTTGGCATTATACCCCTGTTCAAAATTGCTTTGCCGAAAGTTCCGTCGGAAAACTTCCTGGCCCACATCATAGGATACCTCTTTTGATCGCAAGTTATAGGTCTTTTCATTTCGTTCAAATTGTTTCTGCATAAGCTTTGCAGCTCTCTTACCCATTATCTGCATAGAATCGTTTCTATTAAACTTAACTGAACGATCGTCTAGCATATCCAATTGACGGAGAAGGGAATTCGTCGATTCATTTGTCATCATGTGCTGACCAAAAGCTAAATAATATGGTGAGGTGCCAATAGCCGAGTGAGCAGCGGATCGAAGAGCGCAACTCGGAGCAGTGAAGTCTGTTGACCAATGGCACACAGTACCCGTCACCGAGCTTGAAAAGCGTGTGGTTACCATAATTGTGAGCGACTACATCGAGGGACACAAATTAGTCGTCGAAAATGTGCCAATGGATGAGGTAAGTTGTAGTGAAGTTCATTGTCGTAGATGCGTTGTTTACAATTCTTTCCATTATTAGGAGTTTCAACTGCGTCTTGAAGATAAAGATATCTTTTTGGAAATGCCTTCATCTTCAAAGAAGCATACAAATACCGAGTTTCAGTGCGATACACCGAGAAGCACTTTAAAAAGGAAGTCCGAGGAAGATGATGCTGGAACACAGGAAAAACTTTTGGATATCGCCAACAAACAAGCAGATGCTTTAAAGGTATTTTTATCCCAAAATTTATTTAAAGTAACTAATATACCCTTCACCACTACTTGATATTGGTATCATAAGTTTGTGCTAATGTTTGTAACTAAAAAAAAATATACTTGTTTTATGTGGTGATTCTAGTTTGGCTTAAGGTCATTGGTTGTTTAGAAACAAATGTAAAAATATAAAATTAAAAACAATAAGTTTTATATTATTATGTTTATAACATTTGTTTTTATTCAATATTTCTATCTAAGTTTTATATTATCTTCTGGAACTATTATAAGAAAATACAAGAAATTGTAAATACACAATTACTATTTAACAAAAACATAAAAATTAGAATAAATAAATTATCATTAAATTTTCTAGGTAGAATTAATTTTACCGAGCCGCAATTTCTAGACTTCACTGTCAGTAATTGTCAATTAGTCTATGTTTAAGTTTTCTATGTTTATTTACTGTATGTCTATAAAGTTTAGCCCAGTTCTGTATCTCTCTTATAATTTAGCCTGTTTAGAGAGAGAGTGTCAATAATATGGAGCATTTCTAGCATAAATCTCTTTTTGTAGTTGTTCTCTTTTTGTAAAATTTTTGTATCATTAAAATTTGGAATATGACCGTACGTTACACAGTGAGCTTCGCGAATATTGAGGTGGACTTTCAAATGAGGATACGGTTCGGTGTTCTGGAGTCTAGCCTCGCTCAGCTGTCGTGGGTATCTTGTCTCCGAAAGAATTTAAGCTCCGTTACAAAAAAAAAAAAAAAAAATTATAACACCGAACAAAAAACACAAGAAAGAATAGATAGAATTGAAGAAGACAGAATAAAAAAATATTAAGAAAGAGTTTTTATAAGAGAGGAAATTACTCAGAAGAACATCAGCACTGATTCAAAAGGTACTGATATGGCCGTTGTCCCTACCCTACCATTGAATAACCCAATGGCCCAATACCGGTTATTCCCCTACATAATATTCTATTTTATCCCTTAGAATCCCCTACCCCGTTTTCAAGAATATATTCCATTATAGAAGAAATTCTATATATCCTTTTTGTTAAATTATAAACCAAAATTTATTATTTAAAACTATCATAATTAAAAAAAATAAATAGAACAAGAATTTGACGTATGTAAATTAGCCTTTATAACGGCGTTTGTGGTCATATAAAAACAAATAAATGAACTGATCCGGAATGTGCCCAAAACAATTAAATACTGCTAATTATTTATATCATCAAGTGAAAAAGCATTTGATAGTGTTCGGCATAGAGGGCTGTTGCTGTTGTTGCTTCTGTTTCTGCTGCTGTCGTTGTTGTTTCGGTTGCTGCTGCTGTTGCTTCTGTTTCTGCTGCTGCTGTTGTTGTGTCGGTTGCTGCTACTTTTGCTGTTTCGGCGATTGTTTTGTCTGTTGAGCCTACCTCTTAAATCATTCCGGGTACGACTTGGGTGCAGGAGATTGTGATGATAACTGTCACATCTTCTACATAAATCAATTGATTGGCAGGCTCTCAAATCATGACTGCGTGCCAAGCAGTTTTCACAGTAGCCAAACCTGCGGACTACTCGGTTTCTTTCCCTTGTGTCCATCTTCAGGAACTTCTGGCAGAACCTGATTGAGTGAAATTTTTTACACACCTTGCACTGGTGTATGTCGGGATCACGATCACTGCGATTTTGAGGTCTAGAAAGGATGAAACAAAACAAAAAAAAAAAAGAGAAGAAAACATATGAGTTATTTAAACATATGAGTTATTAATGAGATAAATAAAGGGAATTTTTAGTTGGTGATTACAAGGGGAGACAATTTTAGAGATTAACTTTGAGGTGGATCGTTTTCATTAAGAAAGGGTAAGTAGCAAAGCTTTACAATTGGTCTGGTTATGGTATCAGCAGAGCTGTTCGTACTTCTGCAACTCTAACGTAGTTATCAGAACCGACATGAGTTGTCTCTATTCTGCCTAACCGCCATTCGTTGGGTGGCAATAAATCGTCGATTATGACAAGATCTCCGGGTTTCATATTCGGTGCGGAATTTTTCCATTTATATCTTTTGTAAAGGGATTTCAAATAGTCTTCCTTCCACCTTATTGCGAATTGGTGGTGGAGAGTTCTGAGTTTTTGCCATCTATTTACAAGAGATATTTTCTCGGGTTCTGGCTCCGGGAAAGCCGTAATGGGTTTACCTGTGAGAAAGTGGCCTGGAGTTAAGGCCGTTATATCAGAGGGATCTTCTGACATTGCGGAAATAGGACGAGAGTTCAATATCCCCTCAATTCGAGCGAGGATTGTGCAGAACTCCTCGAAATTGAATCTGTGAGAGCCGGCAATGCGTTTAAAATGAAATTTAAAGCTTTTAATGGCAGCCTCCCATAGACCACCTATGTGAGGTGCATGAGGTGGTATAAAGCTCCATTCAAACCCTTGAGTTATGTAAGTCTGAGAAATGTCTGCGGAAGCAGACGTTAAAAATTTTGCGAATTCGCGACCTAGTTCTCTGCTCGCCCCAAGAAAATTACGGCCATTATCGGAGACAATCCTGTAAGGGAGCCCCCAACAAAGCGACCGAATGCTGCTTTAAAGGCTGCAGTTGATAAGTCAGAGCATGCTTCAAGGTGAATCGCCTTAGTGCTGAAGCAAACGAAAACGCAAACATAGCCTTTTGCGTATGGTGCGTTTCGCAAAGTGGAGGTCTTGAGCTCAAATGGGCCCGCGAAATCTATACCGGTGGTTTGAAATGGAACTGAGAGGTTGCATCTCTCCGAGGGTAATGGTGCCATAATTTGAGAACATTGTTTCTGCCTAAAAATTATGCAAGTTTTGCATTGGCGTGTGATTTTCTTTACTCTAGGTTTTAGACGAGGGATATAAAATTCGGTTTGTGTCATTCTACACATTTGATTGCATTCTGCATGAGCTAAAAATATGTGTAAATGATGCAAATAAAGCTGGCAGAGTCGGGAGTTGCCAGGTAAAATTATGGGATAGCGTTCACTGTAGGGTAGTGAGGAGTTAGTAAGCGCCCGTTAACACGCAAAACTTTATGAGAATCCATAAAAGGAATCAGTGGTTTTAAAGAGCTTTTATCTGATATTAATTGTGAGTCTGAGATTTTTGGATATTCCTCTCGGTAATGTGATGTTTGAGCAAGAGCAATCAGTTTGTTTTTTACAATTTTCATTTCCTTTTGAAATTGAGAGTAGCGTGACCTGTGTAAGGTCTAGACTTGAAGAGGCTTCTATGAACGAAGCGAAAGACAAAGCACAATGCGCGTAGTACCTTGTGATACGAGGAAAATTGCTCCAATATATCATTCTTTTGAATCGAAATGTGCAATGCCTGTACTTTTATCGTTGAGTGTTGTGTAATTGGTGGATTCCGCTTTGGCCATTATGAGGGTGGATTAGTCAACCACAATGGACCATGCCACCATAAGGGATTTATAATAAGATGTTGTGGTTTACTGCCTCGAGTTCCTAGATCAGCTGGATTATCATGTTTGGGAACATGACGCCAAGATGCAGTTGGCAACAGAGTATGTATTTCGGAAATGCGGTTGGCAATATATGTTTCCCAGGTCCATGGGGGTTTTGATAACCATCCCAATACAATTGAAGAATCTGTCCATAAAATTATTTCAGACTCCTTCATGTCAAGAGAGTTAATAACGTGCTTAGCTGAATTGGCGAGTAAAACAGCTCCACAGAGCTCCAGCCGAGGTAAGCAAACGGTTTTTAAAGGAGCTACTTTGCTTTTGGCAACGAGTTAATTGGAAAATGATGTATGCTCCGAAGTTTGGCATCTAACATAGACTGCCGCGCAATATGCCCCTTTGGAGGCATAAGCAAACCCGTGAATTTGAATTGAATATGCAGGGTTGTATTGAAGCCATCTAGGGATCACAATCTCTTCCACTTGGGCAAGATCAGAAAGCAAATTTTCCCATTTGGCAAGAGTTTCGGGACCTACGTTTTGATCCCAATCTATACGTTCCAACCAGAGTTGTTGCATTAACATCTTAGCCCGGATAACGACAGGAGTTATCCAGCCCGCAGGGTCAAACAATCTGGCAACGGCCGACAATATAGTTCGTTTGGTTACGTTTGAACTCTGAGAAATCGGGGAAAAGGAATAACTAAAAGAATCGGCAAGCGCGTTCCATTTCATCCCCAACGTTTTCGTTGCACTACTCTCATGAAAACGGAGAAAATTCGAATCATAAAGATTAGAAAGCAACCGAGTATCGTTAGCTGTCAGCTTTTTTAGGGGGAGTCCTGCTGACTTTAAAGCCAAAATGAGTTGCGATTGGGATTTCAAAGCTTCTTCTATTGTGTATCCTCCCGACAAAATGTCGTCCACGTAAGTTTCTTTTCGTAAGATTGAGCTCGCTCTAGGATATTGCGATTCAGAGTCGGAAGCAAGTTGAAGTAGCGTTCGGATTGCTAGGAATGGCGCACAGTTGAATCCAAAAGTGACAGTTTTTAACTGAAAATCTTTAAAGGATCCATTTTGCTCACTTTGAAAAAGAATTCTCTGATAAGGTCTGTCAGCGGAATGTACCAGAATTTGGCGATACATTTTCTGAATATCGCCACTGAAAACAAAGCGATATTTGCGACAATTGAGTATTACACTCATGAGATCCTGTTGTAGCGTGGGTCCGGTCTATAATGCGTCATTTAAAGAGAAACCCGATTTCGTCTTTCGAGATGCGTTGAAAACAACCCTAACCTTGGTTGTTTTGTGTTCGGGGCGGACTACAGCGTGATGTGGCAAGTAGAAGTTAGCCAGCGCTAACTTCGCGAAAGGAAGTACTTTTCATATGGTCAAGTGTTAAATATTCGCCCAGAACCGCATTATACTGCGCCGGAAGTTCTGGATCTTTCGAAAGTGATTGCTTCATTCGTGAATATTGACCGAGAGCCAAAATTCGAGAAGCTCCAAGGAATATAGAGTCGGGAAATTCTATTTTGAAAGGAAGTCTTACAACATATTTTTCATCTGACTCTCGTGTAGTGGTTCGTTCATAAAGATTTTCGCAATATTGATTCTCATCCGACATATGCACAGTTGAGGGTAACTCCTCTTGCTCCCAAAATTTCCTGAGAAGATCGTCAAGTTCCACTGTTTTCGAAGGTACCACCGTTGTCGTAAAAGACTGGACCGCCTGAGTATCAATGGGACCACTAAGAACCCAACCAAATATTGTGTTGTAGGCAGAGGCCAAACCGCAAATATTTTTCTTTGTTCCCGTTGTATATAAATGCCTTTCACAATCGTTTCCGAGAATAAGATCAATTTGTGAACGTTGATTAAAGCTCGGATCAGCTAAATCAAGATCTTCCAAGTCGGGAGAATGAGGAATTTCGAATGAAGTTAAGGGGACATATTTAGTGACATTTGGAAGAACGATGGCACTAACGGAAAACTTGAAATTCGCTCTTTGAGAAAATATTACCAAGTCACATTCCTTGGTAGTAGAACCGGGTTGTTCCCAAATACCCAATATTTCATACCTGGACCTACGTGTAGGAATTTCAAGCCTTTTCCTTAACTTATCGGTAGCAAAGGTTCTTTGTGAGCCCGGGTCTATAAGCGCCCTGACCATAAATAGCTGGCCCATGTGTTCAATCTGAATCAAGGCTGTTCGGAGTAATATGTCACTACCACTAACTGACATATTAGATTGGACATATGATTTAAATGCCAGCTTGCACGCGATGCATTAGCTCCTTGAAAATTATTTGATTTAAATTTTGGAGGTGGAGTAAAATTGGGTGAACTATTCGGTTTTGCCAAATGTAACAAAGTGTGATGCTCCCTTTTGCAGATGAAGCACGTGTGTTTGCTGGGACACTTTGCCTTAAAATGATTTGGTGAAAGGCAATTGTTTCAAATTTTGTTAGCCTGAGCAAAATCGATTCTCTGTTGAACCGTGAATTTTTTAAAATTGGGACACATTCTTAGATTATGATCTCCATTACATACTTTACATTCCAAACTGATCTTTTCCCGTGAGGCATTATACTGAATTTT